>JACAZG010000018.1:1200000-1651857 GCA_014461125.1 Mycena kentingensis (nom. inval.) | reverse complement strand
CTACGCCTTCGCCGTCCTTATGTTGCTCATTGTAGAGAACCACAGATGGACGGAGGCGACCGATGCCGCGGGAGCGCTTCCCGAGGACGTGGCGGGTTTCGTCCAACGAGATGCATTCAGGACAAGCGGGCGAGGTGCCGTTGGCCAGGAGAGCCAGGTGATCCGCGAGCGCAAAAGAATGGCCAGCATTGCAGTGAACGAATTTGAGCGTTCCGTGGAGAGGGATGCAACGGGGAGTCTCGGTGGAAGGTATAGAAAGGCGACTGGTCGACGCGATGTTTTCTACAGCGGGCGGATGCGCATTAGGGGAAGACTTTCGAGAGCGGGATCGTTGGGGTTGGAAAGTAGGAACTCCGAACGATAGTCCAGTTTTTTCCTCTAGAGCATCGATGTTCTGCGTATAAGCACGCAACAGTTGGCCACGTTCGTCAAGAATGCGCAGGAGTTGGTGGAACTGGGTGGGCTGTGCTTCGCTGGAGAGTGTGGATAACCGCGCAATCATCTGGTAGAAGAGCGCGAGGGCAGTAGTGTTCCCGGGCTAAAATGCCATTAGCCAAGCCAGCGCTGCCTGGATTACGACGCACATGAAATACGGATGCATCGAAGAGGTCCTTGCCCGAACTCAGGGCCTCCTTAGGGTTCTCTCGCTTCAAGGTGTGGAATAGCCCGTCTTGAGACCTGAAGCACGGAATTCCTGCCTGAACGGAAATGCCTGCGCCTGCAAGGATATTAAGGCCGACAAGAAATATCGAGGGCCATACATACCACAGACGACAACGATCCGCTTCGCCTTTAGAATAGCCTTAGCAACTCGTTCAACTTCGAGATGTGCTTTGGTGGACGAGCGTAGGAACGGCGGCGACGGGGGCAGTTGGGTGGATTTGGAGATGTCTAGGGGGGACGAAGAGGGTCATCCCCGAGACAAAAGGATGGGGACGAGGGGATGGTGGGCGTCGAGAGGGATCACTGTCACGGTACGCGCTTTGAGCAAGACGTGCTGGATGGAGTCCCTTGACCGTCTCCATCGTCTACTGCTCAGCGCAACTCGCGGCGTGCTGCACGAGGACGATCTCTTCCAAGACCTTCTCGCCCACAAATCGTCCTTTCTCAATCTCTTCGATGTTGGTGGCCGCAGTCCCCAAGAGCAACGCGAACTCGAGTCTGGTGCGTCCCAGTCTAGCACCTGAGGGCCATCTGACCTTTTTCCAGGAAAAATCCTTTTGGACGGCAGGCAAGTCGCGGTCAACGCCGAGTTTACGCGTCATGCACTCTTCCTCTCCCAACAACTCGAGGCTTCGGAGCGATACGTCGCTGGCCTCTTGCACCAGATTACCACCCAAAACCCGAACATCAGCGTCGCCGACTCGCTTGAAGTAACCGTATCTCTTCTTCCACAAGCAACGCCGTGTCGTTGTCCAATCCCTCAGCCTCCTTCTCGACATCGCCGAGGCCGCAGAATCCTCCAGCACACCGACGCCCTTTACAAAAATATGGGGTTTCGTGCAGAATGACCTATTTCCTGCCGCTCCCCAAGCGTCGCTTTCTCAGCGTATCGTCCGAGAACTCCAAAATCTCGGCAACACCATGGTCAAAGCAGAGGCAGCATTGACCAACGCGCGGACAGCTACAATTGCGCCTAGCGGACAACGTGCGTTTGCATCTCGACCGTTTACTCGCGCTCACGGAACTCGTTAGCTGGCATCGCGCCGTCGTTGGGATACGAGTGCCTCAATGGCCGCTGCGAGTCTTTCCGCTTCGAGCGGCGTACTCTGGGTGCATGCCTGTCTACTATCGCGCGCCTCGGATACCTTGCCCCCAACGAGATCAAAACCCTCGTTGACTGGCTTTGTTCGACCCCAACTCAGTTCTTGACTTTCCACCTCTTGACCGCCGTCCTCTCCGTTTTCGACCCCGTCGCACCAGGAGGCGCGGTAGATACGCGCCGTGTGCAGCTCACCCAGAGCGATATGATGACATACATGAGCAAAAAACTTGCGACCGAGTGGAAGGAGCCCGGGCTCAAAGCCGCGATCTTACTCAAATGGACGCTCTTCCTCACCGAAGCGCGCCATCGGGATCCGAGCCTAGAGCACCGTTCCGGCTTCAAGACGGAGGAGCTTGAAGCGCAGATTTGGAGCGCTGTGCAGGGCGACGCCTTCACATATCTCTCTCTGGTCATTGCTCATGTCCAAAGACGGCAGGGAACATCTATTCCGTCGCTCATTGGACAGATGAAGCTTTCTGCAGAGCAGCAGGAGCTGTGGGCCGCGTCCGTCGATGAATTTGCGCCAAAGGTCCTGGCGGCGTTCGAATTGCTCATCCGATCACTCATCACCCATGCATCCTCCGAGCTCAGGAAGATCAAGCAACGACAAGAAGATCTCGTTTTGGCCGGCGCCAGAACCGACCGGACAAGAGCGGGTCCCACACGCTTTGGTTCGACACATCCTCCCGAAAACCCGACGGCGCCTCCTCGAAACGACATTGCAGTGCTTTATTCGTTCATCGGCCTACTATATGCATCGCTGGAGCCCGAGTGCGCCGTGCAGTTCTGGGGCTCGACCCCGCTCGGACACTCGCACTCGTACATGGAGTATACCGAGAGCAATCTGGGCCGTCTTCCCGTCTTCCTGCAATGGGCGGTTTGGTCGACCCAGGGAAACGACAACCCAATGACAACGTCATTATACGATATGCTCAACGGGCTCGCGAATGGGCAACAATGCAGTGAACTCGCGCACAACTTTATGGCTCGCGGAGGAGGGGAAGTTGTGCCCGGAAGTTCCTTGCCGTCGTCGTCCGGCGCGCCGTCCGTCTCCTGGACGGCAGTATTCAACCTGTTAGACTCGTGGTCGACGCCCATCGCTACGCGTGCAGCGCCCCCGCCGCAATTCACTGGTTTTGGCATGTCTGCCTTTAACTCGCACAATAACCCTCCCGCGCCGCCACAGCCACAAACGCCCACTCTAGGACCACAAGATGTCTTTCTCGCGCAAGCGTTTCTTGGCTTCCTGTCTACGGTCGTGTCCAACTCCGTTGCTGTCCGCAAGGCGATTGCCGGGCATGCACACTTTCGGGCGATTCCGACACTTGTTTCGCTGATTCCGTTGGGTATCCCCCTCGAGATCAAGGGCGCGTTGTTTGATACGCTTGCTGCGTTCAGCCAGCCTGGCGCAGGGGCAGCGGGGCTCGAGATATGCCGGTCCATTTGGATCTTAATGGAGCGTTACGAGGTCATCAACGTTCGTACATCGTCTGCCAATCTTCCACCGGGCAAGGGCGTCGAAATGGAACTAGACGAAATCGAAGCCGTCCATCGCATTTATCCGTCAACAATGCCTTTCCTTCGCCTCCTCGCCACACTCATACACACTCCCAAACGCATTCCTCTTCGCGAGCGGCTAATGGAATCAGTTTCATTCAACACGATTCCCGAGTCGCTAGGGCAGCCGTATCGCGTTGCTGGAATTGGCCCGTTCATCAACTTTGTCGTGGACAATGTGTTTGCCAACATCGCCAAACGCGACTACCTCAACCCATCTGACCGGTGGCAGACCAACGATCTCTGTCTGGGCTTTATTGAGCGGGCGTTAGCTAGCTATGATCTCGAGTCACTGGTGCGAGCGTCGAGCGACGCGCAGTTGCGGGGAGAGACGATCACGAGCCTGCTCATCCATCCGGGATACGACGTACTGCAGCGACTGCTGACCACTTGTCCACTTCAGTCGAGCTTGCTGATGTACGTCGCAGAAGGAGTTGGGGGGTTCGAGCAAAAGATGACCACGGAGGAAGGGTTTTATGGGATGACAATGACGCGGGTGCTGCGAATTGTTCTGCGGGTGCTGGAGATTCAAGACATGTTCTTGGACGTGCTGTTGCCGATTCTGCACGAGATGGAGAGTGTCCCGATTATCGGCAAGCCGCCACCACGGACGCATTTCACGAAACTGGACCAGGCATTGTCGTACAACGGGCAATTGGTGACATCCTTGGCTGCATATGTGGTCATTGACAAACACCCCGAGTTGGTATTGCTCTCGGTCAAGATCTTGTCCATCTTATCGTCCTCGACTGCCTTCCCAAGCCTCGCCACCGTCATTCAGCGCAGTGACGAATGTGACCGAATTCTTGCAGGTGTGTTTAGTACCATGAATTTAAATTGATCATTAATTTGCTCCCAGGATACTCACGTCTCCTTGAAAACGAGACCATTGAGGATCTCGGTGCAGCCGAGTCCTTTGCAGAGCAGTATACCGGCGCTGGTGCACCTGATGCACAGACAACCAACACCCATTTTGGACTTGTCAATCAGGCTACACGCCTGGCAGTCCTCCACTTTTTTATTCGCAACACAGACAGTCCAAGGCAGTACCCCAATATTGCCCACTTTTTCCTTTTCGGGACAACAAAGGGTATCGAGGATCCCCGCGCTCTGGGTGGCCGGCGCAGCTGCATTCACACCCTTATCGACCTCGTCAGCTACGGTATCCCCCCGCTTGGACCAGATTTCCACTGCTCCCCAAGTCGATCCCCTCTTCATTCTCCTCCCTGGCCTCGCAGAGCCTGTTTACCGCATCATCCACCAACTCTGCATCCATCCCCGCACCTCCGAGTTCACAATGCGCTACCTCCGAACGCGGGAGGACTTTTTCGCCCGTCAACTCGCTGCCATTCCGTCTCGAGTTTCTCCCACTCTGTCTGACCCCGCCATCACCGTTGTTTACGTCGACGGGGCCCGCGTTACCACCACCGTCCCAGCCTTGAGCTCGTTCCTCCGCCTCCGGTCTTGGATATTCGATCTTGCTGCCCTTGACTTGCACGTCTTAACGAGCAAAGGTCACACAAAGGGCGTCACAGATCTCCTCGATATCCTGTTTGGAAACGAGAGTGCGCCCAATCCCTGGGCCATCGAGGACTTTCGCGAGGTTGGCCAGTCCCATCTCCGTATCATAGAGTTTGCCCAGTCTCTCGCATTCGACTGGGCTGATAGCCTCGATGTTGCCTCGGTCGATCTGCGCTTCCTCGGTCAGCTCAACCTGCATTCGTGCGTTCGCCGAGACGCGAATGGATGCGAAATAATCGATCGGACTTGTCTTTTGGCGCTCCTTTCCTCCGCCCGACGAACTTTGAATGCGCAAGGAAGCATCGTCACGCCTGCCAGTGCAGAACAAGTTGACTCCGAGATCAAGTATATCTTGGAGAGTTGCGCGGTAGAGAACCATCGGCGCGAGGTCGCGTTCGCCAAGTCCGTCGGTTACGAATCTTGGAAACGCCTTCTCGATGTTACACTCACAAAGTGCTTCTCGCGTCTACCCCACGACTATCGCGAGAATATGCTCTTCGATCTACTTCACGTTCTTCCGACCATATTGCGTTCCGAAGACTTGCAGGAATCGACCACAGTCTTGCTGGCGGAAGCGGTTTTGTCTGCCGTCACCAAGTTGCGCGAGGATCGCCGACACCAAATCCTCGTCCAGTCCGCGAACGGAGACGCCGATGCGGGCTCGCTCCCTGCTGAACGGTTGTACGGGATCCTCCGGGCTATTCTCGAATGTGTTGTTGAGAACAACCGCATCGAGCTCGTTCGCGGCAACTTGTATGCGGCAGTCATCAACTATGTTCATCTCATCACGCCTGCCAACACCCTCGATTCGTCTTTACAAGATTTGCGCCTTTCCATGGCCATGTCGACCACTCGTGATGAGTTTGGCTTTTCCGACTCACGAGCTGTTGTCCCTGCCCGCGGGACATCACCCGCCTCCCTCGTTCTTGGAACTCTGGCCCTCATGAAACCGGCCATGGAACGGCTTATTGCGACTATTGCTCGTGACGCTATCGACGGTTCGGAAGTTTGGAAGACCATCGCGTTTATGCTGCTGGATTCCCTTGTCCAGCTTTCTTCCTGCGAGAAGCAGCATGTTGCTCTCACCACGCTCGCCCGACAAGGTATTCTCGCAAACTTTGTGCGGGGCATCAAAGACTCGGATATGGTGTTACAGTCGGTACTCAAGCCCGATCCTGGTAAGCTCTTTCGGAGTAATTTCATTCGTGCTGAACACACTACTCAGACGATTTGAACCCGCTTTACGTTTACGAGGCGAAGATGTCGTTCCTTGTGCGAATGGCGCAGACACGTCTGGGCGCGGAACGGCTATTGGAGACGCAGATTATCCCCATTCTGTCGCAGTGCGACTACTTGGATGCTCGACCGGAAGCTGACCAGTCATTTGTGGGTACGTAGATTCCATTGAGCGACGAGATACGGCAAACTGACCGTCCGGCAGACCGCGATAGCTTCCTCCCCTCTGCCATCCAGCGATACCATCAGCTGCTGATGCCAGCGCTTCAACTGGTCCAAGGAATGCTTGCAACCCTTGGCTCTAAGCATGCGACTGCCGCAGCTCAGGTATGTCCACTTATTGTCTAGAATGGACGCTAAAAGCTCACGGGCAGGGCCTCGAATTGCTCTCTAGTCATAGCGGCACGATTGTCATTATGCTCAAGAACGAAGTTGAGCACATCCCGCTGGCGTTCGTGGAGGAGATGCATCTGGTCGTCTCACTGTGCTCGTCCATCTTGTCTCATGTCCCAAAAGCTGAGCTCGTAGGTGTCTTTGTTCGATTTCCTTGCTTTAGCTGACGCCATACGTGTCTAGTCCTCGCCGCATTCCGGTTTTGGCGCCATCCATGGCGCGATCCTTGCGCTGGCAACAAAATGCCTTGGTGGTGGAAGATGGCTAGCCGACATCGCCCCGCAGACAGATGCAGAGATGCTCAGCGCGAGTATGCTCGCGATAGGTCCTCCTTTCTTTCCCTCTCGTTTTGTTGCTTATCGTTCTTAGGACATGGTCCCGACACCAAATTTGATGTCGCTAAACGCCAAAAGGAGCGCCTAATGCGTCGATGTATCGTCGAGTATCTCGGCGTTGCGAGTGACTTTACAGGTGCGTTTAATTCTTCGATGGTGTGTATAACTGAATGTTCTCAAGAACCTGAGATAAATCCGCTCTTGTCGCCGGTTGCGACTGCCCCTCGGCACGAAGAACGCGGACCACACTTCCTAGGTCCGTCGCGGCGCCTCAATGAGCCCTGCCGGCTCACGTATCGTTTGCAGCTACCATCCCCACAATTGGCGACGCTCTCGACGCGCTGAATACGCTCTGCGCGGACCTGTCTAATACACTGCAACAAATAGCAGATATATCGGCGGAACTCGCGGCTAATGAGCATGTTGGCGTCGATAATATCGCAGAGGTAATATTCTATCGTTATTCGTGGGCAGAACTAACGTGTGGTATTCAGATGTTGCCGGATGCCGATCCCGCGTTCCTGCGCAGTCTGGATATTCCCCAAAAGCGGGCTCTTGTTTGCCGAGAACTTGCGCAGGAGCGGCGTACAGCAGAAGGCGAAGCACGGACATTGATCGGTTCGGTTTTTTTACAACCCTTTTTTTGACTCCGTGCTCAAGAGCTGCAGGTACTGCCGAAATGTTACTCCTTCTCCTCTGGCGACATGTCGTCTACTACGCCGATGGGAATCACCCTCATCCGCCTCCACCAAGCGGGACCGGGACATCCAGCCTAAAAGCGTCTACGACGTACGCGTTACGTTTCTTGTCTCCGCCAGACCCAGAACATTTCCGTGGCGAAATCGCAAAGCGGTTGGGCCCGGTTTTGCTACGACTTGCGGCGCTTGATATGGGCGCAAAGGGATTACGCGGGAGCGCGGCGTATATGGAGATCATGAGCCGCAGGCTGCGCGACAGTGCAGGCATGCTTGATGACACGACCGACGGCGCAATGTAGTAGCTTGTTCACATGTAATTGCTTGTTTATCGCTATCGAACCTAAGATATTCCGTTATCCTCCGTTCCGAAATCCAGAGCCGTCTTGTACCATTAGACTATCGCTGTTCCTTCAGGTTGTTTCGCTTCTGTAGCAGCAGGTATTGCAGGCCCGATCCCCGAGCCCAACTTGGCGCTTTTACTACTGCCGGTCGACTTGCGTACCAAATTGAACGCCCATCGAAAGTGGCTACTGATACCGCCTCCCCCATAGTTTACAGGACGCGACCGGCCGTCCCACGGTTTAATCGAATACACAGCCTGAGGTTCGTCGACGGGAGTTTGTGGCGGCGGCGTCTCGAATGTGCTGCTTTGTGTGGAAGGAGAGCCGCTATCGGAATTGGAAAGGACGGCGCTGGCGTCAGGCGGCTGCTGAGGAACGTCTATCGCCATTGTGTCGTCGTTTTGTCCATGTGGGATCATATGTGGAAGCGATTGGGCTGTAGTCATCGGGGAGGACCGACCGGACATGCCAGCCGTTACAGTCAAATCCCTCGCCATCACCTCGTTTGGTAGGTCGATGACCATGTCGTACGTCTTGTCCTCCGCGAGTGGGTGTTCTTGTTTGTTGATAGTCTCCACAGACATGGTTCGAAAGACGGGGTGTGCAGGAGAAATAGTAGGAGGAGACAGTTCGCAAGGAGTAAACACCGAAATCGATTCCTGTCCAGCATGTTGCAGCTCCTTCCGCGGAGAGTCCCCATCTCCACCCTCGGCCATCTCGCGTTTGAGTTCATCCATTGCCGCGTCAAACTCGCGCGCAGCGTCAATTCGACTCTGGTCATCTGCTTGTGAAGGTTCGAGCATCGCAACCGCTGCATCGCCCCCGAGCCCGGGCTCGGCCTTTGAAGTTATCCCGAGTTCAATTCGCGTCAACTCCGCCATCGCATCGTCAAACTCGCGGCCAGCGTCAATGCGGCTTTGGTTCTCCAGCTCTGGCGGGTTAAAGTTGAAGGATTGAATAGATTCGAGAGGGACGGCAATGGGCTCCTCGGCTGAACTTGTCAACGCCTCGGAAGGAGGAGTAGAGGGCTCGGGAGGATTGGGTTCAAGCGAGAAGGATTGAATGGATCCGAGAGGGACGGCAATGGGTTCGTCGGCTGAACTGTTCAACGCCTCGGAAGGAGGAGTAGAGCGAGAGGGCTCGGAAGGATTGAGTTCGAGCGATATGTCACGAGCAAGGGATGAGGGTGCGTCATTTCCGGGATTGGGTATATTTGGCGGCGCCTCGGAACGTGTATCCTCCATCTCAACCGTCCCCTCTTGGTAGGAAGTTGGAACCGCGGGACTGTTAATCATGCTGGGGGTAGGAGAGCGCGAGACGGACGTCGCGGTGGCGGAACGCGTCTCGAGAGAAGATTGCGGCAGAAGCATGGGTTCGGGTACCACATCCATAGGAGAGGGCAAACGACCTTTGAAGACTTCGTTTGTCATGATAACGTCTTCTTGGACCACGGAAGCAGGCTTGCTCGGAGTTTGCTCGATGTCCTCTGGAGATTTTGCTGGGGTCGCAATCTCTGGATCAGACGAGACCGGCGAGGCAGTCTTGGGCATCGTAAGCTGTTCCTGTAACAGCGATTCCTGCTCTTCATGGAATGTGGGGGATGAGGGACGGGGATCGTCGACCGTCAACGACCGTGTCGGTGATATTTCTCGTGCAGAAATCACGAGAGCGTCCGCGGATGAGGAAGACGCCTCTGGAGCGGGGCTTGAACGCGAAGAAGATTCTTCAAACGAAGGCGGAGAGTCGTCCCTTTCGGGGGCCTCGAGTTCCATATCTGTCGCTGGCGGAACCGTCGCTGATCTGCTTCCAGATGGAGGGACCTCCTCGTCGCTATCGACGATGCTCAAAATCTCAGCGTTGTCGGGAACCGGAGTCCGTGGTGGCGGCGGCGGAGTGTCGTCGTCGATTACGAGAATCTCGGACGAGTCTACTTGCGGAGCTTTGGCCCGAGATTTGCCTTTAGCCTTCGCGCGAAGTTGGACTCGGGCAGACTGTTGTTGCTCTTGTTCGTCCTCCGAGTCCATGATCTCGATGACTTGGGAGGATCGCGCCTTGGACGGCGAGGAACGCGGTTTAGAGCCACCTTTGCTTTTGCTCAATCTCTGCGGTGGACTGAAATGGATTGCTCACTTTCGCGTTTGTCCTTTGGTCGTTTCTTGGCCAGACTGGCGGCGCGTCCATTGCCATTGAGGGTCGTTCTCGGTTGGGCTGGTTGGGAGAGTAGCTGAGAGACTTCTGGAAGGTCGTCGTCGCCGTCTGAATCAGAACCGGGCAGAAAGAGTGGTAGCGCTGTTTGGAGTTGAGCTCAGATATATACCGGCTGCGCGTCTGACACCTTTGGCATTGGAAATTTTGCCGTTCTGGGATGCGGAAACCCTCCTGCGTTTGAGTGGGCGGTATTCCTCCTCGTCTGAATCGTGGATGACAATTTCTGGGGTGGACCGGGCTGCTTGGGTGGTTGGATACGGGAGTAGACAGAGTGACTCGACGCGCCTCTTCTGGACCGGGGACGCGTGGGGGATGGCTGGGTGGCCCTGGACATGGGGGCGAGAAGTCAAGTTCGGCCGACGCGCCGTTACAATCGATAGGCTTGACACGTTCGAGTATATAAGCAAGCCAGCGCGCAACAGCCCCCAACCAATCTTTCTTCTTACAATCATCATGGCAAGTCCTCCTCCTCCATCCCCGCTTCCGTCCTCACCCTCCCCCAGCCCGTCAACGTCGGTATTAACGGGTACGTCTATATCTACCATTCTATCCATCTCTCTCACCATCGTCTCCAGTTTCGGTCGCATCGGTCGCATCGTCTTCCGCAATGCCCTCGAGTGCGAGGGTATCAACGTCGTCGCCATTAACGAGTGAGTTTTCGTCGTCCGATCCACCTTTCACTCACATCCACCAGCCCTTTCATCGACCTCGAGTACATGGTCTGTAGCCGCAGACGCGTTTTTTTCTGTCCCTCACATCTCCCAGGTCTACATGTTCAAGTATGACTCGGTCCATGGCCGCTTCAAGGGCACCGTCGAGGCAAAGGACGGCAAGCTCGTCATCAACGGCAAACCCGTCACCATCTTTGGTGAGCGCGAACCTGCCGCTATCCCCTGGGGCCAGGTCGGCGCTTCCTACATCGTCGAATCTACTGTGCGCCACTTTCCTCCCCTCTTGCTCGTCGCCACTCATTTCGCTTGCAGGGTGTCTTCACCACTGTCGACAAGTCAGAGCTACTCTTAGCAATCATGACTATACTAACCCGCCTCCAGGGCCTCTGCCCACTTGAAGGGCGGCGCCAAGAAGGTCATTATCTCCGCGCCCTCTGCGGATGCTCCCATGTTCGTCTGCGGCGTTAACCTTGACGCCTACGACTCCAAATACACCGTCGTATGTCCAGCGCCGCCCTCCCGATCGTGTTTACGGCCTAATTCTCTTCACTTCAGATCTCCAACGCGTCTTGCACGACCAACTGCCTTGCCCCGCTGGCAAAGATTGTCCACGACAAGTTCGGCATCGTTGAGGGTCTGATGAGCACCATCCACGCCACGACTGCCACGCAAAAGACCGTCGATGGGCCGTCCAACAAGGACTGGCGCGGTGGCCGCAGCGTCAACAACAACATCATCCCCTCCTCCACTGGTGCCGCCAAGGCTGTCGGAAAGGTCATTCCTTCCCTCAATGGCAAGCTTACGTGCGTTATCGAGTCTTCTCTTACCTGCGATGTCTCAAAACCCATCCAGCGGTCTCTCCTTCCGTGTCCCTACCCTCGACGTGTCTGTTGTTGACCTCGTTGTCCGTCTCGAGAAGGAGGCGTCGTACGACGACATCAAGAACGCCGTCAAGGAGGCAGCTGCGGGCGAATATAAGGGCATCGTCGAATACACGGAGGACGCCCTCGTCTCCACCGACTTCATCGGCCACACCGCCTCGTCCATCTTTGACGCGTCGGCTGGTATTCCTCTCAACAAGAACTTTGTCAAGCTCATCGCGTGGTACGACAACGAGTGGGGCTACTCGCGCCGTGTCTGCGACCTCCTTCTTTTCGCTGCGAAGAAGGACGGCGTCTTGTAAACTACGGATTGACGAAAATGCAATGTAGAGAAGTAGTCTTGTAGCTGTACACGATTTCTGCTCCGAGTCCGTCGACGCGACGAATAGAATGCTTGGTCCACCTTTGGTTGATGTCCCATCAAAACGCGCCCACAACGTATAAATTGCCCGAACCAAGTTCGCGTCACACATCCGCCTCTTGACCTCGTACCACAACCATCTCCTCTACACGCTCCTTAACACCCATGTTCGCTCTTTCGTCCAAGCTCCTCGTCCTCGCTGCTCTCGCCACCCTCGCCGTCTCTTCCGCCATCCCCGCCGACCTCGCCAAATCTGCGCCGGCCAACCTCCCTCGCGCCGACATCGAGAAGCTCGCCAAGGAGACTGCTCCCGCCGAGGTTCGTCGTGCGCTGTCCGCTTCTCGATCTCTGCCAACGCGACACGCCAGAACAAGGTCGAGCCCGTCCTGAAGAACGTCAAGCAGCGCGACGCCTCGCTCAAGCATCCCCAGCAAGAGGCCGGACGCGTCGCCCTCAACAAGACCAAGGTCGGCGGGATCTCTCCCAGCGAGCTCGCTGTCTGACGTCCTCTTTGCAGCCCGTCAACGCTGTCGTGGAGAAGGTGGCCCGCGATGTACTCAAAGCCGAGGTCGGTTGTTTTCATATCGCTGCTCGCTCGCCATTGACGGCTCTGCAGCAACCCGTCAACGCTGTCGTCATGGAAGAGAAGAGCAACGCGCCGACTGCACTCAAGAAGGCGGAGGTCTGCTGTTGCTTATTAGCATTGCTCGGCGATCACTAACGTTCTCTAGGGCCTCGCCAAGGACGCCCCCGTTAACGAAGACCTCGTTCACAAGCCTCGCGCGTTCCCCGAACTGCCAGCTGTGCGTCTCAGTCTCGCTTGCATTGCCGGTCGCTCACGTCCATCGCAGAAGGTCAATGTTGCGCAACGCGGTCTTCCTGTCAAGCTACCCGTCCCGCGCGATCTCGAACAGAATGCGGAGAATGCTCCGCCGTCCAACGACGTTGTTGTAGAGAAGCCCGGCACGCACGATGATCACTTGGTTCACGAGCACGAAGAAAAGGTATGACGCTTCTCTACTTTATAAAATCGCGTCTTGCTTATCCCTGAAAGGCGCCCTCGCAAAAGGCCGACGCGTCGATGGTTCCGCGTTCGGACGACTTGGTTGCAAACGATCCCGCCACGCACGAGCAGCTGGTTCATGAGAACATGTAGTTTGAACTGTACTTGTATCGCGTTTATTCACTGGGTTCACGGGGTTTTCTTTGTTTGCACAAAAATGGAATTTGAGATATCACAACAAGTCTGGTAGATAAGTAGATAAGGGCATGACAGTGCATACTACTTAATAACATTATTGGCTAAAGGTCGGTCTACAAATGGACAGTAGTATGTACGAACCACTCAGATCTTTCGCGAAGCGTTCAAAGAACGCAACCAACGTCTGAACCCGTTTTCCGGGACCGCTGCGGCGATAGCTGGGAAAGGACTGGCTGATGAACAACTGTTGTCCTCGAGGGTATGTACTCCAAGCAATGCGCTGGCCTTGCGCGTCAGGACAGGAAGAGCCGTTTTAACGGGTCTCGATGTTGCTGCACAGAAATCGCGCTCGGTATCCGACTCGTGATCTTCTGCCACGGAATCGCCCGATCCGAACCAAAGGAAACTGTCGCCTTTGGTGTACGGCTTGCGATGAACGGGCCGCGACAACCACATGGACGATTTCGAGTCGGAGATTATGCTTGCAGTATCTTTACCGACGCTGAGGATGCTGGGAGGCGGCGATGGTTTGGAAACCAACGGTACACGGAGGGTCGGCACGGAGGAAGGGGATCGTGCTTCGCGCGCAACACTTATTGGGTTGTCCTCCTCGTCGTCTGGGTGGACGAAATAGATGCTATCGGTGTCGGCTGGTGGCGGTGGTGTCGTATCCAACGACTCCCCAAAGACAAATCGACGAGGGGAGACGAGCGCGAGCTCGAGCCCGACTTGCGCGCTCAACAGATCTGTGTCGATGTGATCCAAATCCGGTTCGCTGACGTCCAAACTGCCGTTGCGGAGAGACATCCCATCCTCCACGACCAAACCAAACGATGCGGCACTCGGTGTTGTTGGTCCCTCGGAGGAGAGTGAAGGCGAGCGGCTGCTTCGCAAACTAGGAGTATCGATGCTCCCATTCGTGCTCGATGCCGATGGAGAATATGGGGTATACAATGGGGGGAATGAGTGGATGAGGCTGCTACTTCGCGGCGGTGTGATAGTCGTGACCATTCCGATGCCAATGGCAGCATGCAACTGGCGCCCGTTCGGAGGGTTAATCGGCGCCTTGACCGATCCGAACGACGGCAACGGAGGCACCGTCAGCGAAACGCGTCTCCCGCCCTGCCCGCGCAGCGATCTCCGCTTTGCTTGTTTGGCGGAAACCGGGAGTATGACCGTTGGCGCCGCCAAACCGAGCCGCGAGAAGCGCGGAGTGTCGCCACCGAGGGACGTGAGCCAGCTGCCGCTGCTGTCACCATCTACCCGCACGTCTGAACCTAACAAAGAGCTGAAGCTCGGAGCGGATGAGGATGGCGGAGTTGGGAAGGTTGCCGGTCGTCGAGATGACGGTGTGGTCAAAGCGATCGGGAAATTGGAAGGAGGAAGTGGGAAAGCTGAGAGATCGGTAGCTGTGGGAGTAATCGGGGAGGGGCAAGGATCGATGTAGCTCCGGGAACGCGCCCGGGCATGGTGACGAGGTGAGGGCGGGGGAACTGCAATGATGGGGATTGTAGGCGCAGAATGGAGTCGGAGAGGTGCGGGAGGCTTTGCGCGGTACCCTTTCCTCTCTCCAGTTGCCGGAGGAGGTGAAACGAGCGGTGAAGTCGGCAGGGGAGGAGCTGGAGAGCTCAACGTGTTTGACCGCCGTGGACGTTTCACGATTTCGATGAGGGATGGTCGTTTCGTGAGCGTCGATGCTTTCGCGGCTTCTGTCTGTTTCGAAGGTGCGCGAAGATTAGGAAAGGAGAGCATTCTGCCGAGAGTTCGTAATGGGACTGGCTCTGCATGAGACTCGGACACTGCGGGACCTGCGAGCGGCGACGACCGTAGGGGTTTCCGCATCAAACCCAGACTATGGCGCCTGTCGCTGAAGGGATCGGTCCCGTCCGCATGAGTAGAGGAAGACGACGGCAGGGTGGATGATTGTGTGGACGCGGTCCTGGGTCGGGGCGCGTCCTGGAAGGTATGCGAGGTATGCGGAGACGGCATGGTGCTTATAGCAAGTGAATGAGCGGATTAGCTGTAAACGGGTTAGCACTGCGCCACAGTCCAGACCTGGAGCGGACCGACTTGATAATGTGGTTGGTGCGAACGAGTACCCCACAGGCGAAGTAGACAAGGGGATTTTAAAGAGAGAAGAGATGAAGGTTCATAGCAAGGACAGAGACTCCTAAAGGGATAGCGTTAGCGGAGGAATATTCATCGACCAGCTTCGATCGGGTTATCGACGATGTGCGATGCTACTGATTTTCCTCGGTCGCGCCAATGCAAACGCTGGTCCCATGCTGAAGATGGGGTCAAAGTAGATGCAAGATGGTGTTTCGGCGAGTGGTCTGTGCTGGAGCTCAGCGCGCTAGGTTAGAGGGGCAGTAGGCTGGCTCCTGGACTGAGGAGTAATGGACGCGTCCCAAGGCAGGAAGGAGGCACGGTCACACAGTCAATGATCTACCACATCAACGGTACGCGACGCGACGCGATCCTAGGCACGCAATTGTGCCCGCAGATTAACCTCCAACGGACCCTTGTGTCGCAAAAATTGCACATAAGAACCATCCCTACAGAATATGAGCATCCGCATTCAAACACTGGTGGCGGGACTTACTGCACAACCTGCTTCTGCTCTTTGAGCTTGATGTATTCGCTCTTCTCGACGTTTGTGAAGCCCCAATTCTTCGACACGACAATCTTCTGGCGTCCAGGGAATTTGTATCGCGCCCGGCGCAGCGCCTCGATTACCGCAGCGGCATTCGACTCTTTACAGCGAACGCTCATGATGATTTGGCCGATGTTAACACGCGCAACGGTGCCGTAGGGCTTTCCCCACGCCCCCCGCATTCCGGTTTGCAGACGATCAGCCCCTGCAACCGACAACACTACGAACCGTCAACGCCTGGTGGGTGGAAAACAGCAACTGTGCTCACTCTTGTTGATGCGGAGGACATGGAACGGGTGCACGCGAACGCGCAAATGGAAAGCGTCCTTTCCTGACGTCTTTGTGAGATACTTCAAGGCGTCAGCGACGCCCTCGATCCGTATTCGTCCGTACCTTGTTGGCGCATATTCTTGCGGCCTCTAATGCTTCGCTCGATAGCTGCTCATACTCGTCTGATACGAGATGACAGCAGAAGGGAAACTCGTCGACGTTGGCACGCTTGCGACCCAAGTCGAATATCCGGATCTGTAAATGTTCAGCGGGCGAAACGACTGAGATACGAAAGCTTGCCTTGGGATCTGGTACTCCGCGGTTGAATCGGGACTTTGGGTATGGCTTGTTTTTGCAATATCGGTAGCAGCGAGCAGGGCGGCGTCCCATGATGTATTCGGTTTCGAAGAGAGTGGTAGTAAAATTAAGGAGACCGTCCTTTATATAGCGAGCGCTTTGTAAGGTATATCAGTAAGCGACGTTTCGACTCAGTTCGGAGCCGTTCTTGCGGCAGAAAGGCGCAGCGGATGCCTAATCCGTGCCACGCTAAATGCAATCTCACAAAAGCTGAACATTCCTTTGTGACAATGTGACACAGACGAATGCGTTCAGACCCTCCGTCGGCCAAGGTTTGCCGATCTTGTTGGACTTTGGCCGACACTTGGCCAACACTAGCCGACCCAGGCCGACCATAGCCCACACTTGGTCCACGTAAATACTTGGCCAACGCTGTTGGACGTTGGCCGATTTGATGTCGGCGACGTTGCCGACGTTGACCGACCTTGGCCTACATCTCTGCCGATCTTGGCCGACTCATAGCCTACTACGGCCTCCGGTGGTCTACGCGAAAAAATTGAGTCGGCGATCTTATGTCGACCAACTTGGTCAACACAAAACTTGGCCGACATGGGGTCTGAACGCAGTGATGGTGATTATATTTGAGGGTACTTTAGTCGTCCTTTATGAAGACGTTATGGCCCTTGATATTAAGGAACGAGTACTGTAACGATGGTTAGCGCGCGAAACAACGGCGCGGATAAAGCTGGCACATACCTCGGCCAGATCCGTTGATCCAGCACGGTTGTAGTTCTGGTACACCAGATTGGGCTGCGAAGCGGTCTGCGACTGAAGCGGGACACGTAACAAGGAAGATATACCTCGGTCCAGAACGGACGCAGGCCCGCAGCCTCGAGCATCTCCCACCACGACAAGAAATCCTCAAATGTGATATTCCACAGGTGGATCTCAAGCTGTAGCTGGCCGAAAGGAAGCGGACGCCGCGACTCGAGATATGGCTTGATGAGAGCAGAAAGCGTCTCAAATTCCCAACGCTCAATATCGATCTTCAAGATGTCGATGTGCGTGTGGCCTGAAATCTGTCTCAAAAGGGGTAAGGACGATACCGGAGAGTGTACCGTTCATCTTCATGAGGCTGTCAAGGGTATACATCTTCGGATTATCGTCTGGGCCATGACTATCCTTGCCCGCGAGCCCATACGGCGAAAAGTGGGTGCGGGAGGCGTGCTTGGTTGGAATCTGTGGTCCGAAAGAGTTGACTGTGAAGTCGTATCCCCAGATTTCGCAGTGTTCTGTTTGTTCCAGGAGCTCCGCCTGAAAGGGAAACATGAGCAGAGTCTTCTGCGCGTCGATCCACGATTACAACCTCGAAGGACGACTCGTAGTTGATTCCTACGGAGTAGACGATGCAGTCTTTCTTCTTTTCGACGCGGCTGGCCCCGCAGACCCATTTGCCTGTGCCTGGTTACACGGATAAAAGATGGTCCGCGATGACGTACCTCCGTCGCCTGAGTGCAGCCCGCAATAGTGAGGAGGGCATACATAGATACGAAGAATGCGTACCCAAAGCTCCAAGCCGTTGTATCTAGATGGTGTGAGCATATATATGCGCGCCAAACACGTCGAACAAACAAACCTCATGCGGGCAGTTAAACGCGGCGGGGAAGAAGTCCCCTGCATGGAAAATGAGTCTTGCTCGCATAAAGTGACGAAGGGCACGTACAGACGGTGTAGGGCGGCCTCGGACGCGTAAACGCGCGTCTGGGCACAAAGACGGAACCGACTCACCAAGGCTGGACATTCGGCGGAAATCTGGCCAGAAATGAGCGTACGGAAGGCAGGGAGGAGCGGATTTGAGTACAAGACTATGTCTTTGGGGGCGGGCCCGAATTTCTTGATCAAGCCCTGGCGTTCATGCAGTAGCCTACACCCGCCGTTAGAAACCACTCTTCCTGTTGTCCTCGTCGGACGTACTTGGTGTAAATTCTCTTTGACCGTTCTAGCCTCCCTGGCAAGTCATAGGCGTTGAGATTACGCAAGGTGGTCCCGAGAATTGCTGGGTCGGGGTCGTACAGGGCCAGCAAGTAGACGGTCGCTGCCAGTACGGCAAGAATGAAAAGAGAGTATCTTGGGTGAGTCGAATAGACGGCCATAGCTGGCGTTGAGGCCGGAGGACGTCGGGGATGAGTTGGAGATGGCCGTTGCGGTTGAACGACGACCACCAATTTGATGTGGGGCCTCCGGGGTACAAAGCTTGGCGCGATATAGGACGCTGAACAAGGAACAAGATTCACAGAGCCCTGGGACCGCGAGACCTAGGAGGCATGGTATAGAGGTATCTAAATTGTCCAGGGGTTTACAGAGTTCTACGAGCTGAAAAATACGCAGAGCATCAAGGTGGCTAGTAATGATGTGGAGACGCGTGGTGAACTAGCCGACGCGCCAGTAGTGGCAGCACCGGCTGGAGTAACAGAGGGAGATTCTGAGGGTACAGACGAGGTGGTGAAACGCGAGGTAAATGTGCTGGATGACGCGATAGACGATAATGAGGACGAGGATCTTGTAGTGGAAGTAGCGGGAGTGGAGAAGGAGGTATCGACAGAGCCGACGGTAATGGTAGCAGGCAGAATGGTTCCTGCACTGTGGCTCACGGTTGCTGGGATGGCAATAACAGCGGTGGCTTGCGCGAGCGGTTTGTCGAAATCGCCCGTCATCCCGTTCAAGCTGCAGATTGTCAGTTTCGGCCAGGGAGACGAGCGAAGCGTACGTGAAGAAGGGAGAATAACCAATATAGCGCGTTCCGTTCACTTCAGCTTTGTTGGAGGTGAACGCGACATAACTAGTAACGAGTCAACGCAAAGATTTCTGGCAGAGTTGGGACGCACTAGTTTTCCGAGTTGGGCCCGGCTTCAGGTATGGGCTGCGGGGGTTTCAGCAGCGGAAGGAGTTGGAGGAAATGAAACGGACAGTGAACTGGTATGAGAGGACGTTTGCGGTGTCGACGGGTTGTAGTGTTTGAACGAGTTGCATCTTGCCAGTGTATAAAGCAGCGGTTACAACACCGACTGCGTTCAATAAGGGGCTGGACAAGCGGAATGAGTTTGGAATTTCGGTGGGGATGGAATGCGAACGCGTTGCCGTCGTCCAACCATCGAACAGTACAAGGTGACCCTCCGGTACATGAGCTGCCTCTCGCGGGCTGCAGGAACTATGAGAGGATTAGCAATGAGCTAGTTGGTCGAGAGGGGACGGACGTAGAGACTGGCGCGTGCGAGGGTAGCGTATTCCAGCGCCAAGAGGGAGTAAAAGAGAGCGAAGTGCATTTGATAGAACGAGTGTGAGTTGTAGTGGGCGATGAGGAGGGTTAGAGGCGGATGCTCTTGGGCGACATGCGCAATCGTGAGGACGTCGTCAAGGACAAAAGTCGGTTCAACCCGACCTTGATCTAATCATACAACGTCTTGTCCCGACATCCTCCTCCTTGTCCTTGAACCTTGGGTTCTGCAACACTGAGACGCGCCAAGCTGTAGCTCCTAGGGCAACCTGGACACTGCATGTGCTGTTTATTATCATTATTCGGCTTTTTATAACGCATCCTCTGCTGGTTGCTCTGCTCTGCGCCCAATGTAAGTACTGCAGCTGACTAGCCCTGACTGCTAGCAAGCCTGCTAGTCAAGAATCTTGCGCCCAATGTAAGTTCTACGCGCGCGACCTGGCCCTATGTCAGAAACATCAGATCGACGTCCAAACATATAATAACCGACAGAACATCTCCGTTGCCCCTTCTGAGCTCCCCTCACCTCCTTCACCCATAAACCGGCCTCGCTGCCCACCCACTCTCCCTTCACCCCAACACTCGCTTGCCTCGCCCCCCAAAACCTAAACTCAAACATGTTCGCCCTCTCCTCTGCCCTCGTCGCCTTCGCCCTCGCCCAGTCCAGCTTCGCTGCTCTTTCCGTACGTCTCCTCTTCTCAACCTTTTACCTTCTCGCTCACTCTCTCAAGGTCACATCTCCTACCGCCACCATTGGGTCAGCAGCGTCCTCGCTCTTCCCGCCAACACCAGCTTATCCTTTTTTTCCAGCTTCACCGCTGGCCAAGACTCGGAGATCACCTGGAAGGACGACGGTTCCTCCCCAGCCCTCTCGGCTTATGGTCCCTGCAAGATCTCTATCTACGCTGGTAACTCTGCCCAGCAGGTACGTCTGTTTGAACCCTTTGCCGACAAAACGCCTCACCGTCATGCTACCAGACGAGCCTCCAAACCATCGCCGACAATGTCGATGTCACCACCGGCTCTCTCAAGTTCAAACCGGACGCCAGCATTGGCCCTAACAGCGACCAATAGTGCGCATACCTCGCTATATTTCATTCTTGTCATTAATTGGCCTCAGCTTCATCCGCTTCGAGTCCAACACCGTCAAGGACCCCAGCAACGCGGTTATTCCTCTGCTCGCTTTCTCCCACCAGTTTACGTCAGTTTATCGTTCCATTCCCGAGATATACGTGTTGACCTCCATCCAGCCTCTCTGGGATGACCGGTACCTTCAATGCCGCCGTGCAGGCGCAAATCGATGGCCAGTCGACCGCCCCCATCGGTGGCGTCGCTGCTCAAACGTCTGCCTCGGCCGCAAACACGGCTGCGAACACGGCTGCGACGGTCAAGGCCAGCACGACGGGCTCGACCAAAGCGTCCGCGTCTGCAAGCAAAGCTTCGTCGTCAGTCAGGGCGTCGGGAACTGGCGCGGCCGTGCCTCTCGTCGCTGGCTCCCACAGGAACTTGCTGGTCGCAGTCGTTACTGGTGTTGTCGGTGCCGTTGTCGGCGCGTCCTTGCTGTAGGGAGTTTTACTGCCGGATTTCTTTGCTCTTTCGCTAGACCTGCCTTTTGTTTGCATGACCGAGACGACTACATACCTATGCGGGACTGGAATTTAATTTCGATTTCGAGCTATTGTGAAGAGTGAAACCGTGACTGCGATTGGTTCTGGCTTCCGTTCTGCGTCCGTGGTCTCTATGGTTCTCTGAGAACGTCGGCCGCTCATGCTTTCCCGTTCGCGCCTCTCTACCGCTTCTCGAATACTCGTCTCGTCGGTAGCCGCCGTCCGCACCGTCTCTGCTCGCCGCGGCACACGACCGACTGTTGTCGCGTCCCACAGGCCCTTCTCGCAGCAGAACCCCATGCCCATCCCGGACGACCCTCATCCGCCACGCTTCAGCGTCTCTCCTGTCCCCCGAAATCCTCTCGGCCAAGGACGATACATCCGCACCGCTGCAGCCCTGATAATCGGAGACGAAATTCTCAATGGCAAGACCCAGGACACAAACTCGCATGAATTTGCCCGTTGGTGCTTCCTGCACGGCGTTTCGCTGTATGCAAGAGCCTTGTAGCTCCTACCGGCTCCTTGACCAATCACAGGAAACGTATAGAGGTCATTCCGGACAAGGAGGACGAGATTGTCGAGGCGTCGCGTCGTCTCGTCCAGGCGTACGACTTTGTCGTTACGACTGGTGGAGTTGGAAGCACACACGACGGTATGTTATGTCGCGCGTGTCGCCCCAGGTCCCGCTCAACTTTCTGCAGACATAACCTACGGCTCCCTTGCCAAAGCGTTCTCCCAGTCGCTTGCGCACCATCCCGAGACGCTTTCACGTATGACCGCGATGATCAAGCAGAGGCAGTGGTTCGCCACTCAAACTCCGCAACAACGAGCTGCGACAGAACGAATGGCACTGCTGCCCAACGGAAACAATACCGAAGTTCTCTTCGTCGCAGAGGACATTTGGGTTGTACGCCGTTTTTGTCGCGCTTTGGATAAATTGAACAAACCATTTAATAGCCCGTTGTCCGCCTCCAAGGCAAACTCTGCGTCTTCCCTGGAATTCCGAGCCTCTTTTCCAAAATGCTGGCCGCGCTAACTCCGCTCCTCCCTCTTCCTCCGGTGTCAGAGCGTCCGCAACGGATCCAGGTTTTCACCGAGTCGGTCTATGCCCTCATTCATGTCGCTTTAGCGCTAATGTCGATCTCAAAGGCGGCCCGAATCGATGATTGCGCCCTACCTTACTTCCCTCCAGTCGCGACTGCTGCAGCATGGGATTCAAGTCGGGTCGTATCCCGTCTTGGGGCAGGGCGTCTTTGTGAGCCTGATTGGAAAAGATCGTCCTATGAGCACTGCGGCTGGCCTACGGCTCGCTGATATCGCGACTCAGGTCGGGGACGAGATTGGGGGCCATGTGGTCAGCGAGGAGGAGGTTGCACAACGCAAGGGCAGGTACAATGGTCTCGAGGCGCCCGGCCAGGTAGCCGCAAGCCTAGCTGTGGGAGTCGGCTCGTTAGGCATGGCCAAAGCAAAAATCTAAACTTGTGTACGATGGTTGTATTTTGTTAGTGTACGATATGGGCGGCCAGTTGTTTGGGAGAAGGTCGGAAGGACGCGGAACGTTGAGCTCAGAACACGACCAAGACAAGAAGAGGAGAATATCCCGGTGACCCAGTAAAAAGGCGATACGTTTGCGGTTCTGATGCAGCAATGGAAGGAAGTCCCCGTGAATCCAGTGAATAAACGCGATACAAGTACAGTTCAAACTACATGTCCTGCTCATTCTCGTGAACAAGCTGCTCGTTCGTGACGGGATCGTTTGCAACCAAGTCGTCCGAACGCGGCACCATCGACGCGTCGGCCTTTTGCGAGGGTGCCTTGCAGGGATAAGCACACGAGTTTATAAACTAGGCAAACACCATACCCGTTCTTCGTGCTCGTGAACCAACTGGTCATCGTGCGCGCCGGGCTTCTCCACAACAACGTCGCCCGTGTCCGTTCTCATCAAACCAAACCCCGCTGTGACTGCCTAATTTACCCTAATAGCGATACCTTACTTAATTAAGCTTGCCGATACCTCACTTAAATCATGTTACTCTGTCTAACGAACTCTGTTTCTTGTGCCCTGGAGTCGCCAGACTTTGAAACTTCCGCAAAAACACTGATTTTTGCCCGAAATTTGCATCTCCTCCTCGACAGACGCGTTTTTTTACAACGAAATTTGGTGAGTGTGTAGATTGACTAGATATAGTAAGATACAGATCAAATTTTGTGTCGCAGAGCTCGCGTTGTGGCGCTAGAGCCCAAAGGGAGTTGCCATCAATCGGCAACTGGGGTTCGATGAGTATGCAAGGGGTCAATCTTACTCAGGTCTTTGTAAGGAGCAGGGAAGCTCATGGAATATTGACATGTGGTAGATAAAATGGAATTTGTTTTATGTGTGCAGCGGGCCGGTCAATTAGGTCCCCTTTTGATGCAGCCCGGATTGTGACTACCAAGGCGACATTATAACTTTGCAATTTGGGTCACAAGCTTTTGATTTGTATATATCAATATAATATCGGAATGGTGATGGGACCTTGTTTGCTGCTGGCCTTGCTGTGATTGTGACAATGTTAGTGATCAGCCAGTTTAATGTGATTTTGGTTCTGTAAAGCCATTTTGGTTTGAATGCTTGTTTTCAGAGCATAGGTAAGGTACCTGACATCCACCTTTGACGAACGCCACATGACGGCATCCCAAATTGGGATGGCCGTCCTAATTCGGCGAACACGAGAATTCTGATCAATCCTACTTGATCTGACTGATCTGAGCTTTGTTTGTGACACGCGTCGCCAGCAAGGGTGTCACTACCAACCTCCTTCTCTCGGACCCCAGCTCTGCCGCCGCAAAACTCCCTGTCGACGAGAAGGGTGTAGGTCTAAGGGACACTTGTGTTGTGTACTACCGGATGATCGTCATTCCCGAAGACAATAGGGACAAGTTTTGGGAAGAACTCTTCCGTAGGTTGACGCCTAGCCGACAAGAGCGAGCCAAGCAACTTCGACGGCACAACCCCGGTGGCATTCTGTACCACGGTCAGACCGAGACAGATCTTGTTACTGGTGCCAAAAATGGTGAGAGTGGTCTGGCGATATGGGCCCAAGCGTGGAAACTCGCTTTAGAATGTCCCAATCTTGTGCAGCGCGTCCTGTGCCCAACTCAAAGCCTCCGCGACAAGAAGGCACAGCAAAAAGACAATATTGAATGCTTCAATCAAGCGTTATGGGGCGGCCTGGCCAAACCCGCTAATGCTGGCATCGGAGGCAAGACAGTACTTGCGTGATTCAAACCTGTTCTCTGCCCACTGGGGCATTTGCCTACTGTGAAGGAAGAGCAGGACGAGAAACCACTGGGTAAGATTAAAGGCAAAGAGATTCTGTTAACCAACTTGTCCCCTCTAACTTTTACTACAGTCGGAATTGCTCAGCTGCACGGTGGACACCTACATCAATTGACCCCGCAAAGCACCCACCTATCGAGCCTTTCTACAACAAGTTGTTCCTCGAGTCCAACAAGTTCGACATCACCATTATAGATGTCATGTTCTTCGACGCCTCGCTCTCCAAAAGACAACTTGAGCTTCCTGAGCATCTGGAGCACGCGGACCAGTGGATCGGAATGTTGGTGCAACAGGACTGGCTCATAGTTGGCGAGTACCGCGCTCAAAACACCTTGTCTTGGTGCCCTCTTGTGCCGTGGTGGCGGCCTTTCGACTTGAGGAAGACACAGTTGGGGCAGCGCCGTTTCCTCTCGTCTGTTAGCCGGGTAACCAACGGTTGTCCCATGGCAAAGCTGCAGCCAGGGATGACTCACCTCATGCACTCAGGGTAACACATTAATCAAGGGCTATTAGCGTGCAGCCTAATGCATTAATTGAGGGCAAGTCCGTTTTAGGGAATTTGAGGTATAGAACAGCTGTAACTTTGTGGTTTTTGAGATTTAGGGTATGGTCTAATAAGGGAAGTTGGAGGTACAGACAAAAGGAAGATAAAGTTTAGCGTGGGAAAACTGGGACAAAATAGTGATGGGGACTCTTTTCAGGCCTGATACTGGGGGATATGCTAGGTTAGGGTTAGGGTTAGGGTTGGTTAGGTCAGGATTAGGTTTGGTTAGGTCAGGATTAGGTTTAGTTAGGGTTAGAATTAGGTTAGAGGTTTGGTTAGGGTTCGGATTAGGTTCGTAGGGACGTTGAGAAAGAAAGTGTGATAGGGACTGATGGGGTCATGAACAGGCTTAACTGATTATACCATTGGAAAGCCAGACCTAGAAAACCCTAAGGAGAAGGCTTACATAAGTCCAAATGATCCTCTAATAAATACTAATAAACACTTGATCCCATTTCATCCCATAGGGGCTCCTTCCTGAATGGGTGACTAGTGACACATGGTAGTTACCCTCAAACAATGCATTAGGCCGCACGCTAACAGCCCTTGATTAATGCATTAATCCTGAGTGCAGCTGCTGGATGACTGGATTCTTCAAGACCGAGCCGTCCCCGTTCTTTGACTTGGAGGTACGCAATCTCGGCCATAAGCTACGCATAGCTGTATGGTGGCACCCTGCCTTTGCACACAGGATCTGTGGATCTGTCTTCGGACCAGCAGCTCGTGGTTTGAAGCAAGGACTTGGTGGATTTTACCAGCTTGTCTCCTTGTCTCGTATCGAGGGACAAGTGATTGCAGCTGCACCCGCTCATGTCGAGGAACCGCTTGTCGCGCTCATTGCTTCCCAAGCGGAGATTGTGGGGTCTGTCATCAAATCCCGAGGAAAGCAAGTCCTGGTGCGCGGTAGCAAAACACTCCAGCAGCAAAGTACACCTCTTTGATTGAGTCGTGAAGCAACTGGAGTCCGACGGCATCCACCCAGCGCACGTGTACCCAAGCATGCGTCAGCTGCACCGAGACCATCCCACTGGGCACTTACAACTTATCAAGCGGGCAGACAGCTTCGATACTCGGCGCCGGGAAGTGTGAGGGCACTATATATATTTGCGTAGAACTACGATACCTTGCCTGTATTAACGCGAGCCGTCACAGTACGTGACGGCAGATAATAACTTGATTCTGCTTTCCATCTCCCTTTTCTCTCGTCTCGACTCTTTCCTCACTTCTCTATCTCTTCCTCTCGTCTCTCGCATCGACTCCCTCTTCGGCTCGCCTGGATCCTCCGGCGTTGACTCAACCTACTCCTCGATCCCATCGACTCGTATTCAGCAACGCCTGGATTCTCCGGCGTCTTTACATTATTGGACGACTACAGCTACTCGACTCGAACCCCATGTTCTCGACTCACAGAACCCTCCGAATGTCGCAGGACATCACAATGGAGCCCACCGCGAGGGGTTCCGTGGAGCCACGAACAACGCCATATCGGGTCGTTCGTTATAGCCGCTCATACGACAATCTCGGATTCGTAGGGAGCTCGTACGACGCTGGGGGGCAAGGGGAAGGGAACTTCGTTGCAGGTGGAATTTGGGGGTTCGGAATTGTTAGCCGAAACGTTTCGAAAAACAACTACTACCACCACCAAAATCGACCCATACACAAACATGAACCCGCGCAACCCTACGACCGCGACGGGTCTCGGGCCAGCCCGACCATCTTCTGGGTCTGGGCCCGCGCCAGCTCCAGCAAGTCGCCGTTCGTCGTCGACGCGCGCCACGTCGTCTACTTCCTCTTCGATGGCGAAAAACAGTACGCCGGTCCGCTCCCCGAAGGAAGACAGGAGTGGCGAAGCGACCATCTCCTTGCCCTACACGCCTGGATCCTCCGGCAGCACGGGCATAACGGGTCGTCTCTCACCGTTGTCGGCGTTACCGGAGCAGCACCGCGCGACGCTTCCTCCGCGCTCCCCCACTACGCCGCTCTCAGACGCCCGCCTCCCGGCAGTATCTTTTGCGCCGAACGTCTCGTACTACGAGGATGCGAGTCGAGGACGCTCCACCAGCGGAGCTTCAACCGCGACGCTGCGCCCTCCCCTCGGCCTCTGGATCCTCCAGAGGCGTGGAAGTTCCCGGCACTGCCGCGAGCTCGGTTCGGCCGTCCTCTACAGACCCGTCACCGTCTTCAGTGTCGAAGTTTGCACCTGTCGTCGTCGCAGGAGGAGGCCGAGTCGCTGCAACCAGACGAACCCCGTCAATACGGTAGCCAGCGCAATCATTCCTCTGGATCCTCCGAGGAATGGAATGCTTTGGGTCGCCAGAAGCGTGATACCAAGAAGGCGCTAGACGACGACTCCCAAGAGCGCGATTGGCCGCCGCACATGCCCGCGCCGTGGTCTACATCGAACTTCGATAACGGCCGCCATTCATTCACGGACGGCACCCTTGCAACAGGCGTTGGAAGGCGAATACGAACGCGTCTTCGAGCACGCAGGACGCATACTGGATATCTTCGACGAGCCTATTAGCTTGTCGGTAGCCCGATTCCATGGCAGCTACGACCCCAAGGACGCGCGCAAGCCTACGACCCCTTAGTGGCGTTCGGAATCGACGATGGAGCTTTGGAGTCGTACTCCGAACGAAGCGTCGCCTTGCTCAGAGATGTCATAGTGCGGTACTCATACCCCCATTCTGCTACGGGCTGCAGAGATTTGGCCAAAGCCGTCAGGAAGATCCGCTCGTTTAAGCCAGACGAGGACGGCTATTGGACCGCAGTGATTGTCCCGGGAAACTCGGCTCAGTATTATCGTCTGGAATCATCCAAGTTTCCATTGGTGGCCTACACCATACACGCGCTGCAACAAGTGCTGGAAGGTCTCGCCGAACTCACTCGGGGTTCGAACGGCGCTTACACCATCGATACGAAGTTCACGCTGACCAAAATGCTGGAACGGAGTACTGATTTGGATGGCATGAAGCTTGCGCTGGGTGAGCTACAAATAAGGTGTCACCTAGCGGACAAGAGAGCCTCCAACACCATATTTGGACTCCGTCGGTTACTGACCGGCGTCGAGATCCCCGACGCTGAGTCCGTCGCATCTACGAGATCAGACATTCGGGCGCAGTATGGCAACGTCTCCCCTTCTACCGAAGTTCGTCGCCTTGCAGCACGCAACAACTATGGTGACTATCTACAAAAGACAACCAAGAACGCGTACGAAAGAGTTGCCTCCCAATTCGGAGTCCCCAAAGTTCCGTACCATAATCCGTACCACCAATCAAGCGTAAGGGCGCTGTCAGTCCCTTCCAGCTACGTCTCGTCCACGGTCCCGGTCGGAAACGCAGCTGGATCCGCCAGCAGCCGCAGCTCCGAGTCTCGACGACGCCAAGCTACGGAGAACTCCAATAATCCTCAGTGGCCGCTCGGCGATACCGTTCACTTCGGTCCGGACGTTATATCGTCTGCGGCGCGCCTAGCGGCCCCAGCGGTTCAGCAATTGCCGAACACGGGACGCCTATTTGTCCCTCCCGTGTCGACGGCTGGGGGGCCAACGCTGATGTCCAACTCCTTCGGGCCTACGGCGGCTCCGACAGGCGCCCCAGCGCCCTTTGGAGGCATGGGAAAGAACCACAGAGGGAATAACAGCGGCAACCACCTTCCTGCGGGATTTGCTCCCAATTTCTGGAATCAAGGATCTGGCAGTCAGCGACCTCTCGGAGGTGGTGCTCCTCCCCCAATGGACCCAAACTCGGGATACGCCCCTCCTCCTCCATTTGATCCGAACGGAGGACGCACCCCGCCTCCTCCTCCCCCTCCTCCAGGAGGTCCGCCGCAAGGACCCTTCAATAACGATCCCTGGATTCACCGGGATAACGAGGCGAATTCTTGGACTTTAAACTACAAGCTCCTAACGACTATAGTCCCCGAATTCGACGGAGAACCGCTATCTATCATGCCCTGGATGTCCAGCATGGCCATTCTATCTCGTATGAGTGCCGACATGGCTACTCAGATTGCGGCTGCGGCGCCTCTGTACTTCAAAGGCCGAGCTCAAGGATGGTGGAAAGCCCTCATGCCGAACGTTCAGCAATCGCACACTAGGAATTGGGGAACGCTACAGAACGCGGTCGCGACTCATTTCCTGACTTCCCGCTGGAGAGAGGATCGCACGCGCGACTATCAGGAAATGCGCTTTCGTCAAGGCGGCCATGAAAACGAGGATCCCGTCTCGTTTTTCCAACGCCGACTGGAATATTTTTACGTCCTTTATTCGGCGGAGACCCCTAACGAGTACGCCGCCGTGCAGAACGTTCTACGCACGATGCCGTCCGCCTGGAAGAATCTCATCTCGGAGAACCTTCAACCCACTTGTTAGATATATTTCTTGGTGCTGGGAGTGGTGCTTGGTGCGCGTAAAAGACCCAAAGGGGATCATTGATGGCTAGCTTTTATCTTTTGTACCATTGCCATCGCACTTAGTCGAATCTACTCTGTTCGAGTTCGCGCGAGCGGTACCTGAGGTAACAGGCTCTTAACAGTTTTTTGAACTTACAGGAGATTCGCTACGTGCATTCACTGAGCACTCAAGCGAACGAAAACGAAGCAATCGATAATCGCCAAATCGACGAAACCAATCCCTTCCCTACCCTATTCTTCACTATATCCCTCATCCCTCTCATCCTCGCAACCTCACCGGCCTCTGTATCAGCTCGACGCGTCAAATCGGCCGCCATCGTCACCATCGATATCACCGCCTTACGCATCGATTACCTGCAACGACTTTCAGCATCGACTCGCATTACTCGTTAGACTCGCATTATTCAAGTAGACCAGCATGGATCAAGATTCGACGACGCCACGACGGCAGTCGTCCCGTTTGGACGCAAAACGCAAGAGTAGACAGCCGGGAAAGTCGCGCCGGCCATTGTTGGGGCCAGCCGACGAGGAGTATTCGTCGCCTTCGGAGGTGGAGACGGATGGAGACTCGAGGCCGGCCGCGGCACACTTGGGTGCGCGGCGACCGGCGAGGAGTGAACCGGACGCAGTGGAGGCGTCGCGGTTGGAGTCGACCGCTACGCCGTTGACTATACGTCTCCCGCCGTTGCGGAGTACGGTGGTGGCAACCGAACCGGTGGCGGACAAGGCCCCGGAGGTGGCGCAACCGCGGGCGAGTGCGGTGGGGGCGAGCGTTTCCTGGGGTGTGGGACGCAGGACGTTGGGGACTACTGCGAGAGCCACCCAGTCGGACGGACAACTCGGGGACGAGAGGTGCACGAGCCAGTCGGCCGTTACCTGCGGTACACCGACCTACGCCGGTACGACCGGTCGGAGGCGAGTCGCCGCCGTTATCCTGGAGACGTCGCGACGGAGTTGTGGGCCCAAGCTTTAGTGGAATGATCATGGACAACGCGAGCGCGGCGACGATGCCCGTTACTGCGTCGATATCGAACGAGTTCCCGAGAATTCAATCGGGACCGTCAGGAATGTCGCGCAAGTCGTCGCGAGGGCCGTCTCCACGAGGACCGCGTCCCAATCCAGGCGAGGAGTATCGACGTTATGCGATACATCCGCCGCTCGGAATGGAGGACGATTCGGGATTGAGTGAGAATGCGCGGCAGCTGCGCCGCAAAGAGAAAGAACCGAATCGTAGTATTGTGGTTGTGGGTACGAGTATACATGAATCTACATCTTCGGGAGAAGATGGTCTGAGGGAAGATGGTGAACTAGGAGGAGCGCTAGCACCGTCCGAAACATTGGAAGACGCTGCAAAAGCGGCTATTGCTTATCTCTCGATTGTGCCGCTGCACGAAACGGTGCAGGAAGAGGAAATACGAATGAATGCGTTGAGACGATTGAGTACGCAGATGCGCCAGCATCATACGCAGCAGAAGCGGCAACGGGTTGAGGAACAGAATGAGCGTTTGGCTCGGAAACTGGCCGACTTAGCGGAACAGCAGGTTATTCTGGATGACATCGAGGAGCGAAATGCTCAAGCTCGTTCTGAAGAAGGGAGCAAGTTGTCTCGGCCACCCACCCGACGCAGTGCTCGAAAGCGTTCACCAGAGGCCAAAGTTGAACCAAAGCGGAGCCAGGAACGTGCGGGTGAACGCTCGTTGTCGCCAACAGATATGCTTCATCCAGCAACGTTTTCGGATCGAGTGGTGCTGCAGAAAATGAGGAATGAAGATATGCGTAGATTTGGAACATCCATATACCCTGACCAAGATATTCGGGTTCAAGAGGGAGTGCCAATCGATATTCGCGGCGAGTTCGAAGTTCGCGCCCGACCCTGCGAAGGTAGTCAAGCAGAGTGATAGTGCAAAGGAAATGCGGGCGAATACGCAGGACATTCGAATCGCCGAAGCTGAACAGAAGAACCAGGTCAGCGGGTATGGGGGGAGGAGCTGAGGAAGGCCCTGAACCTGTGCAAAATGAGGATATCGATCCTCGAAAGCCGTTCGAGAGATCTGCAACGTCGCGACCGCAGCCACCGGCAGGAGAACCGCCTGGAGATCCAGACGATGATGGTGACGGGGATGGTGGACCGAACAAAGGATCTGTAAACCCTCGTCACCCGTTTCGCGAGCCTAGGAAAAAGGACCCGCTGAATATGAGAGAAAGTTCGATTCCGCCAATCGAGATACCGCTGCCGCTAAATAATGCGGTGACTATGATAGCGGCGTGGAAGCAGAAATTGCACAACACCGTGTTGGATATTTGGGCGCAGCACTTGCGAGAGCCGTCCAAGGTGTCCGCGGTTTTCGATAACCGGCAAGGCGGAGGAATAAAAATTCCAGTGCCGCCCACCTACGATGGGGGAGCGGACGTGCAGAAATTTGAAGAGCATGTCCGCGCGGTTTGTTTCCAGTTCCGGATAAATGGACTGGGCGGGCCAAAGGAGGATAGCAATTGTGTGCATTTGTACGGACCGTTTCTGAAAGGGGACGCCCGTAAGTGGTATGACTTTTATGTCACCGGTCCCCAACGAGAAGAGGAAAATTGGACGTTTGCGCAAGTACTCGTTGGCTTGTTTGACCGGTTCATTAATACGTCTGCGATTCAACAAGCTATTACGGACTACGACGACGTCGAGTTCGAGAGCAAGACCGGCGTTGACGGATTGCTGATTCAGATGAAGAACACGGCCAGTCGCATGCTTGACGCCCCCAGTGCACTGGAGTTCCGGAAGAAATTTATGAAATTGTTGCCGGGATCTATTCAGCGAACGTTGGTCCAGCAGAACATTATGCCGGAGTGGTCAGCGTTGAATACGATGGTGGAGTATGCGCGCCTTGCCGAACATGGGCAGAAGACCTATTTGAATATGAAATTGGGGAAGGCTGGAGATGCAAAACTGCTGGCGATTCAAGAGGAAAGCTCTGAATCGGAGGCGGAAGAACAGCGATTGGCGTATGCGAGAAGGGACAGACGCCCTCCGTACGAATATAAAAAGAATTTCAATCGAGATGACAACGACCGGAAATCGGACGGAGGACGCGAACGATACCGTGATCGACGAAAAGAGGCCGAACCTCGGAATGGGGGAGAGGTAAAGGACGATGAGCGGGCGAAGAAATCCACACCGTTGAGACCCGCGAGCGGTAATCGTCCCCGATGGGGCGCCTCAGCGCCGAAACCAGCAAAGGAACAATTGCGCGTGACGCATGAGCAGGATAAAAGTAGCTCGCAGTCGACTGACCCGGCCGAGGAGGAATACCGGTCTGATTATACCACGGAGGATAACGCGGTGGCCACCGAGGCGGAAGATAGATGCGGGATGCTGTTTTACGCGGCGCAGGAAAAAGATGAGGATTGTCCGGAGCTATTGGACGTGTCGGACTCAGATGAAGAGCCGGAGAATGCGGCGGCTACTGTTGATAGTCCAGTGATGACGGAGGCCGAGCTGGAAATCTTTAGTCGGCGATGTCAGAACGAGGCCAGGTAGGGCTCGGCGACGGAATCGGGGTTCGGAAAGAATCCCGAGAGTTTCCCGACGGGCGGTCGGGTTTCGGTTATTCGAGGCGGAGAAGAACGGTTTAAGCCCCAAGTGGGGTCGTTACTAAGACGAGATAGAAGCTACTGTAAGGCTCTATCGAGTCGGGTTAATATACTAGTGGTTTCCCTTTGTTAACCCTCTCCGTCTGACTGTCCTCCTTTGTGTAACCCTTTATGTTACACAAAGGGATGTTGGTAGTTGTTGATCGGTGATGGGGGCGTTTCATGACATCACCCCCCCATTAAGGGCGTTCGTCCCGAGCGCCGTGGATATGCCGGAAAAGTTCCGATGCCGAAAAAAATTTATGTTGGCCTTTGTTCTCGACGGTCGTCGCAGTTCTTCTGAACCCTCGACGGTTCCCGGAGTATTTCAACAGAGCGTTCTCGACGAGTTAAACCTCGGAGTATTTCAATCGCTCGGCCCTATCAGCAGAGGGAGGCAATCTCCCTCGCATAATCCAATTTTTAGCGAATCATTTGTTCTGAGCAATACCGGGTCATCCCGGGGGTACCCCGTTCCACGCGTTGCGTGCCTGGGCGGCCATTAAGCTCGAGGCTTCTTTGCTTCTAAACCTCCGAAGCTTCTAAAGCTTCTTATGCTTCTCCGCAGTCTCCATCTTCCGAACCCGACTCATCGTCGGGAATGTATCGGTTTAGCCTTTCGGCTCCCACGATGCTTCCATTGATCGTGTCTCGGTTTCCTTTATAAAAGGTCGAGTCGGGTTGTAGTTCCTCCTTTCACCCATGTCCTTCTCGCGTCCCCCGAATCCCGAAGTAGTTCGCCCCGACGGCTCCCGTCTCTCCGACGAGGTTTGGCGCCCCACTCCGTCCACGTTTCTCGTTGGTCCATCCCTCGGTTTATCCTGGTCTCCACCACCGAGTCCTCTCCGCTTTTCTCGATCGCGAGGACCCCATCTGGCCATTTGCTCCTTCGGCTCACCCCATAATCTTTCGTCCAATCGACGAGTTCAATCCCCACTCCTCCGCCACTTATGTTCCGGTCACCATCCCGCCCGTCTATACGACGGCACCTCCTCCGTCTCCTCCAGCTCCCTTCGGGTTTCCTTCTCGTCTCGTTCGTGATCTCGAAGGGCTTTCCTTCTGGGACCGGGTTCGTGTTTGGCGTCCAGCGTCGCGCCCCTCCCGTACTTTCTCGACCTCCACTACCCCTCCTCGTCTTCACGACGCGTCGGCGCAGGCATGGGAGGATTTGGGCGATTGGTCGCGGGAGGATTATTACCATGCGCAGTTCCTTGCCTATGCGCAGGCGATGTGGTGGGAGTGCTGCGTCCTAGGGCCTTACCAGCGTTGTGCTGGTGTAATCTTCGATCGGTCCAACCCCCGTCCTTCCATCGAGGTGCCCTCGCCGAACCCAGAGACCGGATCCACCATCGTCTCCCTCGACGTGCGCGAGGAGTTAGACACCCGAAACGACGCGTTGCTGGAGGCGTGGCGCCCGTTCTGCCGCGACCCGACGGAGGATTCCGTCGCTCTCATTGTTGAGCCTTTGGTGCGTGTTGGTTCCTCGTTGACCCTGCGTGCTGACCGCTCCTAGCTCTCTCTCTGGCACCTCCTCCTCCTCCTTGCCCACCTCGGATTCCCCGTGTTTGTGTCGGAGCGCTTCCTGGCCGCCACGGACTTCATAGCCCGTCTGGCGGGCCCCGTGCGGCTTCGATCTTGGCCCCGACCCCACTCGTTTCGAGTTCAACGAGGAAGACCCGTCGGGTTCGATACTCCGCTTCATATCCCCGCCGCCCGACAGCCCGTTCTACCACCACGCCTGGCGAGGCTTCCGCAGTTCGCGGGACATCTCGGTTGTCGATTTCGCCGACCCACGCCAGGTGTGGAACGAGGGGCGTTTTGCAGGTCTCGGAGCGGCTACGGGATTTCGTTTCGACGGGATGCTCGAAGCATTTGATGGTGCGTTCCCGTATCCCTTTGTCTAGCCCGCTCACTGATCACCCTTCTCTAGCGCTGCTTCATCCCCGGTTCGGGGCCGACAACGTTACCCCCTGCCCCGGGGCGTTCCGGCCGGTGGCGGAAGAGGAAGCCGACGCTCGGTGTTGGGAGGAAGGGGGTGCCTTGTGGCGATTCGAGCGCGACACGCGCGCTCCCTACCCCCTTCCCGCCGACCCCGCGTTCGTCGAGTACTTGTCGGGTTTGACCCCGCCTTCATCCCCTTTGCCGACACCGCCCTCTCCTGTTCAACCCCCGGCCCCGTTAGCGCCCCCTGTCGCGCCCGCATCCGTTGACGAGGTGACGGGCGCCCCCGACGACGTGGACTTGGCCGACATCGCCGTCGAGCCTGCCGTCTCTGGCCCGTCCTCCGCGCCTCCGCCTCACCAGTCGCCCGAAGTCCCGGATTCACCGGGTTTTATCGAGGTGGATCCGCCGACCCCTCCTCCGAGTCCTCGGCGTATTCGGATTCGACATACCCGGTCGCCCGGCGGCACGGACCGCGTTGAGGTTATTGACGAGGCGTCGGGCCACGGCTTCCAAGAAGGAGGGGGCACCGGGCCGTCTCCTACATCCATTGTGACTCCGAACTCCTCCGCCCCCGGATCCCCTCTCCCTTCCTCATCGCTCAAACGCCGTCGTTCCCCATCGTCGTCCTCCTCTTCCTCCTCCGAGTCGGCTCCCGACGACGAGATAGCGGGGGCGTCTTCACGCCCGTACGGAAAAGTGGGCCCAGGCGAGGTCTGTCGCAGTTCGATTGCGACCAACCCTCGTCTGAGTCCCCCTCCTCTCCGTCGTTGCAACCGGTCTACTCCCGCTTCGGCGCAGGATTTTGCGGGAGGTGTGCCCCGGGCGCTCGTCCACCAGCCGCTCGGGTACCGTGCGTTCTTTCCAGGGGAGTCGCATGTGCGGCCTGTCGGGCGAATCGTTCGTACCCTGTCGCCCAGTTGCGCTCGGTGTCGCACGCAGCACCGGCTCTGCGCCGTCGGGGAGTCGGGCCCAATTTCCACCAAAGCAGGGAAACCTCGCTCGGCTTGCGACACCTGCAAGCGCAACAACAAGTCGTGTACTTCTTGGGGCCCCATGAAGTCGGCGTATGAAGCCGGCAATTTGGCACTGCTGGGTGGTTTCGCGTGAGCAGGTGCACTCAACTATAATGCATAAACCATGGCTGGGAGCCCGGAGGCCCATTGCATTAAATATGGGCAGTTGCCCGGGGGAGGGTTGGGTGGGTGGACCATGTAGGTGCGGCCTGGCGGGGGTCCGGTGGGTTGATGGATGTTGTGGTGTGATCAATTCCGCGCAAATGAACCGAAAATGTAAATTAACTTGTAAAGAGGAGTCTATTCTTACAAGACCGTGAATTACACAAGCAGAAGACTACCAATTAGGTGGTAAAGGAATCAGGGATGTCGAGATTGAACAAACACTTATCAGTCACAGTCCAACCAGGGCAGCCACTTGTGCTTCCGCATGATGGGGTTGGCGATACGACAAGCTCCGTCTGCTGCTTGACGTACTCCTCTTTGCTGCCCTCCTGCATCGGGGCCATGTTCGGATCCGCTAAAACCGATTGTTAAGTCGCGCATAACTAGAAAGACGGTAGAACGTACGTTGCCAAGTCGCCCACGAAGTGACCTGACGACGCGCAGAAGTTGTCGGGTCACCCCCCGCATGTGCGGGCGGCGGACCTTGCGCCGGCCCGGCTGGAGGCGGTCCCGGCGCGGCTTCCTTCTTCCTGGGCTTGCGCGACATACCCGCGCGTTGCGTGACCATCCGCCAACCTGGCTTCGCGGGCTGAAGCTCGGGCGGGGCGGTGGCGGACCCGGGTCGGCGGGAGGACCGCCAGGAGGACCCGGTGGTTTCCAATCGGGTTCAAACTCCCCGCCGGGCCCGTATTTGGATTTCATCGTGAGCAGGAATCCAAGTTCGCTAAAAGAACATTAGTTGCAAGCTAGAAAAACAGGAAGAGGAAATGTACTGTTGCAACGCGCGACGCTCTTCGCGTAGTCTGCCGACTTCGCCAAGGAGCATGCGAACCTCGGAAGCGAGAGCTTTGCTAAACTCGTCGAGATACTTCAACAAATTAACGAGAACATCAAACAAACAAATTCAACACGTACTCCTTGGACGTTGAAATCGACTTGTTCGCGAGCCGATGCTCGAACGGCCGCAAAGAGTCTCTTCGTGTTGACGCGTCGAATCTGCGCGCCAAGTCTCCGAAAGCGATGAAAGCAATTCTCGGAGTTCGGCATTTTGTTGCCTAAGTTCGTCGACAATCTTTTCGACACCTAAAAATGGTTAGTGTTCGTAAAACGTGTATGAGACGACAACATACTCGGCTTGTTCGCTTCTTCCGCACGCAGTTCTGCTGCCCGAACGCGATCCTCTTCCAAATCGTCATGGATTTTGCGAACCATCTCCTTGAGATCGATCCACTTGAACTCTTTCTGCTCCTGCTTGTCATCCTCCTCCTTCCACCTATCCCTCATCATCTGTTTTTGTTCTTCGCAACAGTTCCGCTGGTCTTGCACCAGGTTCGTGATGTCGCCAAGTTGCGCCCGGATCTCCTCGTTGTTGGCATACGCCTGCCGCTCGCGCTCCTGCGCCTCCGCCCGTATCTGTCGTCCCTCAGCTGCCGCTCGTTCTCCAACTCCCCGCGTATGGTCGACAACTCTTCCTCCAACGCCCGGACCCGCGCTTCCTTCTCCGCAACCCATGCAGCCCGTGCTTCATCGCGTTCGGCCTCGAGTTGCTTCCGCGCCTCCTCCATCTCCGCTCCGCTCGCGCGCCATCTGCTCTCGTTCTGCTTGGATCGTATCTCGGATGTTGGCCGCCATAATCGACGCCGCTTCCTCCGACGCCTGCTGCACCGTATGGATCGAAACACCGTCACCGCCAAACCCTCCTAGGTCGCCCAAATCAGGATCGTGAACAGTGCCCGGACGCGCGCTATGCATCGTCCCCCGGCCGGCTGCGCGGCGGAGGCGCCCCCAATCCACCAGGAGCTCCAGCATCGCCAAACATCGCTTGCCGCTCCCGCGCCGCCTCGTCGCGACGTTGCTCATTCTGCATGAATATTCTATGCCGGTCCTCTTCGTTACCCCGGAACTCGCGCTCGCGCTGGTCCTCGGCTTCCTGTGCGTTCGCCGCGACTTCCTGCATACGGTTCTCGACATCCGCAAGCCGTTCGTTGCGTTCGCGTTCTGCATCGGCAGCATCGAGATCGATGGGGAATGGTGTGGCCGCTTGACGTTGCGAGTACGCCGAAGGGGAAATGGGGCGCGTTGGGATTGGGTGAACAGGTTGTTCGGCACGGTCATGGGCGGGAGGCGCTTGCGGGAAGGTGCTGCCCTGTGGAAGAGGAACACCGCCAGGGTATGAATCGCCAGAGACGCCGCGGATAAGCCGTTCCGGCTTCGGAGGGTGCGATACGCCCTTGCTCATAGGCGACTGATTCCGGAGCTTGGACGATAGGAATAGGTTCGCCTGGTAGATGAGATGATGCCGCAGAGGGAAGCGCCGTAACAGGGATTATTGGACGTCCTTGAGAGGCCCCGGTCGAAACGCCGCGGTATAAATGTTGACGGAGCCATCGGGCCACCGACTTGGCGACCTTCAGCATCGAATACCTAGAACGATGTTAGGTCCGAAAACGACGGGCAATGAAAAAATGCTTACCGGAAGACCCGGCGGCACAACGGCGTTGCCAGCGGCATCAAAAACGGCAGGAAGAGGGTTGCCTTCTGCATCATAGTATGCCGCCGGTGTTGCGGTTGCGGGCATACGGATGATAGAAGGTGCTCTTGGATCGCCCATTGCGCTGCCAACAGGTTGACGTACGGGCAGAGGGTCGCGGTCGTAGGCAGATCCGACAGGATGGAACGGTCGCTCTGTTGCGGAGTCAGTTGTATTCCAAACAGAACAAGAAAAGTCCACAAACCTTGCGGCGGCGGCGTCCGAACATTGTCGTAGTCGACCTCGGTCGGTGGTCCTGGGTGGCGCGAGGGAACAGTGATGACCGTTGTACGCGGCGGACTTGAAGCACGTCTTGACGCGTCGGGAGAGTAAGACGGTGTTCGATCCCGGTCCCGATCCCGGTGCCGCTCACGTCCTGAACGACGTTCGCGCTCATGTTCCCGGTCACGGTCCCGCTCTCTTGATGAACGGTGTCTCGGACCAGGGCTGTAGGAACGACTTCGTGACGGACTTGGAGTCATCGACCGGTCGCGGTCTCGTTCATGACGTCGTCGTCGGCGCGGCGAGTCGTAGCCAGAAATGTGAGTTGGAGCTTGGGGAATGACCGTTGGCAACGGCGCGGTACCAGCATAGTGTGTACCAGGAACGCCAGTGCCCGCCACGGGAATCAATGTTCCGCCGGGTCCAGCGACGAACGCGTCGTGCCTGCATGCGTCCCCGGAGGAGGAACAAAGGTCCCGGTATGTGTACCAGGGGCAGGAATATACGTCCCCAGGTTGCGGTCCGGGAACAAAGACCGTTGGTGCTTGCGCGCCAGGAACAGCAGTCCCCGCAACGGGAACAAAGCTACCTCCAGGTCCGGGCATGAAGGTCGTCCCGGCATGCGTACCTGGAGCGGGCACGAACGTTCCGCCTGGTCCTGCAATGAATGTTGTCCCCGGCATATGCGTTCCTGTTGGCGGCGCCATGATGATGGTCGGGTCCCGACGGGGTGAACGCGACCGCGACCTCGAGCGCGAACGGCTCCGGTGACTACGATGTGTCGGCTGGTAACCCATTGTCGGCGCCATCATCGTTGGAGGGATAGTGGTTCCCTGCGGGCCGGCGACGACAACGGTAGGTTGACGAGGAGAACGTGAACGCGAGCGCAATCGACCCCGGTATATCTGACCTGCGAGGGGATGTCCAGCAGGGTACATCATACCCGGAACCATCCCAGGAGGGTGCCGACTATACGGGTCGCCCATCACGATGCGAGTCGGCGAGCGCGAATGGGATCGATGTCGGTGACCACTTCCCGACGGCTGTTGAATTATAGTCGTTGGCTGTGGCAGTTGCGTTTGTGGCACCATCGTGGGCATTCCGGGTTGCACGATCACTGCCGGAGGTGAGCGACTACGACGCGAGCCCCGGGTCTCGATGATACGGCGTTGGGGAACGCGAACGCGACCGTGACCGATCCCCGCGAACATAAATGGGTTGCGTCGGGCGCAACGGTTGGCATCATTCCGGGCATCATGCCGGCCGTTCCTCCAGGCATGATAATCTGTGGTCCTGCGGGCTGCTGAGGCGAGCGCGATCGTGAGCGGCGACGATGGCGGCGAGATCGACTGCTGGAAGACCGCCGAGATTGAACGACAACGGGCGGCACGCCATACATGCTGCCGGGCATCGTCCCGGTCATCGGCATTCCTATTGGCATCGGTTGTTGTGGTTGGCCGGGTTGCTGAATGATCACAGTCGGCTGCTGGGGTTGAGTCGGAGAGCGATCCCGACGCGACTCGGTACGGATAACAACGGGTGAGCGGGAACGCGAACGCGAGTGATCCCGACGACGATGAGACCGGCCACGGCCGCTCGAAGAGGACCTTGACCTGGAACGGGAATGGCGCCGTGAATGTGTGTACGCCGAGCCAGGGACTACAATCGGCATCGGCGGCGGCGCGATAGATCCAGCAGGCAAATACGAGCCCGTCGTTGGAGGGATCATCGCTACTTGTTGCGGCGGCGGAGGTTGGGTGGTGTTGATGATAATGGGTTGCGGCGCCTGCTGCATTGGCTGCATTGGCATCCCCATGGGCTGCATCGGCAAAGTAGTGCCTTCCGAACCCACCACAATTGGAGGCGGCGCCATTTGCGGCGCTTGGCTTCCGACATGCTCAACCACGATCTGACGCGTTCCCGAGCTGCTGCTGCTTCTGGTGCGCGACCTTGAATCGCTCGGGGTTCGACTATGATCATGGCGACGACGCGAGGAACGCCCCCGACGCTCCTCGGGGCTCCCGCTGCTACCACTGCTTTCAGTAGCGGGGACCTGAACAATGGTCGGGTCGACCACGATCGGGCTTTGACGGTCCGAAAATCGTGGCGGGATGAAAGGTTGCACAACATCGGGACCATACGGCTGCGGCATGCCCATCGGTTGCGGCATCGGCATTCCCATCGGTTGTTGCGGGAACTGCGGGATAACCGGCGCTGGTTGGAACAGAACCGTCCCTTGCTGTCCGGGCATGAACGGCGGCGGCATGTTCTGAGGGATGACTGGGCCGGTATCCAGATGAGGGATGAACGGGACGCCATGCTCGCCCCCAGGAACGACGGGTGGGATGACGGGGCCTTGGGCTCCGTAGGGGCTGGAAGCCGGGCGGAATGAAGGGATATTGACTTGGCGGTGGCGGGATGACAGGACCGGACTATGACGGTCCGAGAAGAGAGGGCACCCTATGTCTGCCTGGAGCTCTGCATCCTCGAATTTACAGCCGATGGGTGTTTGGCGTCGAACGGGCTGCAGGGATGTGGTCAGACAAAACATGGCCCAAGAAATGGATATGGAGTATATGTACTTTGCATGGTAGTAGTGGTAATCTTGTTGTAGCAGAACGCGAGGTCCGAAGCCATCGTTTGGACGCTGGCCATAATCTCGGCACGATCGTTCTTCCGGACTCCGCGACGAGCGTCCATGAATCCGGGCTGAAACATGTTATAGTGAGCAAGAAGACAGAGTGCTAGACCTACGTCAAGACTGCTGGTGCTAGTTTGGGGACGAGTTGACAAGGAACGTAGGACCCGACGCTCGCTTCCGGCGGATTAGTCGTGCGTAGGTGCTTATAGGTATGTTTGATTGGTCGGTGCGCGATTTGGAAGGAAATGAGGTGGAAGTCAACGCCAGTGTGTCGCGTCGCGTCTTGACGAGGAACGTGGGGGACTGTAAGCTGGCTTTCGGTGTTTGTGGTCTGTGTTGCCCAAGGGTTTGTGTTGCCCAGTAGCGGTTTCAGTAGACGGCGCACGGCCTGCGTCGGAATTCGACGTGAAAGTCAAGAAAAGAGGGACGTTACATCAAACAGTAAACACCTGCAAGTTGACCAAGTCCATGTCGTCTCAACAACCCAACTACAACCACCTCCCCCGGACTCCTCCCTTTTCGATGGTCGCCACATACGATATCTCGTGTCAATGGAGGGCCTCTCGGATGACGGACGGCGAAGCCGTGGAGCGTGCGGCTAACGACTTGGCGTTGCATACTACTCGGGCTATGGCTGAGGGCCAACGCGATGAAGCTCGGCCTGACTCGTTAGGTGAGCACCCCAATCCATACCGACCGAATAATACTCAATAAGCCGCCTCAGAACCCCGCGTTCAGCGCGCCCACCTGCTGCAGCGCGCCCAACTGCTGCAGCGCGCCCACCAGATGCAGCGCGCCCGCGCCATCATCCTCGCGCATATGGAGCTAACCCGCCAGGCGGAAGAGAGGCACGAAACACGTCGCTGGAGGAGGATTGTGGCTCGGCATCTCACCAACGCGTCTGCTGGAGTACCCGATCCCTGAGTAGCGCACAAATATGGTATATATCGCATCGTGATAGTGCAATAGAGCAGCTACCTATTTCATTCGCATTGGAAACATTTTGGATGGGCCGTACTTTGAACGACTCGAAATCGGAATTGTCACGCGCCATCTAGTCAACCACCATCTCCTCCTGCTCGATTTGTTTCCTGCCGTCAAGGTGAGTTAGAGTACCGGTAGGTTGCGCGCTTTTCGCTCACCCGGAACCCTGTCCAGGCACTGAATCATTGTCTTCTTCTCTGGCAGAGCCAGGCTCATCGGCACCCGGCTTGGTTCCGGTTATTGCCCTTTCTTCGTACAGGTGCTTTTCTATCCTGTAAAATGTCTTCAAGGTAATCAATCTGAACCACAGTGACCTACGTCTTCAATTCCTTCAGCACCTCGACGATATCGCCAATCGTTGTTGTCCATCCCGGCGACGCGCCCGCCTTCTGGTACCACCAACGCATACACATCATAACACTGAAAAGACCATTAATCCCCGGCACGGCAGTTAGCGCCTTCAGTCCATTGGCGCGACCTTCGGCGTCGGTTTTGGGGACCAAGCTCAACCACCATGCCTCCACGTCGGAAGCAAACTTGGCCGGGTCGGAAATTGGCGGGGCCGCATCCGGGCGAGCTCGGCTGACCCACCATGCAACTTGAGCTGGTCGGAGTTTCGCCGGGAGGAATTTGCGCTAGACACCAGTGAGTACATCGTTTGTTTTGCTAAGGAGCGGTCACTTACAGGAGACACAAAGCCATACGCCTGCTCCCTCTCAAACCACAGCGCGACTGCCACCGGCCAGATATTGGGCATCGGGTCGACATCCAGCAGGGTCGTCTCTCCGTTTGATGCCCAATTATCTTTCAAGTCGACCGCCGCCGCCGGTGCAGAATTCGAAACGTTGGCGGGCTTCTTCCGCGAGGATGTCCTCGTCGCTACTTTCGGCTCCTTCACAACTTCATCCCCGGAATCCTCGTCACTGCTCTCCGACTCCGTGTCATCCCCAGAATTCCCCAACTCGTCAACTCGGCGTCGCTTCTTACGGCGATTGTCGGTTGTTTTGTTCGCGCCGCCCCATGTCGGCGCGCTGATGCTACCTCCGCCGTTTTCGCCCCCCAATCCCAGCTGGCGCAACAAGTCGTTGTTATGAGCAATGTTGTTCTGTACGCCGAGCTCGTACGCCGATAATAGGCGCATCTCCACCATCTTTGACGCTCGGGCTGTTGGTGCCATGGTGGCGATGGACTCGATGAGCAGCTTGCTCGGCTCTCCCGCGTTTCGCCGCTGGAACAGCGCCCTGAGCTTTTCGCGAACATACGAAAGAACCGTTGGGGGTTCGGTCGCCTTGCTGCGCTCCTCGTTCGTCGCGCTATTGTCTTCAACAAGTGCCGTGCCGCTCTCTGCAGCTATCGCCGGCACATCAACCATCGCGTCTGCATCATCTTCGTCAGCCGCAGCAGGACCCGGTGCAGGCTCGACGTGACGGTGACGGTCTTCCGACTTGTCATCTTCCGCTTGCGACATGCTCGGCGGTTTCGGAGAATCCTTCGATGAGGACGTCGACGAGGACGTCGATGAGCTGAGCTGGGAGTGGTTTTGGGGAAGAGCATCTGCTGGGCTCGGCGTTCCGCGACGACTTGGGTTATTTGTCGGTGACTGCGTTGTCTTGGCCGTCGCTCCATCTCGCATATCTGAACATACAGTCAAGGCTTGAAGTGGCCCGATCCAAAAAGTGCACATACAGGCCCCAGCAACAAAACCGGAAAAGCTTTGTAGAATCTGCAACAGCTTCTCTGGCGCCGCCTTTGGGAGCTTCCAATGGTCCGGTACGTCGTCAGAATTGGCGCCGTCGTGGAAGCTAACCAATCCCTCGTCAGCAAGCGTTTCCGTTTACATGCGAAGAATAATCTCGACCTTGTGATGCGCACATCTGGGGCACCCAATGCAGTGTTGACGTTGGCTGCTACCAGCGTTATCTTGCAGCCCGTGAGGGCAGCAAGCCGGTCCAAAAACGGTTGCACCACAACACTCATATTCTGGCGCGCTCTGTAACCGAAGTCAGCTCTGCGTTACGCCGTATTTGAAGAATCCCGCCTCTCTTGCTCCTCCTTGGAGCGAACATCTCCCCCTTCCGCCGTCGTGCATTCTTCTTCATATTCAGCGAGCGCCTCAACGTGCTCGGAATCCGCGGCTTCTCGGACGCGCTTTTGCACATCTTCCGGCTCATCTGCCAACATTTCCTTCGCCGTCGTGTACCGCAAACCTATCTGTTCCCTCGACGGAAGGTCCAGAATTCCGCGCTGCTCAAGTTCGGAGTTGAGCTTGGTCGCGTACTCGTCGATCTTCATGTACGCGTGGGCGTCATGGAGTCGTCTAGGTCGCACTGGCACGCGTTCGAGCTCTTGGAACAGCTCGCGAAATGGATCCTTCTTTGCTTGGTTTTCTTTCTGCCGCGCACGAGTGAACCAATTGGTCAACTTCTACACCCTGTGAGCTTTTCTTGCCATTCACCGAGCAGCGAGCAACTCACCGCCTCGACCTTCAGCTTCTTCTCGACCGCGGCGGCATCCTCCTCTTGGACAACGTACTTTTCCAACTCGATTGGATCGCTCGGCGGTGGCTGCATCAACGGAAGCCCCAACGGAAACTTGCGCCAGTATTCCGGGAACGCGCGAGCGTATACGGCCTTGGAAACGGAAACGCTCGTGGTCTTCTTGCCCAGCTTGCCGTCCCCAAAGTGTTTCCGCACTTCCGGCAACCAGCTCGTCAACCACGCGACGCGTTCCGGGCAAAAGTCGCCCTTATTTCCTCGCTTCTGTTTGGTCTTGGTGGTACCGGCACGTTGTACGCCCGCCGTTTTCTTTCGCTTCGAGACATTGACCTATATCGTCTTCAGCATATCCGTTCGCTCCCAAGTAGAACAACAACGCACCTGCTCTCCATCCTCTCCGTCCGCGACGTCCTCACTCGATGGCGCACAACCTTCCTGGGTTTTGTCCATAGTAAAATCTACAAGGTGATGTTGGAATGAGTTCAAAAGACGCTTGACTTACTTTACATTCACAGATATCATTGGCATACGCTTGAAACTTGATTGAAGCTACCCTTTGCATGTCCGATTTTGATTTGTTTGTCTCGGGCGCGATGGACTTGATGAAATTGATTTGGTGCGTTCAATCAACGCCGGCTTGAGACGCCTAACAGACATTTCTAGTTGCCGCAGGAGCATATAAAAACTCAGAAGATCGTGCTTCGACTTGCCCTTGTTCTTGAACTCGTCCCAACATGTCCACGCCCAAAAGTCCCTCGCACTCCCCCGGTTCGCCCTTCCTCTTCATTCCCTGACCGACGTACTGATATCTCTGTATTAGTCCTTGGGCCTCAACGCAACCGGTACTTCACGCACTATGTGGAAAACCACCACCCCTACCGTCGCAGCGTTGAGCCAGGCTGGCCTCGCTACAAACCTCGTACGGCTTCTCAACTTCCAACTCCGTTTCATCTAACAAGTCCTTCAGGGTGCATTACCGAAGACGATGAGGAGTCCCTCCCAGCTTCCGATGTGCCGTCGTCGGAGGACGACATTGGTGGAGGTCCTCTGATTCCGCGGGTCCCCCGGCCAGGGGAAGCGCCATCTCTAGTCACTTTCGGTGTGTTATCATCCCTGCTTCCTCCGCAAATCTAACCAATCAACCAGATTCTTTGGCCGAGTTCGACGAAACCCTCATCCAGCTCATGCGTCGCGACGCACTACTCCAAGACACCATCGCCGAGATCGACGAGTTCACCGGCACCCTCGAAAGCCTCAAGTTCGTTCGCCGCGGGCTTATTATTGTCTATCGTCGCAACTCCTCGTCCAAATTCGACGCCCTCTGGAAATACGGTCTTGGGTGTTACGACGAGGACCTTGCTGTGGCCAAAGACGCCGACGGCAAGATCGCCGTTGCGAAACGCGACAAGCGCGTCGGTCAACGCGCGTTCAAGTCTGCGCAGCACGTTACGCTCTTCACGCTTGGCCAGTATCATGCACTCAGCATCGTTGCTCGGTGGATGGAGCCGATCCGCTTCCCGCTCCTCGCAGAGCTCAGCCACCGCCGCAACGCTGTCCACGACCTCTGGGCCGAGCTAGTCGAGGAGTTCAACTAGCGAGCGCGCTCTTGACGCGCGGCCTACATACATACTTACTGCTACCTGTTTTGTTGTCCGTTTCCTCTCCCAGACCGACTTATATCGTACAGACCTTCTCTATTAGCTTGCTACTTTGCTATACCTGCTATCCTGCTCGAAACGTATTCCTTTTGCTATCTCTTCCCAGTCGTCTTTAGTTTTCTTGCTCGGTTGATAATCTTCATTATCTTGTTGCTACCTGCCGCGGCCAATTGAGTGTGATTCCTTTGTTCTGTTCGGCCTTGTATCCTCATCTTTCTACAGTGCAGAACCTAGAATTTTTTGCCTAGATAAATTCCACGCGCTCCGCGCTGCGCTATCCTCGAAACGCGTCGTCGCGTTCGGCTATCTGGTAGAGCAGCGCATCATTTCTCGGGCTTGATCTGCGCCTGCAGGTAAGCTTAATGGACGGGAAGTGGAGCCCTTCCGACCCTTCCGAGGACAAGCCCTCGAGCTTGCAGACGACGAGCTGGTATAAAGCCGTCCTAGCTCATAACTGGCGCTGCTAGCCAGGCGCCAATATCCCCGACAATAAGTAATAACTTGAGCTCGACGAAACTTTCGCTCCCCGAGCTCTGATTGGACGGGCTTTAAATACCCCAAACCTTCAGGGTCGCCGCGGCCCAAGATAGTGGGCGTGTGTCACCTTCTGCGCACTCGATTCGTCACGCTGACTGCCTCTGCTTGCCTTCTTTCCTCCCTCCCCCCACATCTATTCCGCCGTTCGCCTCCACTGTCCTTTCTGCCCTCCAACGATGATCTACGGCGTCGGCACTCACTCAACTGCATGGCCAACCATGGCCGAATCGCTCTCCATTCCCAGCTACGACTTCTTCATACAGATGCCCGCCAACTTCCAGACCGAACGCGACCGCATGTGCGTCGCAGTTCACCTCTTCTTCGTCTTGGCTGACTTTCCTTTGAAGGGTATGGAACTACAACCATGAACAGGTCGTCTACGCCCACGTCGCCAAGGTCGAGCAAGGCTTTCTTCTCCTCCAGACGCCGTATGTTGTCAAAAACCTCATTCTCGTATGCTCACAAAGAAGGACAGTTGAGGATCTCAACACTTACGCCTTCTGCTGCGCAATGAAGGCGAAGTTCATGGTTCGCCGCGGTGCCCAGAGAGCGGCGGCCACGCGGGTTTCAGAGGCGGTGCTTATGCGCCAGTTCTATGAACGTGAGCCACCAGCTTTGTGTTATTGTTATTGCTCACGGTCCTATTTCAGAAAAGACTCGAGATGAAGCCGAAGAGGGCGCGCGGTTTGCCGCGCATTATACCGCCGCCATCGATGGATACATCTCCGTTGACCTCAAGTCCTTACACCTCCGTGCGTCTTTGAGCACAAACAACACGCGAGTTACTAACCCACTCACAGACAAGATGAACTTCGTCCTGCAGAAGACGTACATCGCCCAGGTCTGCCGCATGGACGCGGTCAGCAACGACGCCCAGCTCGCCATCGAGCGCGCCCTCCTCACAAACGTCTGCAACGCCATCCATGGCGCCAACATCCTCCAGGGCAAATGCATCACCCTCCAAAAGATCGCCCTCAACGAGCGAACCTACCACTCGGCGGGTCAGTACGCGGGCCCAACCTATCTTATCCGTCAGCTCCACGAGGACGCTAGCGAGGCGGCGGTTCTCAAGGCGGCACGCATGGAGCTCCAGATCTCCGCAAACCAGCACGGGATCACGCTCTTGCACATTCTGCGGCTCGCCTTGCAGGAACAGACTGCGCAGCGCATGGAGTTCACGCTCGGCCTGAATGGAATCGGGGCGGCGGCAGCACGCAGCGCAAACTGGCTGGCGGGGCTCTAGCCTCGCGGAAGGCGCTTCGGAAATGCGATGTCGAAAATGGTGTTGGTTTCGCGGTGAAGGTACATCTGTCTTTTGCGGTATCGTACAACGGCTCGGTGCTGCTGAGCACCGAGTCTACATTCATTTAATGCACGGATTTGAGACGAGGCTGGTCTTTGAGCTCGAGCAGAGCGCTGGTAGCTGCGGTGAGATTCCGCTTCTCCCTCTGTCTGAGCCGGTTAGTAGAACGTTTGAGAGGTCTGGAGGACACACCGAATCATGTACGCCCGACTAGATAGCTTGGCGCGGGTGAGCGCAATGACGCTTTGCAAACAGTCTGCCTTGCGAATGCGACGCCGGTATCTGGTAAACTTGAGCGGCTGCATCGTCCAGGTGTAGAGGTGCGGTACTCCTGCATACGTATCCGCGCAGCCTCTCGACGCAGCTTAGCGCGTTCTTCTGGGGTGTTGACTTGTACCATGTATTTGGGCGAGTTCGGAGTTGGATGTGCTCAAGACGTTTGACGCCACCGTCTGATCCGAACTCTTAGATTTCGTCAGCCCCCTTCGTGCCCATGAACTGGTTTGACAAACAAAGGCGAGGTGCGAGGTAGAAGAGTTGGCTGCTGGAATCTCGGCCCATAATCGTATCCGTCCCTTACGCGCATGAGCTCCTGTAACTACGTTAGTATAAAATAACTTGGCGCGTCGCGTCAATTGGCACAAGTTGAGGTTGTTGAGCGCAAAAGCGCGACGGAGACGCGTATAATCGAGCTGCCGACTATCTTGTACTCCTGTAAAATTTTAATCCTGTTTCGGCGCGCTAATTAGCAAGTTTATAAGGAACTCCGTGCGGATTCGATTTTAACGCACATTGCGCTGTATTTTCAAAATTCGGACGCTGGGATGCGTCGCAGGCGCGGTCATTGGATAGCCCATAAGCCGTTTGTGGGCTCTGAAGACACTCTGTGAAGTAAAAAAAATGAGGGCACAAATCGAGCTTGAAAACGCTCAAGTCGCAGTACTGCACCAAGGCCTCAATCGAGACAAAATCGAGACCATTTACAAAATGTCTTCATCTAAAATCCCCAAAGATATTTTAGATTCTGAATCGTATTAGCTCTCCCCTACTCCCAGGAGCCTTTGTTTAATATTCTACGGCTCTTGCGTCTTGCAATGCACATTTCTCTGAAACCCTGTACAGCCACAGCGGACCTGTGATATACGCCATCTCATTGGTCGAGCTGACAGTTTCCTAGCGTACACACCTTGTCCTCAGCCGTCGTCCACTCTACTCAAAACCCGCGCTGTCGCTCCCTCGCATGGGCCGCAGGGCAAGGCACCTCAGTCAAGCCGCCTACCGCAAAAGCAGGCGCGAATACGAGGCTACATCTAGGTGCGCGCGCACATATCTGCAGCTGCAAGTGCTTGAACGTCCACAGGGCCAAGGCCATTCGTACCGCCTATAAACAAAACCACCCCCGCCACCCTCCAAATCCCCTCGAGCAACTCGATCTCCCTCCTCTCACTCCCGAAATTGCTGCCTGGGCCGACTTCCAAATCCCGTTCTCCGAGCCGTTCTTCCAACAAGGATGCATTATCGACGTCGACATACTCTGGCCCTACATCCTACCACCTCCATACAGTCCTTCCGACTTCGACGCGTGTGCCCAGACTCGGTCTTTTCGCAAGCTCGACGAGCTGGAGCGCATGGTTCATGGGGTGCTTCTGCGGCAAGAAAGGGAGAAAGAGATCCAACTAAAGGAGGATTGGGGTTCCGATTCGGCTGCGCAGTCCTACCTGGAGCTGGTCCGGGCGAGGCTGGAGACATTCGCTCAATTGCGAGAGCTGATGGACGCGGAAGACGAGGATGCCGAGGTCGACGATATCTCCGTCTACACGCGCGCCATGACGCAGCTTCACTGTCGCTGGGCAGCGCGCTCCTTCTTCCGCCTACGATCCCTTGCATTTCTCAGGTCAAAACCGCAGCTAACGAGCTAGTCGTCGTTTGGTACGTCTACCTCGCAGCGTTCGTCGTCGTGCTCATGGGAGACATAGGGTGAACCCGTTTTTTGTGCCCGTTGCTGCAGGTCCCGTCTGTGCTGGCAAGCCGGGCCGAGGTCCAGCGACAGGCAAGGAAAGTGTGTTCGCAGCGCGAAGCTTGACAACGGTTCGTCATCTTCACCTTATCGTCCTTGTCGTGCTGACCGTGAACTCCAGCTGGCTAACGGAATCGCACTGGGCATAATCTCTTCCTCGAGGCCAGTGCGTCGCCCTCAACTCCTCCTCCTCGTCGCCCTTATCTTCGTCTACAGATGGCCAAAGAACTTGCACCCTACATCGGCCGTCTCCCCCCGCTCTGGCGTTTTCTCCCGCCGCGCCCTCTACAAGGGTCAGAAAATGTCTGCTCCGGCAGCACCGGTCGACACACCCGCCACCGTCGACACACCCGCCACCGTCGAGAGAAGCGTCGGCGGACCAAAGAACGGTGGCAAGCGTCGCACCGCCGCTTCCAAAACTTCCCGCTTCTACCCCGGCGGCAAATCAACCTCGTCCCCCGCGCTGGTCGCTTCCCGCGGCAGGGGTTACTCATCCGCTCGCAAGCGGCCTCCTTCTCGTCACTGCTCCGTCCGAGTTCAACCGCTTCGACTGCCGAAAGGCTGAGGTACTCTGCAGGCGATTATTGCGTCGGCGAAGAAGGCGGAGAACCTAGTCAAGTAGCTCTGCGCCAGCCTGGCCCAGTGTCCGAGAAGGCCATGGGACGCGTTTACGCATTTACCTCGGCGCCAGCTGCGGCCTGTCCGGAAGTTAGCTGCCTTTCGAGCTGTTCTTTTGAGCATACGAGTAGTTCACAATGTTTTACAGTTCTCTACGTACACTCTCCACTCGCCCCCATTTCACCCGTGTTCTGGTAATGAGGTACACGCCTTTCGAGATGTTCTTGCAAGCATACGAGTAGTTCACAAATGTTTTACATACGTCTCTACGTACACTTTCTCTCTCGCTTCGTTTACCCTTACTCCGCAATGAAGCAGGAGTGCACTATACTTACAGGCTCTCTACCTACAGCTCCGTTTATTCGTCGTACATGATTCTGCTAGGTTACGTCCACTGAAATTGAAAATTTGAATGTGACTTATGCGTGACTGTACGTGTCGACTCTGTTTACTACCACCATCTTCCATGCCGCCGACTCGCAAGAACCAGAAAGCGTCCTCCCCCGCGCTGAACAGCTCCTCGGACGCCCTCAATTTTGGTAAGCCCTCTCCGAGTAACTTATTTGCACCTTCTTCTCCTCCAATGGGTGCCGCATTTGGCGCCCGGCGGGTCTTTTCTTTTTCTTTTCTCATTGCGACGGAGGCCTCATGTGGCTACCAGAGCCCCTTCAACTTTCTCACTCCACTTTTTGCCCTCCTCACCTCTTTATATGAAGTTTAACGGGCAAATTTCCAGAGCAAGTGTTTACGACGCGCGAGACGCGCTCTGGGGCTCGATTTTCTCCATACGCCATTGTACTCGACAATGTCGACCTTGAGTCCCTGTACTCCCAGCGCCTCGCTGAGCAAACGGCTCGTGGCGATGAAGGCGCGGACGACGTCGACGTTCTGCCGGGCGAGGCTCTCCACGACGACCATCAACCAGAGCCGCGTTTCTCATCCACGTCCACCCATCCCCCTTCGTTGGCCACCCCCACTTCGGAATCGCAAAGCCAGAAGAAGTTGTCCAGAAAGGACACCGTACCCCGGCCCATTTCACGCTGTCGCCAACCGCGACCAAACACCAACTCACCGGCCACGACAATCCCTCCGCATTCCCGCACTCTTTCCTCCCCCAAACTCCCTCCTGCGTTCACGGCCCCTCCCTCTGCTCAGGTAGACCGCCAGCGCGAGGTCCTCTCGGCGAAGGAGAATTCCAAACGCAAGAAGGCGGTCAAACGCGCGCTCTCCCGATCCGAAGCCCGGGCTGCCTCTTCTACACCGTACTTGAAAGGTATCGCGCTAAAGCGCGCGCGCGACGCCCTCAAGAGTCAAGTTCGTGTTAGCGCCCGACGCAGCGCAGCTGGGGCACAGTGTACCTGCGTGGATCGGGCTCAAGGAGCCGACCAACGACGTTGCCCCGGACGCGCCGGAGATGGAGTTGGACGCCAGCGTCCTGGAGGGCGAGTCTTACACGCAGGAGGAGGTGGATGAGTTGGCGCGAGCGTATGGTTTGCGATACCTGCGCTGGAATGGCCGGTACGCCTCCATATACTCTGTTAACTTCCGCCGACTTGGTATAGGCAAACGATCGCCATAGTCGATCTCAGGCGTCGACTCCTCGCGCTTCTCGGTGGCCAACCTGGTGGATCCAATTGGCCGGCGGTTATTGAAGGAGCGACTGTTGCGGTCGAGGAGCGCGCTTCCCGCGTCAACCTAGCTAAAGAGAAGCTACAACATCGACGCGCGCAGGCGCCTTTTTCCGCACTTGCTCGGGGCGTTAGCCACGGAGGTGGTCAAACCGTGCGTCTAGTTGCTCTCGGAGAACTGCTATCTGACTTTCCCCAGGAGCCGGGTGAACTAGTTATGAAGGGCGAGAACCGACGGGTGACTGACGAGCTGCTCGAGCATGATGCGTTCAAGCAAATCGTCGGGTTTACTTCTTGTGAGCTTCTACATATCTCCGTTTTCATTTGGTGACCGGGTTAAGATCTTTTTTGGCTCTGGATGCCGGCTCTTTACGCTGCATACTTTGTTGCACGGGAAACGTACGCAGATGAGATGCCTTGGTTGCGCTTCCCGTTCGAAGCCAGTGTGTTCGCAGCGTGTACCTGGAATTTCGTCACGACGGTCTGCGCCCCACATGTTGATTTTGCCAACCTCGTCTGGGGATGGTGTGCGATAACCGCCCTCGGTCGCTTTAACCCAGATCGCGGTGGCCATCTCATCTTATGGGATTTGCGACTGATAATTCGGTTTCCTCCGGGCGCCACAATTTTCATCCCCTCGGCCCTCCTGACGCACTCCAATACGCCCATCGGACCCGGGGAAAGCCGCAGCTCATTCGTCCAATACAGTGCTGGCGGTTTATTCCGTTGGATAGAGCAGAAATTCCAAACGCAGGAATCGTTTGAGAGGACGGCGTCGGCGAAGGAAAAGCAGGCGGCGGAGGAGCGAGCGGAAGGACGGTGGGCGTTTGGCCTTGGCCATTTTAGCATTATCGACAACCTCTTCAAATAGACCTCTTTGTACTTTATTTACAGTAATACACCAATCAAGCCACAATCAGGCCGAGTTTGTCGCGCTCAAGGACATCACGACTTGTTTACAACCAACACTGTCTCTCTCTCTTATTTATGTCGGCGCCGTCGTCCTTTGCCATTAAACGAAAACGCCCTCCTCGCACCTCCAGCTTCGCCTCTTTCCCCATCGAATCACCCGCCGCGCCAGTTTCCGGTTTTGTTGAGACTGTCTCTTCCGACAACCGTCGAGTTCTCCGCGAACCTCTTCCCGTCCCCCCAGACTCTCCCGTCAAACGCTTACGACTCGCAACGGCTCCGGACGACCAACCTTTACCTGCATTCTCTCCGGACAATGCTCCCGACATTCCATACACGATGTCCTTCTGGGACGCGGATGATGGGGAAGAAGGAAAATCTCAGCCGCCGCCGCAAAAGCGAAAGCGTCCCTCACTTGCAGTAAGGCTTGTAATCTGAGCCTCTGTTTTCGCAGCTCACACCTTCTAGGACCCGTCTATGAATAAGTGGCTCAACGAACACCGGGACAGCTTCCTCGACACCCTACTCTGGCTGGATGGGCGGGGCGTCCACTTGAACTCGACGTCGTGCACTAGGTGCAACTCTTCCCCCGCCGAGTTTCGCTGCACCGAGTGCAACGCCTGCGGCGTTGTCTGCAAGCGCTGTGTTGTCGACGCTCACAAGGCTTCCCCGTTTCACTGGGTTCAGGCATGTCCATTACTTTTCAGAAAAACCCATCGCCCTAACGGGATCTTCAGCAATGGACAGGTACATTCTACAAGCGCGTTTCGCTGAAGTCGTTGGGCCTGCGGGTACAGCTCGGTCATCCCGTCGGCGAGCCTTGTCGTGCTCGACTTTCTGGCCCCAACGAGTTTCTCGTTCTCCATCGTAACGGCATACACGACGTTCAACTCGACTTCTGTGGATGCCATGTCCATGGAAGGCATTCGTTCCCCATACAACTCCTTCGTTCAAGACTATACCCAGCCACGACGGAACGTCCAAAAACCTGCGCCACCCTGGAGTGTTTGGATAACTTCCATGCAACTTCGCTCCACACGAAGTGCTCCGCGTATGACTACTACGCCTCGCTGGAGGACTTGACCGACGGCTCCGGCCTGAAACCCCCCAACCGGTACAAGGCGTTCATGCGAATGGCGCGCCAGTACCGCCATCTGCTTCTGCTCAAAAGGCGCGGCCGTGGTCATGCGCCCTCGGGCATCAGCGGCACAGCTCCGGGAGAGCTGGCGCTCCGTTGTCCTGCCTGCCCGCGCCCAGGCATTAATCTGCCTTCGAACTGGGAGGACGCGCCTCCCGCCGACCGGTATGTTTCTTTTATATCCTGTCTGTTTGTTTCTCACCTGCAATAGCTGCTTGTATGTCATCTATATCGCACTGGACGCCTGCTTTCGATTGAAGCGCCGCCTCATGGGAAGCGATCTGCGGGATCCGGGGTTGGGAACGGGCTGGGCGTTTTTCGTTGAATGGGAGGCGTACCGCGCCTATTTGAAGACCATCACGACGCAGAAGGAGGTGGGTACAGGCGCCCTCGCTTTTTTAATGCTCATTCTTTCTACAGATGAGCACTTGTAGCGGACTCGCTGCTTTGGACCACGCCAACACCAAGTTTTCCCGGGGTTATGCAGCAACTGGTGTCGGTGCCGGTATCTGCGCACGGCACGAGTTTGTGCAGCCGAATGGAGTCGGAGACCTCCAACGCGGCGAGCGGTAGGTCTGTTTCCAGCTCTATGACCTGAAACTGAGCTATTTTACAGATATGGAAACATGGACTATATTTTGGCCTCGTTATTGCGGCATGTCCATGAACGCCTCAGAAAGATCTTATCCTACGATATTGCCTGCCAATGGTGGAAGGAGCTCAAGGAGCGACTCGCAACACTACCTCCGCTCGTCCGCCTTCACCTCATCCTCGCGCTCACCCGTTTCGTCGTCCCTAAAATGCATATTATTGCTCACATCGCCCTCTGCCGACTTCTATTCGACCTGCGACTCGTTCCTGGGAGTGGCCAAACGGACGGCGAGGGCATCGAGCGGTTGTGGTCATCAATTGCGGGACTCGCTGCCTCCAGCAAACTCAGCGGACATGGAGCCCGCGCCGATCTCCTTGACGACCACTGGTCGTTCTGGAATTGGTGTAAATTCATCAACTTGCCCTCCCTCCTCCGTCGCCGAATCGATAATGCCCGCGTACAGCTCAAAAAGCAGGAGGAGTCGTTCGCGGCCTTCTGCGTCCGCCAAGCGGACCAGGTACCCGCTTGGCTCACGATGGTTATGGATTTCGAGGCGGATGGCACAAAACCAAATCCGTACGCTGCGGCCGAAGCAGAAGGATTGACGGAGAAAGAAGTGCGGGAGCAGCTGGAGTCAGAGGAGAGGGAGGAGGCGGCCAAGGGCCGTGTCCCGATCCACGTCGTATCGCCAAGCGAGTTTATGGCGTTCGCACTCGAACTGGAGGAACAACAGTGCGTTATTCTTTCTAACCACGTTTGCCAGTTTAACTTATAGCTAGACGAAACATCCTGATCCAAATCGCGCTCAAGCAAAGCAAGGCGACGGCGGAGAAAATCAGGCTCAAACCCCTTCGCCGCAAACTTCGGAAGGGTATTATTCGATTCCGAACCCTCCAAGCAACATACACTCCGTCCGCCCTCGTCCATCTTTCCACTCTCAACGTCGACCCCGATGCGATGCCAGAGAACGCTCATCTCCTCCTTCCATCCGCAATTCCTGAGTCGATGCGCGGTCGCGAGGGCTGCAGCGTCTCGATGCTCGAGTTGGAGAAACGCTTGCGGCATGCTCATTGCAAGGATTCCTTGACCCGCCTGCGAAGCCAGCTCACAATCAAACAACGGCTTCTTATCTACAAGAAGCGTCACTCCCGCTACCAAGGCGCCAATACCCGGTCTCGCGGGCTGATTGCTCGAAACGAATCCAAAATCAAGCGTTTCTCGGACCAGTATCAAGCATGCTGGTCGGCTCTACGGATTCTCGAAGGCAGCGCGTTAGTTTGGCCAGAGCTACGTGCAGAAGACATACGCGGCTTGGAGGATGCAGATGAGCTGAGCGATCGTGAAGCCCGAACCCGGCGCCAGATTGACCGCAGGTTACAGAAGGAGCAGGAGTTGGTGGAGGCCGGGGTTTTGGTGGAGGAGGCTTTGGGAGGAGCAGATGAAATGGACGAGTTCGATCAGGATGAGGCGGACAAGACAACGTCCCGGAAGGCGGGGACGGGTGAGGGAAGACGAACAGTGTCCTGGATCTGGACGCTTGCGGGAACCACGGGCTCGGACGCCTCAATCCAAGAAGGCAAGCTTTTGCGTCGATCTTGTAAAATTCTCTTATCCCGTTCTAGGTCTTCGAATCGAATGGGCAAAAGCATACGCTCGTGTCCGCCGCTGGCGCGAGGAGGTCAGAGTGCTTGAGGAAGAATGGCGACGAGTACCAATCTCGATCGCGTACGAACAGAAGATGTGGCAATTGCGCGGCGAGGCGGCTTTTTCTGTCGGGAAGTCGGCAGAGCACATCGATGGCCTGCATGCCTACGCCGCAAAACAGGCTGCAATGTACGGCGATCTTATTGAACGCGCGGAGATCGCACGGACGGAGGAGCACAAGGGTAGAGGTTACAGGCGTCGCGGGAAACAGGCAAGGTCGGGGGACAAGGAGGTGAATGGCATGGACGTCGAGAGGATGGATGATGCAGAGTCGGTCGGTAACGGGATTTCCGCAGAAGGCGCAGACGTGATGGCGTTTCTCGACGGGGACGATGATGAAGAGGTCGATTCGGACTACAGCAACGACGACACCGATGATTCAGACGACGATGAAGCTGGCGATGAAGAGACTGATTCGGAGGAGGAAGTAGATGAAGACATTCTTGATTTGTGAGGAGGTGCACCGGCTCTGTACTGTACGGCTAATGTACTACTACCATACGGTTACTGTACTGTCCCGATTTAGTCAAATTCCGTTCGAATCAGGTTTTCTTGTGTCCGGAACAAACAAAGAGCTCCCCCAGTGATTGCCGCAAGCTGCCGCACCTCCGCCCAAGACCTGGCGCCCCCAAAAAGGCTGCCCGGTTTAATGCAAATGCTCCCCGGGCATATAGCTGCCATTAATGGATAACACTGAGTGCATGAGGTGTTCGCGTTCCAATATTGGCAACACGTCGGCGAGCGGTGGTACGAGCTCATGGAGTACGATTTCCGCGCCGACTGGTCCTTACTAGGTGCGTCGTGTCGGCCGCTGTTCCTTCGGGAATTACTAACGACTCGTTTAGTCGGGAATCGGGTTTCTTATGCGAGTTTGTTGTCGGCGTTGCAGCCGCGGCATAACACCGAGCGTTCCCACCAGCGCGCCCAGCAGCGTCGTCCTCCGGCGGCCAAGCGACAGCGACGACAGTCTCCAGCGTCGGGACCCTCCGCCCCGAATCCTTCGCGTGGCATGGCGGGGCCGTCGGGCTCGTCGAGACCTGGTCCGACTCGCCCGCCGGGCTTCCCGTCGGGTTTCCCATCGGGTTTCCCATCGGGTTTCCCGCGCTCCGATGCGGGATGGGAAGGGGCGCGGGAACGTCGGGCTCGCCGCTCTGCGTCTCCTCCTCGGCGTTCTCCTCGCTCTCCTTCTCCCCGTCGTCGCCCGGACTCCCCGCCTCCTCGTCGCCGTCCTCGCTCGCCTTCTCCGCCTGGTCGTCGGCCGAGCTCTCCTCCTCGAGTTCGTAGGGCGGAGTGGTCCGAAGCGCCTCAACGCGGCTCCTCTCGTCCTCGTTCTCCGCCTCGCGGTCCGCGTTTTCGGGGTCCTACGGTGGGAGTTGGTGCCGCCGATTGGAGCCTCCCGCGTGGTCCCCGGGCAGAGCGAGGCCGCTCCGCGTTTCCAGGCGACTATCCGCGGGTTCGTCCGTTCGCTCCTTCTCCGGTTCCCTCGCCCGAGCGCTGGGAGCGTACTCGGGACTCGAGGCGATTCTCGCCCGCGTATCGGGAGGCGCGTCGTCCTCGTTCCCTTTCTCCCGCTTACTCGCAATCGTCCTCCGATCCCGAGTCTTCCTCGGTGACCTCTCGGGCCCCTTCCCCCTCCTCTTCTCGCCGCAGACAGGCGAGCGTTCCTCCCAACAGCGTCGACGACCGCGGCTTATTCCCCCGCTCGATGTTGACTTCCGACCTTTCCCGCCTGGACCTTCAAGTCCTTGATCGGGTTTGGGGTTCGATGTCGATGCCGGGTCGTCTAGACCGTCCCGACCCCGAGGCGGGGATGATCAACTTGGACGTGTGCCAGGCCGCCGTCGACGCATCTTCGCCCATCGCTGGTTCCGCTCCTCACGGCCAGCGTTTGTCCTCGTGGGGTCATACGATGTTGCAGACGGATTACGAGTCCCTAAATCCTCATTCGGGCGCACTCGTTGTTCGGGATCCCGACATATGTCTTCGCACCGGCCGAGCAGTTTGGGACTTTCACCTGTCGGGCGGACAGCGCCCTGCTCGCGGCCTTGGCGGCTCGTACCGATGACCACCGTTCGATACGCTTCCTGCAGTACGTCTCGCAGGTCGCGTTTGTGGCTTCGGTGGAGGCGGCCCGCATTTGGAATCATCGGCATCCGGATCGGTACGACGAGGACTCGCTGGCGGGATACCGGGATCGCGACCCGGCGACATACCCGCCCGAGCCGGTCGACCCGGCGGCGGACATATCGGGCGCTCCTTCCGCGTTGGTTCCCCCCTTCCGCCGAGGAGGCGTCGCCGTCGCATCTCGACGCCGAAGAGTCCAGAGATAGGCCGTCGGGGTCGAGCCGCAAAGGCAAGGAGCGGGCGCGTTGAACTCGTTTTGGGGTTTTTCTCTCTTTTTATCGTCGATTTCCCTTTCGTTTCGTTTGCAGTTCGCGAGGCATACGCATGTATTGTATGAGTATTGAGTTAATTTATCGAGTCGGAGAATTGGCCTTCGAGTGTGGAGAGAACATTGAGTTGGAGAAGAGGAGAGGTAATAAGGGGTATTGGGCTCTCCCTGTCGGGTTTCAAGGATGGCGCCGTCGACTAGGAGGCGTTCTTCCTCCTGGGGTTTGTTGCCCATATCCTCCATCGGGGATGATAGTCCTGGGTATCCACACTCGACCATTACAGCCGACCCCTTCGTGGGCTGGGCAATGGCATCGGTCCCGCTGGTGCATCGGGTACTCGGTAACCCGAGGAGAAGGCTTGTCGGGTTTCGGGTTGCGGGAATCCAACGCAGGGCGGAGTAGTCCCCAGAGAGTTCGCCCGACACCAGCGCCCAGCTGGAGTATTAAGAGGATGCGCAGTAGTTGTTCGAGTCGTTCGTTTAGCGGCATCTCTGATGATTAAGGGAGCTTCTATCTTCTGTCAGAACGAGGCCAGGTAGGGCTCGGCGACGGAATCGGGGTTCGGAAAGAATCCCGAGAGTTTCCCGACGGGCGGTCGGGTTTCGGTTATTCGAGGCGGAGAAGAACGGTTTAAGCCCCAAGTGGGGTCGTTACTAAGACGAGATAGAAGCTACTGTAAGGCTCTATCGAGTCGGGTTAATATACTAGTGGTTTCCCTTTGTTAACCCTCTCCGTCTGACTGTCCTCCTTTGTGTAACCCTTTATGTTACACAAAGGGATGTTGGTAGTTGTTGATCGGTGATGGGGGCGTTTCATGACAGGCGAATTGCCGAGCGTATGCAGACGACGGGGTCGTTGGCGGAGTCGCTGGAGTACTTGGGAGCGGTACGAAAAGACGAGAGCGAGGAGCCAAAAGGGAATTCTCGCCGAGTGCCGTTGAACATGTCAAGAATCCCACAGGATCGGCCGTTGAGAAAAAGTGGGGCAAACAAGTGTCTGACCGCGTTTGTGAAGATAAATGGGATTGAGGCGTTTGCGTTGTTCGATACGGGCTGTACGACGGAGGCAGTAAGCCCAGATTTTGCGCGAGTGTCGGGTATCAAGGTGTTCCCGCTCAAGTCTCAGATACCCTTGCAATTGGGCACGGTTGGGAGCCGGTCCAAGATTAATCATGGAGTGCGAGCGCGCGTCCAGTATGGAGGAATCGACACTGAGGAGTACTTTGATGTGGTCAACCTGGATAGGTACGACGCGATTATTGGCGTGCCGTACATGCGTAAACATGGCCTGGTGTTGGATATGGATGTCGACGCCATTCGGCACAAAGGGATAGTGCTGCCTACGTTGTCGCTGCCTGCCGAGAAGGAACTGCTAGAACGCCGCAACGCGGCGCGACACAGGCAGATCAACCTTGACTCGCGGAGCGGGCCAGTAATACACCGGACCCGCCAAAACGTAAATCAAGTGTGCAAAAGGATCTGTTGAAGACCGATGTCGCGCGGAGAGCGCGAGTAGATGAGGTATCAGACGATGAGGACGAGACGTTCGCAGTTTTAGAGACTAAGTTGTTTCCTCTGGATGAGGCCAACATACTGGAGCCGGTGGTGTTGACGGAGACAGTGAAGGAGGCTCCGGAGATTGTGTTGGAGTTTTCGCGGTATTATCATCCGGATCGTCATGCTGCGACCCCAAATAGTGTACGCGCAAAAGTGGCGTTGGAACGAGATGTGCCACGGACGGAGGAGGATTCACGGCCGAGACCAATAGCGTCGATGAGATTGAAGGATGACGCAGTCGAGAAAATGACGCGCATATTTCGAGAGGCGGCCGAGGTACAGTTGAAGGAATTGGCCGCAGGTCATGATGAGTTGACAGAGGAAGATATACCGCGGTTACGGGACCGTTGGATGGAGATTAGCGCTGATATTATGTCGGGCGCGCCCGAGAGGCTGCCGCCAGAGCGAGAGCTGAACCACAAAATCCCGTTAGTTGACGAGGAGTTGGTGTACAAGTATCACTTGCCAAGATGCCCGGACGCGATGAAACCACAGCTTCTGGAGAAAATAAATCGCTATGTACGAGCCGGATGGTGGGAACCGGTGCAGACGAGCCAAGCTGCACCGATGTTATGCATTCCTAAAAAGACGGGAAAATTGCGTACTGCGATAGACGCACGCAAGCGTAACGCTAACACAAAGAAAGATGTGACTCCATTTCCTGATCAGGACCAAATTCGGTCTGACTGCGCGAAGGCCAAATATCGGTCGAAGATAGATATGTCAGACGCGTATGAGCAGCAAATACGGGTGGCCGCTGAGGATGTGTGGAAGACTGCATTTGCCACGGTGTATGGGACATACCTGAGCCATATTATGCAAATTGGGGACTGCAACGCCCCGTCGACGTTTCAGAGAATTATGACGATGATTTTTTAAGAGTTCATTGGACGGTTTGTCCATGTGTATCTGGACGATATATTCATGTTTTCGGATAGCATCGCTGAGCATGAGGAACATTTGGGGAAGGTGTTCGCTGTACTGCGAGAGAAGGAATTCTACCTCAAAAGCGACAAGGTTGACTTGTATTCTCCCGAGTTGGACTGCTTGGGAGCAATTATCGATGATCAGGGCATCCATGCCGACGCGGATAAAATGCAGAAGATACGCGAATGGAAGAAACCGCAGAATTATAACGACGTACAGCGGTTTTTGGGACTAATTCAATATTTGTCTCCGTTTCTCCCAGACGTTACGGCGTTCACGTCGCCGTTAGCGGGGATGTGTAGGAATGGGGCACCGTTTATGTGGAACCCGATCCACGATTCGTGTTTTGAGAGCATCAAGGCAATATGTTGTAAAACCCCGGTATTGAAGCCAGTGGACGCGAGGGACGATACTCCGATCTGGGTAATTTGCGATGCGTCAGTGTCGGGAGTGGGGGCTATGTATGGGCAGGGACCTACATGGCAGACCTGCCGACCCGCCGGGTTTATGTCGCGGAAGTTCACGGATGCGCAGAGGAACTATCGTGTATTTGAGCAAGAGACGCTGGCCATTTTGGAAGCGTTGTTGAAATGGGAAGACAAGTTAATGGGGTATCGCATCCACGTTGTTACAGACCATAAATCGTTGGAGTTTTTCCATACGCAACGGGATCTGTCGCCGAGACAAGTCAGATGGATGGAATACTTGTCAAGGTTTGACTTCGATATAACGTACATCAAAGGGGAGCTCAACAAGGTTGCGGATTGTCTGTTGCGGTACTACGAGAACGACGACTGGGACATTAAGCTGGCCCCATCCGAGTTTGTAAACGCGGATGTGCGAATCGACCGCGACTTGGATGAGATCCCGTGGGATCGTCGTGCCGAGTTGGTAAAGATGTACGCGTCCGCGCCGGTGGTAGTGGAGACTCCGTTGCGGCGTAGTAGTTGGCTGAAGATGAAGGATGCGGTGGAACCCCGCGATGTTGAAGCTGCCGCGCTTGAGGAACCCAAGGGGCTGAAGACACACAAAGCAGCAAAACAGACAGATAAATGCGGGGACAACCCTACGGTGTTTGAATCACGCAGCCGGGGGGAGACAGATAAGGTGCAGCCAACGTCGTCAGTGGAGATGAGAGAAACCATCATTAAAGGATATGAAGGAGACGTGTTTTTTGCGAAAGTATTAGCCAAATTGCCGGAGTACAAGGCTTTTTGGAAGGAAGATGGTTTACTAGTCATGAAGAACCGAGGTGGCGAAACGGTGGTATGTGTCCCCGAGGCCGAATGGGGTGCGCAGACACGGCGAGGAGCGTTGATTGAACAGGCGCATAGAGCGCTCGGACATCTGGGACCACAGCGAACGGGAGATTTCTTGCGACGGTGGTACTGGTGGCCTAAGATATCGGAGCAGGTTGCAAAATTTTGCAATAGCTGTGCAACATGCCAGACGACGAAGAAAGATACCAAAGCGCCAGCAGGGAAGCTGCACCCGTTGCCTATACCGACTCGACCGTGGAGTTCCATTGCAATGGATTTCATGGGACCGTTTCCGCGAGTAGGGGAGTACGACTACCTGTGGGTGGTGATTTGCAGGTTGACGAGCATGGTACACTTGATACCAGTGAATACCAAAATGCGAGCTACCGAATTAGCGGTTATATACGTACGAGAGATTGTGCGACTGCATGGGCTTGCCGAATCCATTGTATCCGACCGGGATTCCAAATTTACGTCGGCATTTTGGCGCGAGGTTCATCGGTTATTGGGAGCCAAGTTATTAATGTCGACCGCGTTTCACCCGCAGACGGATGGCGCGACAGAACGCGCCAACCGAACTATCGCTCAGATCATGCGCGCGTTCGTTAGTCCGGACCAAAAAGACTGGCCGCCGACATTGCCGCTCGTGGAGTTTGCAATAAACGCGAGTGTGGGGGGCAGCTACAGGGTTCTCCCCGTTTGATTTAAACTATGGATACACCCCGTCAATGATAAAGGAAATTAGGGGAGAGGCGCGTACCAAAAGGTATTCGGGAGTTCGCCGAACAAGCGTTGTTGAATCTGGCGCAAGCGCACGACGCTATTATTGCTGCGCGCGTGTTTAGTATATTTCAGGCGAACAAACATCGTCGAGACGAGCCAGATATACCTGCGGGATCGTTGGTGTATCTGTCGACTAAGAATTTGAAGTTGCCGAAAGCAAGAGCGCGCAAGCTGTTACCGGTGTTCGTGGGGCCATATCGAGTGCAGAGTGCGTACCCGGAGACCTCCAATTATGCCTTAGAGCTACCTGAAGCGTTGGTGGCGAGGGGAGTGCACAACCGCTTCCATGTCAGTTTGCTGCGTCCCTATATTGCTAGCTGCGATAAGTTGTTTCCAGCACGGGACGTACCAGGAGAATATGATTTTGGGGCACCTGCAAACGACGAGGAACACGTTGAAATGATCGCAGGACACCGCTGGATTTCGAAGAATGAGATTCGATTTGAGGTGCGGTGGAGTGCAGGCGATACCACTTGGGAAGATTTTGCGACCGTCAAGCATTTAGCGGTGTTGGGAGATTATTTCGCGGTACACGGAGTCCAGCGATGGCAAAAGCTTCCGCGGAACTAAAGTGGAGTGAGAACCGGAGCTAGAACGGGGACTGCTTCGGCGTGTGAAACTCAAAATTGCACTTGAAGATGACCACCGAGGATCTCATGCTCGACGTCGACCCTCTCCCGTCTACAATCGCCCAAGACACCGAAAAAGCGGAACTGCGTGGCCGGCTGGCAGCGGTGAACGACCAGAACGTTATGTTGCTTCAGCAAGTGCAGACGTCGACGACTGCGCTCGCGATTGTTCAGCACGAACGCGACACGCTCAAGAACGATCTTGCGGCGTGCCACGACCAGCTTGACGAGGCTCAGAGCCGTGTGGCCGAGCTCGAGGAAGCTCTCAAAAAGCTGACGGAGGCAACGTCGGCGTCCGATGCCGAGATGACTGTGGTTGGTGAACCTCAGATGCCTGAGAGAGCCACCCGGTCGTGGGCAGAGGTCCCAGAGCATGTGTCGCGCTTGTGGACCGAGACGGCGTACCGTCGCCGCCCGCTGCCGACGGAGATTGCTGAACGTGGAATACCTCGCTCGGCGCAGGAGCTGGAGGTGGCGATGGGGACTATCGCAGTCGGCACCGGACACTACCCACTGCTGGGACACGCCGTGCTGCGGGCGTATTACGAGGACCGCACACTCGTCAAGGGCGAACGGTCGGACGAGCAATACGAAATCCATCGCCTGTTCGGGCGGATGGGTCATCCCCAAATTCATCGTCGATAACGCGCTCATTGCGTCTAATCGCGCCCCCGAGGGCCAGAAATGGCTTGAGGAACTTCCGTACCCTACCTCGGCACAGTCGCCGCTCGAGATGGCCGTGTACATGCAATATCGCGACGTCGAACAGGAACACTGCCGGTTCCTCGACGAGTTTCAAACCATTCATTTGATGGACTGCTTGTTCTACACGGTGATTCGGGAGTTCCTGCCGTACGCGTCGTCGTCGACGTCGTTATTCGAGAAGCGAACCAACATGGCCATACTTGGTCTGTTCATCCAGTTTGTAATGGACGGCGCAGCCGCAAAAGCGATAGCTGTTGAACTGGGACTGGAACGTGCATTGTCCGAGGAGTTTAAGATGGTGCGCTATGTGGTTCCAGAGGAACCGGCCGACTTGCATTCCATTGCTCGCGCCCCGTTCACGCGTGTAACATGTCCAGTGACCGAATCGCGGCATACGCGTATGGTGCTCGACGTTTTTTGATTCGGTGGAAGGAACAAGTCGAGAACGGTCTCGAGGAGGAAAGACGCGCGGTTGGACTTGATGGACGTCGGGAACGTACCCGCGCTGCTGGCATTGGAGTTGCCGATGTTGTCGAGCAAATACAAAGGCTGGAACAACGTCGCGCCGCGCAGCTCGATTTTGCCGTACCGCACCAACGATGACCGTTTCGTTCACTACGAGTTCCTCGCGCACGATGCCTACACGCTCAAAGTCGAGATGAATAATTCGGGAGGCTGGAGCCGTATCGCCAACAAACCGCCATCGTCTTTCGCGACGCAGACAAAACCACCCGGGTTCGCGAAGAAGGACAATGCCAACTACCATTATTACAACAACAACCACAACAATTCTGGTGGTGGTGGACGTGGCTGGAATGGCAACGCGCATCGTGGTCGTGGAGCGTTTGGCGGAGGGCGTCGTGCGCGCGCGCGTGGATATTTTTGACGCAGACGAAGTATGCGTGGGGGAGACTGTTAGATATATTTCTTGGTGCTGGGAGTGGTGCTTGGTGCGCGTAAAAGACCCAAAGGGGATCATTGATGGCTAGCTTTTATCTTTTGTACCATCGCCATCGCACTTAGTCGAATCTACTCTGTTCGAGTTCGCGCGAGCGGTACCTGAGGTAACAGGCTCTTAACACCATTATCGAAGCGCTTCTTAGAGATGCGGAACATCAAGAGCCAGCCCCTGATGGAGGCATACACCAATCGCAAGAATATGGAACAACTGCGCAAGGCTCTTGAAAGTAAAGATAATCGCTCCTACAACAAGCCGACGTACCGGCGTCGGGATTCCACGCGTCGCCACGCTGCTTACGTCGAGGATGTGACCGACAAGGACGACGAGCCGGATACTACGGAATCGCAGGACAAAGAGGCCCATGCTTCTGACAAGCGCAACCGTTCTCCTCCGCGCAAGTCAAGGGAAGGTCGTCCTTGGCCTCACGGCAAGCTGACCCAGGGCCAAATGTTCCCGCGAGACAATACCATAGAAGCCAATCCGCCCCCGAGCGGCCCTTGCTATATCTGCACAAGCCCTAAGCACTATGCTAGGCAGTGTTCGCACTACGGGAAATGGCTTACGCTACGTACGGCTAATTCGGTTGAGCTCACCTTCGAAGTGCCTCCCGAGGTAGAGCAGTTGAACGACCAGATGTACCACAATTACTTGAATACTACCGCTTTCTCTGCTTATACCGCCGCCGACCTGGCTAGTAAGCAAGCTTTTGCCGCGGAGGCCAGGGCCTTTGAGAATCCCAGAGGCAATCGTAATACGAGAAGGAGAGAAATGTTCACTAAACCCATTCGAAGTTCGCTCAAGGGGAAGAACCGAGAGGTCGTTCTACCCGAATTCCAGGTACCAAAGGAACAGCTGAGCAAACTGGCATTAGCCTTGACACATCCCCCGGAGATACAACCAGAACTGTCTTCAGAAGGCGAACGCATCTATAAAGCACATAAGGCTCGGCACCTACCAGACGGGATGGCGTTGGTAGGCACTCGAGCGCTGCAAATGGTGGTCCGCATAGGTCATACCAGGAACAGGATGATCATAGCGCGAATAGACTCTGGCGCGGACATTACCCTTATGTCTGAAGAGTTCTATGAAACCATTAAGAAGCTATGCGCTCTTAAAACCGGCCTCAAGATCAAACTCTACCATCTTACGGGATCGGCTCGAATTTTAGGATACATCCAAGTACCTATGTTCGCTGTATCTGAGGACGGTGATCTGGTCAGTTTTGAACTAGAAGCATATGTGGTACGCAACATGCGAGTGCCCTTATTGCTAGGCGAGGATTTCCAGACGGCGTATGAGCTGGGTACCACCCGATTCGCATCTGGACAAGCCAAGATACGTGTAGGGTCTTCTCGTCACGTCCTTCCCGCCTCTACGTCTTACGACGTCCCTTTGGAATCCGAACTGGGATTTGAAGTCAAGCACGCGAACACGTCGGAGTCAGGCAGGACTGCTCGGATTAAATGCAGATTACCGCCTACCGCATCGTCATCCTCAACTGCTAGCTCGAAGCTGGATTCGCCAGTTACAGCAGCGCAAGATACTCTTATCTCGGCTGGATCGGTACACAATGTCCCTATAACTGGCAACTTCTCGGGACGCAGCGACTGGCTAGTCGAGAAGATTGTGCTCCAAATGGACGACGGCAGCGTCATGGCCGCCCCTTCTACTTTTATCTCTTCCGACCACCCTCGTCTGCCTATCGCAAATACCAGCAGCCGTCCGTGGTTCATTAGAGCAGGAGATGTAGTGGGTATTCTCCGGGACCCTTCAGAGTACGCGGATTCACCCAGTACCAAGAAGGAGAGGAATAAGCTGGTAGCCAGCGCCGAGGCCATAGCCCGGATTATTGAAGCGACACGGAAGGCCGAAGAAGGAAGAGCTATTCCTGTCGCAGCAAACTCCAACCAGCCAAGTGCAAACGACGCTGAAAGCGCGGGATCGGACGACGACGAGCTATGGGGACCCAAAACGACCGCGGTACCAGACCCGGAATCTGGGACAGCTACGGACGTAATCGACGCAGTGCAATTAGGCCCGGATGTACCGGCCGATGTCCTGCCTCGACTACAGAAGGTCTTGCGCGACAACGAAGATGCTTTCGGGATCAACGGACGGCTAGGCAAAACTACCGAGAAGGCATCTATTCCGGTTAAGGATGGTACCCGACCAGTATCGCTGCCCATTTACTCAGCGTCTCCGGCTAAGCGCGAGGTTATCGACCAGCAGATGAATACCTGGATTGAGCGGGAAGTCATCGAGCCCTCGGTTAGCCCTTGGGGTGCGCCCTGCGTAGTCGTTTTCCGTAATGGCAAGGCTAGATTGGCAGTGGACTACCGAAACTTAACGCTAGCACGATCCCGGACGAATTCCCCATACCTCGACAGTCTGAGATTGTACAAGCCTTGTCGGGCGCTCAAGTACTATCCTCACTGGATGCTCTCGCTGGATTTAACCAGGTCGAGATGGAAGATGGTGATAAACCGAAAACGGCTTTCCGATCTCACCGAGGGTTATGGCAATTCCGTCGTATGCCCTTTGGGCTGCGTAACGGGCCTTCCATCTTCCAGCGCATCATGCAGGGTGTTCTATCCCCTTTTCTCTGGCTTTTTGCCCTCGTATACGTGGACGATATCGTGATTTTCTCCAAATCTTGGGAAGAGCATCTTGACCATCTGGACCGTGTCTTGACGGCAATTCGTGAGGCGGGAATAACGCTGGAACCTAAAAAGTGTTTCATTGGATACTCGTCAATACTCTTACTTGGCCAGAAGGTATCCGGCCTCGGCCTCTCCACACACAAGGAAAAGGTTGCAGCCATTCAAGAATTAGCCAGACCAAAAACCGTGAACGAATTACAAAAGTTCTTAGGAATGGTTAACTACTTCTCATGCTACATCCCGTACTACTCGTTCATTGTGAAACCTCTATTCTCGCTGTTGACCAAAGGCACCAAATGGGAATGGAGGGCGGAGCATGAGAACGCCTTCCAAGACGCCAAAGACGCACTATCGGATACCCCAGTTCTTGGACACCCACAGCAGGGATCACCCTACCGTCTATATACAGACGCATCCGACGTAGCCATTGGAGCTAGTCTTCAACAGGTCCAACCTATATTGGTCAAAGACCTCAAGGGTACCCCGACGTATGATCGTCTGGCGAAAGCGTGGGACAAGCGCGAACCAGTACCTCGGTTGATTGTGTCTCTTACCAAGGACGTGGTGGAGACTAGAGGATGCGACCAATGGGCTGAGACTCTGGATGAGACCAGAGTCCACGTCGAACGAGTTATATGTTATTGGAGCAGAACTTTAAAGCCGGCTGAAAGGCGATATAGCGCCACAGAGAGAGAGGCCCTAGGAGCCAAAGAAGCTCTAGTCCGATTCCAGCCCTTTATAGAAGGCGAGGAGATCATCTTAGTAACGGACCATGCTGCACTCCAATGGGCTCGTGTGTACGAAAACATGAACCGTCGTCTAGCGGCCTGGGGAGCAGTCTTCGCGGCCTACCCGGGTTTGAAAATCGTGCATAGGCCGGGACGAGTTCATTCGAATGTGGATCCTTTATCCCGCCTCCTCCGGATCCCTCCTCACGAGTCGCTTACCGACGACAATGAAAGAGCTATTGAACCGGACGACGATAAAGTGCAGCGGGCACAACGGATGGAGGATTCTAGCGCTTACGCACCCGCAGTCAGAGCTGCGTTCGTGGCCTACTGGTGGGATGACCTTGTTGACAAGAGTGTGTTGGCTACAACCCGCAGCAAGGCGAGGGGACAAGCCAAAGACAGCTCAAGCGCCCCGAAACGTTCGGAATCCGAAGTCGCTGAACCAGAGGAGAAACTAGATATAGCAGACGATCTGCCTTTCCCTCAGGAAGACCACTGGACATACCCAGTTGGCGTTAAACCACCAGTCATGTCGCTGAACGAAGACTGGAATAAGAAGGCGCACCTGCTAATTGCCGTCTCGCCCGAATTTGCGGACAAGTTTGCTTCCGGATACCGGAAGGACGCGTTCTTCAAAGGACGATATTTCGACGAAGCTCCAAACCCTGATTCCCTTCTTACCGAATCCCGTTACCAGAAAGGAAATGATGGGTTGTTATATTTCATCGACGCCGACTGGAAAACCCGCCTGTGTGTTCCTAGAAGCCAAGTTTCGTTTGTCCTTAAATGGATCCACGATTCTCCCCACGAAAGCGCACACGCGGGTCCGTCGAAATTCATACTGCGCCTACAAGAGTTATTCTTCTGGCCTTCCTTGAGGAAGGACGCCAGAGAATTCGCGGAGACGTGCGACGTCTGTCAGAAAATTAAGACAGACCACCGGAGGAAAATGGGAGGTCTAAGACCGGCTCACATTCCGGCCCGTCCTTTTGCGACGGTGTCCATGGACCTAATTACGGGTCTCCCGCCTTCCGGACCGGACAAATACAACGCCATCCTAGTGTTTGTAGACAAACTCACCAAGTACGCCATGTTTATCCCAACGCACACGAATCTCTCTCAGGAAGGATTCGCCAAACTCTTCGTGGACCATGTCGTCAATCGGTTTGGAATGCCAGAACGTATTATATCCGACCGAGACAAGCGTTGGTCTACGGCGTTCTGGAGAGCCGTCGTACTCCAGTACCGAAGCCATATGGCTCTGTCTTCGGCGCACCACCCGCAGACGGATGGTCAAACGGAAGTGCTGAACTCGCTCGTCGAGCAAATGCTGCGGGCGTACGTGGCCAAGGACCGCTCGTCCTGGTCGAAGTGGATTGGAGAAGTAAACGCTGCCTACAACGGCAGCGTACACGGGTCTACCGGTTACACTCCGAATTTCTTGCTCATGGGTTACCATCCGCAAACGACAGCGGGAGTAGTGGCTCCAGCCGGAGATCCAGTAGCGTGCCCATTTCTGCCCAGTCAGAAGGGCGAAGATTTCATAGATTCTCTGGATGAGCATCGCTCATTCGCCAGGGACGCCTTAGTGCAGGCCCAAGAGAGACAGGCCAAGTCGTATAATCAGCATCGCCGACCAGTGGAGATAATTGAAGAAGGCGATCTAGTACTGGTCAACCCCCACTCGCTGGAATTGGTCGACGTCGAGGGCACGGGACGAAAACTTGTCCAAAGAACCATCGGACCGTTTGAGGTCATGGAGAAGATTAATCCTGTGGTATACAGGCTCAGGCTACCGGATACGTATAGCATGCACCCGGTGTTTAACTTGGAACACCTAAAACGTTACCGACCTTCGAGTAGCGAATTTGGTGAACGCAAGAAGCTTCCGGATACTCGTGAATACCTGAAGGCATCCGAAGAGTACGAGGTGGAAGCAATCCTTGGGCATAAGTTAAGATCGCGCAAGGACGGGAACCAGCGCATGTTCTTGGTCCGATGGGTCGGGTACGGGCCGGCCGACGACTCATGGGTTTCCGAGTACGATCTCAGGAACGCGCCTCTGCTAAAGCGCGAGTATATGCGCATCAAGAAGCTGACTTGAGTTGCGTGATCGCGTGGTCCATCACGTCAGAAAACTTTTCTCTTCCTACGTCGACAATCTCGAAAGCGACTGGATCCTCCGTCGCCGCTCCCTGCACCTACGAATACTTTGCGACCGGATCCTCCGTCGCTTCACCAAGGACCAACAATGCCCGCCAACAACCAGGCTATGGCCCGGAAACCCCGCTTCCGCTTCGCCCGCGCTCGACCGCTTCTGGGCTTCCAGGATGCGGAACATATAGACGTGGCCATGCTATTCTCCATCGGGCGACGATTCGTCGTCGGCCGCCACGTACACACCAATGGACGGTACTACGAAATCTGGTCCCCGAATTTGTGTCAACACGCATTCATCGCTGGCGTCTCCGGAAAACCGGAGGCATTTTGGGCGACACAACCAGGGTCCTTCTACCGGATCCCCCGGTACGACGCTTCCCTCGGCCGTTTCGACATACACATACTCCCACAAAACTACATCGACAGCCGCCCGTGGGCCCCCGTTCATCCGCCGCTCCTACATGGTTCGCCCGAACGACCCCAACTACGTTATATATGCACCACTCACGGAGTTCTGGTTGGTGAATGCGGACGATGATACTCGAGGGCGATTCACTACGGAATTCACGTCCTCCCTGCGGCGCATTTACGCCTTCTACGGCGAAAGGACCGCCGACTTAATGGCCCAAAGAAGCATGCCCCGTACGCCCCTCGACAACATAATATGGCCAGTTTGTCCGTGGAACGCAGCAACTGAGAAGCTGTTGGGGAGCGTGGAGGAAGTGTGTATATGGGACGACGCAGTCAATTGGGGCGTCATGACTCAATACGCGCTACGGAGAGTGGAGGCTTGGATGGCTTGGATCGAACTCCCGCTCGACGAGGACCCGGCCGATCGATTGGAGCGAAGAGAACCTGCCCGACGCCGACGAATCCTACATAGGGCTCGTCGCTAACGGCGCTCCTCCTAACGTCGTGCGACGAATGGCCGACGCGCGTATACCCATATTCGTCGTGGCCCTGCTCACGAGGGCGGAAGAGGCAAAAGTCGACCAGGACACGGTACTGCACACGTTCGTGGACGCGACGATGGTAGATCACGACCTAGTACACGCCAACCCCTACTTCCAACTAGCCAATGACGCGGGGTTAGTACACTTGTCCACTCCCGCGAACGGCGACGTGCAATACGGGCAAGTCTTCCCGAGCAACGACATGGAGAGAGCCCGGGCATTGCCTCTTACCCGGGTGCCAACAGCTCCGTCCGCAGCTCCCCTGGAACAGCCGGGGATGCCGAACGCGACCAGCTGCGTTTCCGAGGACGAGAGTGACGACTTCGTCCCTGACGATTTGCCCGTCGAAGCCCCAACGAGGAGAAGGGAGCCCTGGTCAATGTCGGGACGCTACGATCCGCCAAACATCATGAACCTCAGCCCAAAACCAGTAGCCACAAAAATGTCGGTTTACATTCTCGGCGTGGGCGATAACGGTCAACTTGGCTTCTTCAAGCACTCAAGAATAGTGCAGCATCGCTTCTTCCAACAGTTCACCGACCGTTCCCTGCGCCGACACCTCCTTGTGGACGGTCTGCCCCCATTCCACGATGCCTGGATGTCCGGCGAATATGGCTGGCCTGTGCCCCCATTGAAGTTCTACAGGAAGAATGCGAGGGAGGAATGGGTAGAGGCGCTGGCCTCCCAGTGGATGTATGAGCAAGTCGCTCCAAGGAAGGGTACTATTGGCCACAACTACCGCACGGCGCTGGAGAGGGACGCGTACCAGCGTCAGCGACGCGCTCGGCCCCAGGATAACGCGCCTCGTCGGGGCTACGAGCGCCCAGAAGCCGCGGAACCACGCCAATTGGAACCGCGACCTCCGCGGAGACTGGAATCCCCAGTTCGGGACATTAAGAAAAAAGACCTTCCACGCGCACGAGACTATAGGTCGCCCGACCCACCAGAGTACCGCTCGCCACCCCACAGGGAAAGATCTCCTCAGCGCCGAGAATGGAGGGACCGTCGTTACTCGCCGTCGCCGCCGCGTTCCGAGCGGTCCAACGGAAAGCAGGCTCAACGATTCCGCGAGCCTTCCCCTCCGCGGAGGCGTTCTCCGTCGCCGCCTAGTAAACCTAAATCGACCAAGGAGTCGAGCAAAGGGAAAGGCAAGGCTCGGGACAAGGATGCTATGGAAATAGACGACGACGGCACGCATTCTTCGGACCGACACGTACGCGTCGAGAACCCGCCGGACGCACATGCGATTGATTTCTGGCGGGGAGCAGCAGGTGGAGCGCTCAGGGAGTTCAAACTACGCCCGCGCCGGATCTTGGCGGTGGGGAACGAGATCCATATGGAGCTGGCTACGACGGAACAAGGTCGTAAAGCCGTGCGATTGCTCGAGAGCAGGTTCGGAGCAATTATCGCCCAGCTCGAGGAAGAACGCGATTTCCTAGTGTCCGCCAGATACGCGTCTTCCGAATGGAACGACGACATTGACAAGGAGCTGGCGAAGGGGCCCGATACGAGACAAGGGCAATCAGCGGCAGGACCCTCGAATCCAACATCTACCCAAGCAGCAAGTCCTCGGATTGCGGGTCGTCGCCGGGCTCGGGATTCGCCGGATCATCCGTCTCCGCGGCCTCCCCCAAGCGTGCCGGCTATAATACCGTCGGGATTGCCAGCGGGATCTAATCTGGTGTGGCTCGGCCCCGGAGGGCAGCGGTATAACGTCGAGCTCACGCCGGCTAGTCCTATCCAATTCCAGCCGCCGCCGCAGGTGATGCAATGGCCCATGGCGATGCCTATGTGGCCGAGCCAGAATGCGGGAGGTACCCTGACTACTTCGTGGCCGGCGATGTGGCCGACGCAGGCGCAACCGACGGAACCTGGCGTGGAGCAAGGAGAGCCTCATCCAAGCAAGCCACGACTGGAAGAACGGATTAGCAGTCGTCCGCTGGAGCAGAGGATCGGGCCGCGGTCGACGGGAGAGGGCGCCAACCAGTGGTTTGGAGACCGGCTGGATCCGCCAGTTCGGAAGGAGGACGCCCAGGACAGGCAGTCGAAACCGCCGCCGCGCCACGAGGACTACGGCAAGAAGTTCAAGAGCCCGAGCAACCTGAGACGAGATGCAAAGCGCAGGGATGAGCTATGGAAGACGCGTCGCGAGGAGGCCATAGCAAAGAAGCAGCGCCGAACGACAACAGGAGCATGATTCCACGGACGCTGATTAGATTGTATATTCGAATAAGCAGGCAAAGTCTCGTCGTTGGGGGGCTTTGTGAGGGCACTATATATATTTGCGTAGAACTACGATACCTTGCCTGTATTAACGCGAGCCGTCACAGTACGTGACAGCAGATAATAACTTGATTCTGCTTTCCATCTCCCTTTTCTCTCGTCTCGACTCTTTCCTCACTTCTCTATCTCTTCCTCTCGTCTCTCGTCTCTCGTCTCTCGCATCGACTCCCTCTTCGGCTCGCCTGGATCCTCCGGCGTTGACTCAACCTACTCCTCGATCCCATCGACTCGTATTCAGCAACGCCTGGATTCTCCGGCGTCTTTACATTATTGGACGACTACAGCTACTCGACTCGAACCCCATGTTCTCGACTCACGGAACCCTCCGAATGTCGCAGGACATCACAGGAAGGAAATCAAGAGATCTTTCAAAAGCGGACACCTCTGAGGCTCGATACCCTGGTTGTGTTCATGCATTTCTCCGAGCGGAACTATTGGGGTGTTTGCAGAGTGGACTCCATGATTGCTTTCCATCTCCAGGAAGGTGTCCTGTTGGGGTGGGTCGATGGCGAGATATGGTATGTGAGGGGATGGGACACCATGCGGGATTTGGTTGGCCCGTTGCGCATCTTGCACTTGGTTACTTATACGGATTGGTTCCAGCGGAAGGTGTGTGACAACCCAACTATTGAGAGAACAGTTCTGACGAGGCCTGTCAGCATTGGGGAAAAAGTACCAAGCACCTCCTTTGTCTACTTTCGGAGCTCGATTGTTCATCCGCTGGAACTCCGACCCCGACGGTCTGGCCAAGCTCCTCAAGATTGTACCCGCCACCGGTGCCTCAAAAATCGGGATCACAGTTCGACTCATGAACACAGAACATCCCGAAGCATATATGAACATGCAGCACCACCACTGCAATGGGAAGCAGATGTTCTGCCTGGGCATCACTCCCTCCAACCAAGGCTCTGGCCTTGCAGCAAACAAGGGCTTGACGTACTACCTTCCCATCTTCTCGCCGTCTGTGTTTATTCCTGGAGAGCGTCAGGCGAGGAGTGACGACAGGGTCAGACTGGTCGCGCAAGGGAAATGGGTTGTGCTCGTAGCGCAAAGGACTCATAATGGCCTTTGGCTCGTTAGTTGGTGTTGTGGCTGTGGGCAAGGGAACCCTTGAGGTTGTTGGCATGGATGTTGCTTTTACTGGAGGAGGCGACTGAAGCAGGTAAGCAAATCTTAGGGCTCCAACTTTTTAGTTTCTATTTATTGAAATGACAAAATAAATGGATTTGGTTGGAAACTGTTTATAAACTGTTTAAAACTGTTTAAATGGTATCAGCCATCAGATGGTATTTGTTCCCATCAATCTCATCAGAGTATCACCCAACCCATCTGACTAGCCTCAGTGGACGTGTTCTAGAAATGTTTATGTCCCATATTGGTACTGATATCCTGGATCCCAGCTGCACATTGGAGCTGCCCAGGCCCCAAAGGGTGCTGTGTCCGGCAAATGGATATTATGTCTGGGATTTGTTTAAATTGTGGATTCTAGACTCCAACAGGAAGAAGAGGGGCATTCTCAGAGCTCCCAGTTGCAAGTAATAGATACACAATGTGAGTAACCATTTAAACTATTTGAATTAATTTATTTCCCTTTGTCAAGTGCCACAAAATAAATGGAAAAAGAAAGGGTTTTAACCATTTAGAGGGTTACAAATGGAAATGGTTGGATCCCTAGCAAATCTCTGGCTCTACTCAGTCCTTTTATTTAACCTGCGGCCATAGATCTCTTCTATAATGATGAGACAAGGTGCCTTTATCCGCAGAACGGACAGGTGAAGTTCCCTCTGAAGCATCAGTATATCAGAGCTTCTTTGCCTGGAGGAGCGGGCGAAGAGGAGGAGGACGAGGATTCAAAGTCAGAGAAGCATTAGTTATCCTTGTTTGTAAATGAATTGACTCAGCTATGCATATACTGCTACTACAAGCAATGACAAATGAGTCCCATAGAGTTGCATTTATTTTCTCTCAATACCAAAACTATTGCTGTCGGTTCTGTGCAAGTACAAATGAAACAAGTGCTGTTCGGTCAATTCTGTCCCCCGCCACTATTGGCGAGCTTCCTCCTGCTGTTGCCACGAGCTATACCACTGCCCCGCTCAGAAAGTTGCCAATTCTGTACCTGTCTCCGTGGCGATTTCACCATGGAGAAATCCCGCAAGTCTGAACCTGCAGGTTTAAGCCTACAGGTCGGCAACCTACAGGTTAAAAGCCATATGTACATCGCCGGGTCTGCTCCTTGTTATTATTTTGCTGGAACTATAAGGTGTAACCGTGTAAGTAAATTTCCGAGGCTAGTTGATCTCGAAACTGCTGCAACCCTAAATCAATGCTGGAAAAGTTCTTTCGGCCTATTATGGCTTGTGCCTTATTTATCCTCAAACGGCAGGGAATTAAAGATGTTATAGTGCAATATAGAAAAGCCAGCGTTATATCATTAAACCAAAAATGCAATACTAAGTGACAGATTGACCTTCAGTAGAGTTGAATGTTGAACTCGGATTTTTGCATTATATGGCCTATATGTCAGAGCAGGGACGAGCCAAATAAATGATCACACAGCTTCACGCTGTCTTTTGGCAGCAAGCGGTGGGTAGGCAGGGCTCCCAAAACCCTTGAAATATTTTGTTTTCTTTGTTTAACCACTTGGAAAATGAACATCCTTTGACATGGATCTCATCTACCATCTTTATTAGTCTCTCATACATACTCTTAATATGTAGCAACATGACAGACAAGTAAGTATGTTAGAGCATATTAGTGGATGACTTTCCATAAGAGTAAATAACTGGTTTCAAGTATTTTCTTGCATTTCTTTGGCAGATTACGGTGCCAAATCAGGACCCCAAAGGTTATTTGAGCTTGAGTATAGCTTGAATTTCGAGTATTTATGAGGAGGGGTCTGACCCCCTCTTCATAAGTATTCAAGCTCAACTAGAGCTCGTTTGGCACAAATTTACAGCATGCCGCTGCTCGGCTCGATATTTCTGTGGTTGCAAGTTCTGGAAAGTGTCAGAGTGCATGATGGCTTTGCCCATGAATGAGAACCCGCAAACTAGGTGCAGAAAGATGTCGGCTTGAGCAAGTTTGCACCGGCGCGAAGAATTATACAAAGAAAAATATCCTGCTTATGGGAGGACACATCTAGAGTAAATGGTATTGTTGAATAAGGTTTGCAGCCAAGTTGGAACCGCTCACAATCTATGATATGTTTAGCAAAAACTCTTATGGAAAGTCATCCAGTTGCGGCTTTTGAGCCCAAAATTTTGGCTAACAACATCGCACCAATTGTGTAGATATCTAGACCCAGCGGCCTTTGATTCAATTGGAAAGCTGTGTGTAACTTCAAATTATGTGTATTGAAAACCTTGTTTTAGAGCATATTTGAAGCCGCTCCAAGTGTAATGCCGGTTTTTGATACACAAAATTTACAAGTTATACACAAAAAATCTCATTCAGTTGAGTACATTTGAATTGGATGGAGGGTTGAAGTTGCACAAAATCCTTAGAATTGCCACACTGAAAAACCAGCCCAAAAACAGCTTTGAATATGCTCTTTTGAGCCACAACTAATAAGCTCTGTTGTACATCTTTATGGAAAATGATACTCATCATGACAAAAATTAACCGGAATTTTGTCATTTACCTGACCAGTTCCCATGCTCATGCTCCCATTTTCTGTAGAGAGGAAGTTAGGATTATCCTCCCAAACCCCTGGAAGTTTCAAGGCTGTAGCTGCTCCAACAACAGAGTAATCAATCAAGAAAAGTTGGAGGTCACTGTAAAATCTGGTTGTATTGCAGAAATTGGGCTGTTGCATTTGGTGTCGGGTTGACCTGAAAGTTGGACAGTGCAGGCCCTCTGCATTACTCTTAAAGATGTCAGTCTCAGAATTCTTCCATACTCAGCCAATGGGAACTGAGAGAGGAATTACTGATTGTGTCTGTGGAATTGTCTGAGACCCACTGCATGTTTGGCAGACTCTGTGCTCTGTTTCCCTCACTCAATAGAGCTGATATTCCGCGGTTGGGTGGAGGAGAATTCCCACCATCGTCTATTATGCCGTTGGGCTGCAGTCATCTGCAAACCTGCAGCCGACGGCAAAGCGCAAAGCATCGCTGAAGCACTCCGGGGCTTCGCTTAATTGCCAGAAGCACTTGAAAGCACAAGTTCGCGCTTCCCGGTGCTTTTGCATCTGCTCTGACTTTCGAAGCGACAGGCATTGCTTCGAAGTGCTTTGAGTGATCGCGATACGCGCGAGGGTGCTTTGAGCGCGCTTTGAGTGATGGGCTGCCGTATGCTGACAACCGTCACAGCCCATCCTCTCTCTCTTAAAGTCAACCGTCGCCTCTGCTGCCCTCCCACCTCTCTCTTTTTCCCCCCACCACCAAGTCCGAGTCCGAGTTCAACTCGAACGCTCGCCTGCCCGTCAACGTTGTCCCTCTTCCTTCTCAAGGCCTCAAGCTTCCATCTCCGCCGCCAACCCTCGTTCCACCCTCGTCCGAGTCGTCGCCGCACGCCCGCGTAAACCGCCCACCGTTGCCAGCCTTTGTCCCAGTCGTCGTCCTCCCGTGCCCGCAGGAACAGCCGACCGACCTCCGCGCGCACCGTCGTCGCACTCGCTCTTGAAACTACTGCCAACACACACTCGCTCCCGCAGCCACCCGGCTCCAAAAATTGTCGAACCCGAATCGCTGGTTACACCGCGGCTACGGCCGCGCTACGGGCGGGGTACGCAGGGGACGCTGGGAGGATTATGATGGGATCCAAGCTGGAGAGGTGTCGGGGGCTGCTCGCTGTTATTAGCACAGGCCGTGTACACTGAAAATGAACCAATTTACTCGATGCAGATCTAGATTCCACTTTCCGACCGAATTAGCCACACGCCGCTCGCTTAAAGTTCAACGTAACAAGATAAACATCGGCTCAAAGCCAGGCAGTGCTTTGAGTGTGCTTTGAGCGGAGGGGAAGTTTCTTTGAGCTCCAAATGCTTTGAGCTGCTTTGAGAGTGCTTTGAGCACGTCTCAAAGCAGTTTGCAGGTTTCCTGATGGTGGTACTGTGAAGTAAAGTTATATACCATTCTTTGGCTCATAACAGTTATGGGACAGGATGGGTCATTTCAGTTCCTTCGGCTCTAGCTCGGCTGTAGGCCCTTTCCCCTGCAACTTGGGACACCAGTAGGAGATTGGGTAAGGCTGATATGGACAAAAAAATCAGGTTCATAGCATGTCAGCCGCATGCTTGACAGCGGACATTCCGGTTAATTTTTGTCATGATGAGTATGTAGAACTCACATTGACTGCACTCCTCTTGTGTCAGCTGCAGGTTTGTGTCTTCAGGTCATATAGTGTGGGTTGGAAACTGTGGGTTGACACCTGCAAGTCACAATCTGCCGGCGTGTCAAACAAAGACAACTTTCCGTATTGTTATATGTGTGCAGGAAGAGCACATAACTAATATATATAGTCCGAGAGCCTATGACCAGTATCCGGTTATAGCGGCCTTTTGGGTCAAGTGACTAAAGTGTTGGCTCTGGGGCATGGTTGTTACAGTATGACCGGATAACCAGGTGGTTGATGGTTCAATCCCTCTGGGTGGCATTTGCCTTTCCGGGCCCACTTCAAAGTTGGACTGTCATATGACTGCTTACAGTCTTTCATGGCTGGGGCTCACTATATATGTTGGTACTTGTGGAAGTGCACAACCGGGGGTCAATTCCCGATTCCCAGGGTCACAGTCCCTAAATCCGTCTAATTCCGGACAATCCGCACTTCATGGGTTCAGTGCCTTAAGGAGGGGGTACTGTTATATGTGTGACGCGTCTGGAACCTCGGGAGCGGAGTCGAGAAGGAATCCAGCTGTTCCTAGCTTAGTATCTATGACCCTATTACGGAGATAACACAAAGAGCTCACCCGAGAGAAGACGATTCTTGTGGAAGTAGTCATCAAGTGCGGGAGGAACAAGTTCCTTGGGGATTTGAAATGAGGCCGACTTTGAACGGTACGCCCGGTTCGACGTGTCTTTGAGACCTCCGAGGAGAGAGAGCATTCCTAGCTCAACAGTCGCCTGGTGCGGATAATCGAAGTTGCTGATATCCATGAACGGTATTGGCTCTATCCGCACATCTGCTGTTGGCCAGTTTTTTGCGACTTGGATAAAGACACTTGAAAACTGGGTCGCGTAACCCCTCCCTCCTCCATATTGTTCCACCCAAGGGAGAGCGCTGATGCCCGTATAGACATAGGGAACAACAGAGGCTCCCTGCTCGCCCATACGTTGCCTGGTTGCAAACAAGGCCTCGGCGTCCTTCTCCCAGAACTCTCCAAACTTTGCCTTCTTCAGAGCATCTCAAACAGCTTGGACGAATTGATCATGAATGTCGAACTTGACCCAGACAACAACGATGTACGCGAACCGTGTGTCTTGACGCTCAGACCAAGTCGTTCGGCGGCAGCTTTGAGTCTGGGAAGTTCAGAGGAGGGGTCCGTGGAGAGCTTCTCGACGTCGCTTCCAAGAACCTTGCTGTAATAGCTGAGTTCCCTTCGGTGGTCGTCCCTCGCAGAAATATGCCGCATGAGTGAGGTGATCCTGACGGATCTTGTCTAGCCCGGGTGTGCTTGTGTCCAGAGAGTCCGGACGGTTGACCTTGTCGGCTTGAATTGGAAAATTCGATGGTGCCGGATATCTTCTAGGCTGACCTTTAATAAGTAAACGTAGCGCTATAACGTATGGGACGACTTACTTTGCTTTTGCCCTTGACATCGACCTTTTCTTCCTCGTCGTCCGAATCAGCATCTCCTTCAGCTTGGCGATAAAGCTGCACGGTAACAGGATCAAGGTTTTCTTCCGTCTCATCATCGTCATCTGGACGGTTGGTTACAACAATAAAGGGAGCATCTGTGTCTGTACTTGCCTTCGGAGGTAATATCATCTTCTTTCTCTCCCAAGTCGACATGTTGAAAGGGTAGTACGCTTTCCGGTCCGAAAGCTAGGCTTGAATTAGCCTCAGGCTGGAAGCCGGCTTTCAGTTACACTCACACTTCTCTGCCTTTGGGACGGTGTCGTTCTTAGCTACACACTCGACGGTGTTTCCCTAAATGTATGTTAGCGAAGATCCATCGGATCCAGAAACACCACAGACCATGGCTATGGGATGAGGTCGCCGACTATAGATAAGTGTATAGGCAGCAGAGTCCGCAAGAGGAGGCACAATGTCTTCACTGTACGCGGGTGGGGTATCCAACGTGGGTGTGTCGTTCCAGCAGCGCCAGATGCCGCTTGAGCCCACGCAGTAGACCCAGTAGTGGCTGGAGGCGTCGGGTCGACACATGACGGTGCTGAGATGGTACTCGGTTGGAGAAGCTTCCAAAATCTCGGCGAAAGATGTCTTGAGAGGGAAAGGGCAGGAAGGACCCAAAACGCCTGTGTTGTTCTTCCTAACCATCTGAACTACAACGGCTTCGGCTATGCGTGTTAAACGCAGGTGATTGTGGATTGGGCCGCATCCGTGTGGACACTCCCTCTCTACCTCAGAACCCGCAAAGGCAAGGAGAGCTTCAGAAAAGCTTGCAGTTAGAGTGACGTTGTCGGTTCGCCAGCAAGAAGTTGCAATGGCTGTGTTTACTGCTTGTATAGCGTTGGACGGGCCGAGAGAGGTCGAAGGAAGAGGCTGGGAGTAGTGCACTTTGTCCACTGGACAGATATGCTTTTCTTCACAATCGAAAGTTACCGCTGACATGAAATCGTATAATCTAGACCATATCAGCAACAAAAAAAAGGAGAAGGAGACGAAAATAAAAGCACCTCTCCGTACCAGCCATGCATGAGAGATGAGGAAGAGTGTTAATGAATCCATTAAAGAGTTTGGTGGTATCCTGATGATTCAAGAGCTGGTCCTCCACGGTCTCAAAGCCGCCAATATCTAAGTAAGTTCAGTTGGGCATAGTCTAGAGTAAAGTGAGAGACGGACTTTGCAGAGCGAAGTAGAATTGGTGTGCAAAAAACTCTTCTCCCTTGCAGAGACGTGTGCGAACCTCCAAGAGGCAGTGTGCCAGACAGATTTCTCCTAGCCCGCATTGAGAAAGGGCCACAGCATCGAGAAAGTCGTCGGTTGGCCGCAGGTGCAGCATGCTTAACAAGAAGCAGTTCATGAAGCAGACAAATCCAGTGCCGTTGAGGAGACGACCGGGGGCTAGGGTAGAGTATAGGGAAACGCGCTAGACATTCTAAGAAAAGGTTGTTGTAGAGCGCGTTAGACGTACCTTGGCCAGATTCACGTTAGCGAAGGCATTGAGAAGCCTCAGAACAGGCTCTTCCTGAAGCTGTTGGCGTATATTAGGCCAGGCGAACAGAGCGCCCACGTTGCTTACATCTACCCTTGCAGCGTTCCCTGCTCTGACTTCTTGAGCGAGTTTGATCTTGAGCGAATCAACTTTGTCCTGGTAACATAAGGAACTAAACGTTGCCGAAAGATAAATTCCCACCAATATCCTGGGTTTGTCGGTTTCCGTCTGACCGAAATCCTCTCTTGCCTTGCCTTTCCCCTTGCCGCTCACCACTCGAGATCCCTCGCCACGTTCGGAATTGCCAGATGAAGATGGCTTGCTGTCCGCTTCGTCCGCCTGCCCTCCTCCTTGCAAGCCCGTTGTCCAAACGAGATCATCTCCTTTCTTCACTCCTTGAGAGACCAACATTGCGTCCGGCTGTATGTATCCACCCTTGGGGAACAGGGTTAGAGCGGAGTCTCGCTTTGGCTGCACTTCCGACACTGTCAACCAACTCGGCGTAGACATCTCGAAGATTCATCCTCTCTGTCACCACTACTTTTTACTCAGAGTCTGCAGCAACGCCCGACAAGACCACTCACGGACACCCTTGCTTGCCCAGCTTGCGCGTTTACCCAGCTTCTTCTGCCTTCGACTAACACGGACGCGCATCATGTCCTTGACGAAAACCTGGACGCTGCGAGGGTCAGGTCTACAAATACCGGAAGATCAGCGGAGTGCACATATGCTAGGTTAAGCGTACCTTGCAACATATGTTTCCACACGACTTGGAGCGAAAAAAGAAGCTACGATTCGAACACAAAGAGCCGTAGGTTTCCGATATCTGACGCCTCGCGGCGTCCAGAGGACAACAAGCAACGTGAAGAGGAGGGCATATAGCAACGCAAAGAGCTTCTGGCCGAAATGGGCAAGACTGTTGAATTGCGAGGAGCAGACGGTACGTTGGAACGACCACAATAGCAAGACTGATCCTATGGTCGTCCACAGCGCCTCCAGTGTCAACGTCTGGGCTACCAGAATCCCTGCAGCTGCGAACATGAGGCCCACGGGAAGGAGGAGGGCTATTGCAAAGGTAGCAGCAACTTGCTGCTCGGGGGATCTGAATCGACGTTTTCTGAAGCGAAGCTGTCGAAACATATTTGCTCGTTCCTTACAAGAGCCAAGGAAGGTCGTTTTGACTGCTTGTTGGTGCGTTATGGAGGAGGGATTATAGCCTTTGGAGTTGAGGACAGCGTCGTTCAGCACAAGGTATTCGGGCGTCTTCCTCTGGGAAGGACCACTTCATCCACTGGCTTTTTTCGATGGATATAGTGTCAGGGTACCAGGTACGGCGACCCTTGAGAGAGTGTTGGCTTGTGGGACACATGGGGGTTGAGAGTGAGCGTTGTTGTTTTTTTTTACCTAAATTCCGCTGAACGTTCTACAGGCATCAATTCCCTTTTGCCCTCTTCTTCCATGAGTACCGCAGTCGCAGAGCTCAAGGAAGCCCTCGAAAGCCCTCGTTATCATCCGTTTCTCCGATGTCGACTCGAATCTCCGCGGTCGTATAACAGACCTGGTTCTGTTAGTCTCTCGAGTCGAGGCCAATACTATCGCCTCATCCTCCCTCGCCCCGCATGCTGCCCACAACACAATGTCCACCAACTCATCCGATAGCATCGTCTCTTCCGAAGCCCTCTCATTGTTTTTGCCGTCTCCTCCCTCCGTTGAAACATCTTCTTCGCCCTCCGACGTGTCCGACCCCTCCAACGTGTCTGGCCCCTCCACCGCGTCTGGCCCCTCCAACGCGTCCTGGCCCATCCCACGTGTCTGACCCATCCGACGCTTCAATCTCTGCGTCAATCTCTACATCTCGCAAGGCTGACAACACAATGGACGTTGATGAAGAATTATCGGCGACTGCTTTGCCGTTGGCGTCCACCTCCTCCTTCCCCACCTCCAAGTCCCTTAAACGCTATCCGAACTTGGAAAGACTCCCTAAGAGCAAACATCGCAAGGTGGAGGTCATTGATATCACGACTGAAGAGGAGGAGCCGGAGCTTCAAACCGTCAGCAAGAAGTGGGAACATCCTACCAAGGTCCAACAAGCCCTGCGCAAGCAGGCTTTCGTCTCCGTCCCCAGCAGTTCCTCTTCCAACAAGGGCGACTCAAACTCCGCTCCCACTGCTCCCACTGCTCCCATGGCCGCTCTCAAGGCAGACGAAGCCAAGCCCGATGCCAAGGCTGCTTCCAAGGGCTGTTATATGTGTGCAGGAAGAGCACATATAACTAATATATATAGCCCGAGAGCCTATGACCAGTATCCAGTCATAGCGGCCTTTTGGCTCAAGTGACTAAAGTGTTGGCTCTGGGGCACGGTTGTTACACGTATCCAGAATATTCTAACCTGCAGGTAGTGGTCTGCGGGCTTCAACCTCGGATTGTCGCCGCTGGGTTGTAGCCTGTGGGCTTAGACCTGCGGGTTCAAACATGCGGGTTCAAACCCGCAGGTAAGTATCGGAATACTTACAAGAGTAACAAACTTCTACGTGTAATGTGTATGAGATTAGAATGTACGAGATCTGCTAATTGAGTGTAGGCATCCCTGCACAAGGATTCATTATGGGTCTATGTATGACACATGCAAGACATGGTCTTATTCCGCACTAGTCTGGAACTTGTTAGCTTGCCTGTGGTGTTAGTTTCACTCGTTGCAGTTGGAACCACCAGCCATCTGAAGACATAGGCCCAAGAGAGGTATCGGAAGTGTGAGTGTGAGTGTGGTAGCCCCTAACGTGGGTTGGTGCATCACACATGACCTATGTGGCTGCAGACATGGAGTCAAAACAGGACAGGAACGGTGACGATAACACACAAGTTGGTAGGATCACTATGGTGAGCAGTGACGATGCGCTTGAGCTGGTTGTGTTCCGGCTGAAGCTGGGAGGACAAGAGGGGCCGCTGCTGGGACAATGAGGGTGCGGAGCAAGCCTGTTTTGCATGAGAAAAGATCCCCGAACCAAAATCTGCAGGCTGCGGCCCGCAGATAAAGGCTCGCAAGCTGGAGCCCACAGGTCCACAGCTTTGTGTAGCAGCTCATGGGATGGGACCTGCAGGTCATTTTGGATGTGTTTTACCGCGAGTAGCAGCCTGCGGGCTTGTGCCTGCAGGCTTCGACCTGCAGGTTTGGACATGCAGGATTTTTCCATGGCAAAATCACCACAGAGACAGGTACAGGATCGGCATCGGTCTTCGGGGGCTTGTCGATAGACCAGTAACCATCCCCTCATTGTCTGGCGCAGCCGGTGGTGCAGCAGATTCAGATGTGACCGGCACCGCAGATCCAGACGCAACCGGCGTAGATCCAGACGCGACCGGCGTAGATCCAGACGCGACCGGTACGTCTGAGCAGGCAATTGCCTTCGCCGCCGCCGCCTTTGCCTTGGTTCTCCAATCTGCCCATTTCTGTGCGGCGTGTTAGCAACACCACGGTGACGAAACTGCTGGCTGGCCTTTTGACCTGCTGATGCACGTAGAAAATGAGCAGTGAGGAAAAGCTGGAAACAACCAAACTAAACCAACACCAAATCAAAATCCAATATGTGGGTGTGTTCGGGGGTAGGAAACAGCCAAGGCCCAACTGGATTCAGAGCAAATACACTTATGCAACTTATGGTATGGCTTATGTGCTTTTTGACCAATACAATACAACAAGACAGGGGAGGCGGGGATATTTGATGGTATTGATGGGATCAATGATGGGATGATAGCAGGAGTCGGATGGATGAGGAGTAGGGTGTTCGGCTGGTTGACGGTGGTCCTGGTTCACGCTCATCTACTGATTTTACTGGTTCCACTGGTTTACTGGTGTCTTGTGGCCTTTCTATTGCTCGTTCCTTGCTTATGTAATATTTACCTTGCTGCCTAGCGCACTTGCAAAACTCAAACTGGAATTGGAGAGAAAGCAGGTTCTATCTTCTAAACTAAAATTGAACAGACTAAATACTACTCAGAGCACAGCCACTGATGCTGTGCACTAACTCGGACTGACTCAGAATGAGTCAGAGCTAGTCAGATTTCGGACCCGGGCACAGCTTTACGGCTGTGCAAACTGACTCAGAGTGACTTGCTTTGACTTACTTACGCTGCGGGGCAGAGCTACAGTGTTGACACTATCTCTCAACGCGCATCTGGTGTACTACATTGTAAGCTAGGGTTATTTGGGCGGTTTAGACGATTTTCACAGGTGCTCATTTATCGTGCTCATCACTGCCTCCCCGAGCCCGTGCCAATAGCTTTCAAATTCCTTGTGTTTGCAACTCTTCTTGTTGATACGCCGCAAATACTCGATAAGACAAAGACTCCTGCACGGCTTTGGAATGTGGTAACAAATTCAGAATAAAAACACACTTTGCGCTTTGGGTTTTGCTTGCTCGGATGTTGGCCAACTTGGGTTTTGGCTTGTCTGCCATGGGAGCGCCCTTTGCTTCGACGAACGCGGTGCGCATTTCCGGGGTTGTTTCGAGCCCGAACTGGTTGCTGGACTTGTGTGAGCAAAACGGTATTTGACGGAATAAACCACTTACAGTGGGTTCTCGACCTAGAGGGTTATAAGCCAAGAATGGGAAGACGTACATCGGAGGCTGCAGCAGGCTTCTGGCTGGGTGGCGGGGGTATTGCTACATCGGCCAAGGGGACCGGGGAGTAGACTATGGAGAGATGAGTTGGGGAGAGCATGGAGGTCAAGAACACACCTCTGCTTACTTGCCTTTTCCTTTTGCGCGCGGAGGTGCCTTCAGCGGGACTTTCTCCATGAGAGGAGTAGTTGGCGGCGGTGCTGGTTGAACGGAAGCAGGGGTGGGAAATGTACAGAAAATGCGGCCTTGGAGGCTTGGAAAGCGCGTTTGTGACGCAAACTTGCAGCAGGAAATGTAGTCTCGGGACGTCCTAGGGCGGCCCGCTCCGCTACGCGGAGCTTGTGATGGGTGGTTCCCACCCACATCACAAAAGTGATGAAAAAAAAATGGCCGCCCTAGAACGTCTGGTGTAATTCTATCACAGGTGTACGCTTACTCATCTTAGCAGGTAATATAATGGTGCTGACACAAGCAGTTTTGAGCGAAATTTAGACCATACAGCGGTCCCGACGCGGTATGTAGCATTGCTGAGCATCGGGGAGTTGTCGATTAGTGTGAATAAATGTGTTAGCACATTTTCCGCGCGCAGAGAACGCGAAGCACTTGTGTTTGAGTGATGCTGCTGCTCACAAGTCATGGCGCAAAATTGTTCGAACCGCATCGCTTCAGACGCTATTTTTTCTCGGCATGGGCTGCGAAGAGGTACATCTAATGATTCAGGCCAAAATCTAAGGTTTCCGGGGCCAGGGAACACGACAAACACCAAGCGCATATTTTGTGACTAGATTTAGCCCGTGCTACGCACGGTGTGACTTAGAGCGCGAAGAGAGGTCACCAAGTGCCACTCGTCACCAGCCTGCGGCTGGTTCTTGTGCTCCTGTGCCACCCAAACAGCGGAGAAGATCTGCTGTAGTCGAGTACGCACATGAATGTAGAAACTTGTCGAAGAAATGCGCGAGGAAACACGGAATTCCAAGACGCGTCAGCAGCGCGGTAACGCGTGTGTGGAATTGCCACAGGGCCCCAAAAAGCCCTTGGGAACGACAGAAACAGGCATTATAATCATTTGGAAAGCAGTCGGAGGCACAGAGTTGCCTGGAAGTCGACAGCGCCGTCGAGGTTGGTTTGTCCACCGCGTCCAAAGCCTCTGATTGGCTGACGCGTCCCGCATCAAGAGCTCATTGGACGATCAGAGATTTGACAGCTAACTCGCTTGTATAATAGATTGAATTGCACCAGATCTTCGAGGGACGTTTTTCCGTCTGATGGCGGGTCCCTCGAATGATCTGGCTCGAGATTACAGGAAATGTACAGAAAATGCGACATTGACCAGGAGGCTACCAGGAGGCTCGGACGCGCTTGGAGACGCGAACTTTTTGAACAGCTCTCTCCTCCTCGTCCCCAGCTGCCCCTTCCAACAGCTTTTCCCTCAATTACGACGACGGGCCAATACGTGGCATAGACCTCGGGGGCGACAACCAGGAGCAAAAGTGTGTTCTCCTTTGACCTTGAAGCTCTCAATCTCACTCCCATTTCGTTTAGGCTGGCCGAATTCATAACCAAGGGCATCGAGAACCTCAGTCATGGTGTTACAGTCAAGGAGGCGTTTGTTGGGCGTTTGCGGATTTGGGTCTTAAGAGGTGCGCTCTTCGAGTCCACTGCATGCACTCCAAGTCAAGCTTTGCAGTCAAAGAGATCTTTTGCCCGGCCTCGAAGTACGCTTGCTACCAGACCAAGCGATTGGCGTGTCTTGTGCGTCTCCTCCACGCCCCATTCGAGGCGTGCTCATACAGAAACAGGGATGCTCAAGCGGGAGCGGACGCGACAGAGGTGGAATTCTCGCTGACGACATGGTGCGTCGCTTTCCGCGCTCTACTGCCTTCTAACTAGGTATAGGGTTTGGGCAAGACCGTACAGATGATCGCTACAATGGTCATGAACCAGCCTGATGAAGACGAAACCGACCGGACGACGCTTGTCGTCGTCCCTGCGGCTCTAATGCAGCAATGGAAGGAGGAGCTGCTCAGCAAGACCAACATCTCGGAGATGTTCACCATCCATATAGCATCACGGCAAAGACAAGCTCAAGGTACCATAGTTAGTCTCAGTTGAGAAACGCGCTGAATGACGGCCAGAAACGCTCGGAAGTTCGCCAATACAATGTGCTCTCTCTTGCTCGCCGCCTGCCCAGTCGCTGGCGCATCTCTAGGTGGTAATCACAACCTACCAGACTCTCTGCCAGGACTTCGTCATTCCGGGTGATGTAGACCCATCTGAGGAGACCCAATATCTGATAAAACACGGCGGTATCCTTGCCCGTTCCCGTTTCTACCGTGTCATTGCCGACGAGGCACAGTATATCAGGTTTCCGTTCAATGCAACCCGACGCGTCTTTGTTAACACTTTGCGGCAGAAATCGCTCTACGAAAGCGTCCATTAGTTTGGCGCACGTCCGAAGCACGTACCGGTGGATGCTTACAGGAACCCCGGTTACAAACACGCTATCTGACCTCTATGGCTTGTTGCGCATGGGCCGATTCCGGCCATACAACGATTGGCCTTCATTCAACGATCACGTCGTAAGTGATGCTCCCTAAGGAAGTAGGACCTTGTTGACATCAGCTCCAGGCACGGGTTTAATTGGAAGATGCGCCGTTGGCTGGCAACCGCGCTCAAGTCAGCCACTCATGCTGCGCCGCACAAAGAATTCGACCCTAGAAGGCGAGCCGCTTCTCAAGTTGCCGCCCAAAGAAGTTCTTCTGGTCCGGCTGCACTTCTCGGACGAAGAACGCGAGGTGCGTTTCTTATCATTACATTAACTACGCCCATGTTGACGTATAATTAGATATACGATAGTTTCGAGACACGCTCCGAGATTCGTCTTAATCGGTTTATTCGGGCTGGCACAGTCGTCAAAAATCATGCGGCAATTTTAGTATGTTCGCCTTTGTTCGAACGCTCTGATGTTTACAGACAACAGGTCATGATCCTTCGTTTGCGCCAGTTGTGCTGCCATCCCCACTTGATCCTAGTATGTTTTTTAAAAAAAAAAAAACTTGTAGAGCATGGAACTGATCCTGGCTTGCAGTCGCTTGCGCAAGGTTTCGAAGACCCGACACTGCTGATTGGGAGTAAAGACGTTAAAGAAGTTGGCCGTGCGCGGAAGGTCATGGGCCGGCCATGGGTCGATGCAGTCAAGAAATGTTTTCTCGTTCGCGCTAGTGCTGCGGAGGGCATCGACCCCGAAGACGAGAAGAACGCGGATTCTGCGAATTGCGCCCACTGCCAGGATTGTTCGTTGCGCCTCTATCCTTCAACGGCTGCTCGCTGACATTTTTTTCGCAGTGTTCACGGATGAGAATGGGCGCGTTCTCTCCTGCGGACATCAAGTGTGCTCCGGTGGGCACATCCCACCTATATCTTGGATAATATCTAATACGCCTAGATTGTGTTGAGGAATTGGACAACACCGAAATAAGTCACGATGGGATCTTGTATATGCTCTTTACCTTGTCCTGTTCCATCCGACTCATATCGCAGTGGCGAAGGCGATGAAAAGAAGAAAAACGCTCGGGAGAAGGAGTACGAGGATGCTGCGGCAAAAGGGCTGCGACCTTGTTCGCTATCTGTCTTTTCCTTTGTTCCGTCGTCCGAATCTATTCAGGTCCTAAATGCAAGAAGATGGTGGCTCTAGACGACAAGAATATCTTCCGCTCTGCCGCGTTTGAGCCCAGCGAGGACGAAATCGACGCGTATGCGCGCTCCAAGCGTCAAGGCAAACGACCCCGTCTCGCTTGGGAGGAGGACGTCACAACGCGTCGCCCGATTCTCGACAAGAAACCGCTTCAAGATCGCTGCAATGAATCGGACGACTCGGATTTGGAAGACGTGCCGACGCTAACTACTGTCCGAGCCAAGCTGGAGCCAAAGGAAGAAGGGTGCCTTTCGGCGCGTTCCCCAAAGAAAAGTTCGACCCTAAACAAGGGCAAGGGTAAAGCGAAGGCTGAGGATAGCAACAAGGATGTCGATATGCCGTCTGCTGCCCCGATCTCGAACTGGGAACGGGGTGACGACAGGGTTGAATCCTCGACCAAGATACTCGCCTTGATTGAGTTTTTGAAGGAGTGGGATGCAACGGGCGACAAGACGATTTGCTACTCGCAGTGGACCTCGATGTTGAACCTCGTCGAGACGGTGTTCAACCGGAACGGCATCCGGAATCTGCGTTATGATGGCAAGATGAACCGGGAGCAGCGCGACTCGACCCTTGCACAATTCAAGCGTCGGGGAGGGCCAAAAGTCATCCTCGTCAGGTTCGCGTTTCGTTCTGATCCCGACTGCACGTTGAACTCTTGTCCATAGTACGAAATGTGGCAGCGTCGGGTAAGCAGTCGATTGTGTCGCCATCCGCTCGGTTATCACTTTGCGTAGCCTTAACCTGGTCTCCGCGAACCGCATCGTCAAGTACGTGGTGGTCCTTTTGTCGCAGTCACTGGTTGTTAACGCCCGTCTTCTAGTCTGGACCTGAGGTACGGTTTTATTGCACCGTTTTGACAAATCTCATGCGTCTCAGTTGGAACGCCGCGTCTGAAGCGCAAGCATATGACCGTGCTTATCGCATTGGCCAAGAAAAGCCAGTGTTTGTCAAGCGTTTGGTTGTTGAGAACACCATTGAGGAGCGGTACGGATTCTCTTCTCGTCTGGATTACATTCTCAGCGTCTTAAGCATGCTTAAACTGCAAGAGGTAAAGAGTGGTCTGGCCGATGCCGCTCTGGGGGAAGGGACGGGCGTTAGTTTGCACAAGCTGAGTGTCAAGGAGATTCGCCAGCTATTCGGAATGGCACCAGCCGATAACGAACGTGAAGGAGAGTAATTGGAGTCCAGCTTGTTATATCTGTACAATACTTCCGTCTAATAGCGCGCGCGCTCATTGTTCCAACGAGCCCGAAGAAGACCAAATGAACCCAGTGAATAGACGCGATACAAGTACAGTTGTGAATTACATGTCCTGCTCATTCTCGTGAATTAGCTGCTCTTTCGTGACAGGATCGTTTGCAACCAAGTCTTCCGAACGCGGCACCATCGACGCGTCGGCCTTTTGCGAGGGCGCCTTGCAGGGGTAAGCGCGCGAGTTAATAAAGCAGGCAAACGCCATACCTTTTCTTCGTGCTCGTGAACCAACTGATCATCGTGCGCGCCGGGCTTCTGTACAACAACGTCGTTGGACGGCGGAGCATTCTTCGCGTTCTGTTCGAGATCGCGCGGGACGGGCAGCTTGACGGGGAGACCGCGTTGTGCAACATTGACCTGAGTCTGCGATGGACGTGAGCGACCGGCAATGCAAGCGAGACTGAGACGCACACTGGCAGCCGACAGTTCGGGGAACGCGCGAGGCTTGCGATGGAGGTCTTCGTGAGCGGGGGCGTCCTTGGCGAGGCTCTAGACGTTGTCAGCGATCGCCGAGCAATGATAATAAACAGCAGCAGACCTGTGCCTTCTTGAGTGCAGTCGGCGCGTTGCCCTTCTCGTTCTTGACGACAGCGTTGACGGGTTGCTGCAGAGATGTCAATGGCGAGCGAGCAGCGACAACGAAACAACCGACCTCGGCCTTGAGCACATCGCGCGCAACCTTCTCCACGACGGTGTTGACGGGCTAAAGCGAAAGCGTCAGACGGCGAGCTCGCCGGGAGAGATCCCGCCGACCTTGGTCTTGTCGAGGGCGACGCGTCCGGCTTCTTGCTGAGGATCCTTGAGCGGGACGTCTCGTTGCTTGACGTTCTTCAGGACGGGCTCGACCTTGTTCTGGCACGTCGCGTTGGCAGGGATCGAGGAGCGGAGAGCGCACGACGAACCTCGGCGGGAGCAGTCTCCTTGGCGAGCTTCTCGATGTCGGCGCGGGGGAGGTTGGCCGGCGCAGATTTGGCGAGGTCGGCAGGGATGGCGGAAGAGACGGCGAGGGTGGCGAGAGCAGCGAGGACGAGGAGCTTGGACGAAAGAGCGAACATGGGTGTTAAGGAGCGTGTAGAGGAGATGGTCGTGATACGAGGTCAAGAGGCGGATATGTGACGCGAACCCGATCCGGGCAATTTATACGTTGGGCGCGTTTTGATGGGACATCAGGCAGAAAGAAGATATGTAGATTTTCATTCATAGCGTCGAACGTAGATGTCGCCAGCTCATGCCATCTTGTGGGGAGTCTCGGCACCCTCCTCGCCCGCAAACCCATCCCGCTCTCCCTGGCCAATCTGGTTGAGTTTGATCTCCTGCGCATCGAGGCCTCGGAACGTCCACCAGAACAAACCCGCGGTAACAGTAGAGAGGATCCCAAAGCTCGCAAAGAGCCACTGGAACTTGTTCTCGACATTGACGTCGACGAGAGCGAAGTTGAGCGCGCTGGCAAGCGCCGTCTGGAACTGGGCGAAGGCCATGACGACGGACTTCATGCGTACAGGTGCCTTCGTGTAGGCATACTCGAGGGAGGTGATGGAAGCGAAGATTTCAGACATCCCGACAAGGATGTATGGGCCGGAAGATACCCAGACGTTGATCGGGGCAGCGTTAGGGTTGCCGTCCTGCAGGCCAAGTTAGAAATTGAAAATACAAGTGCTGTGGTTGACAAACCTCAAATGTGCACTCAGAAGGTAGGTTGTCGTGGCAAGGCGACGTCTTGTACAGATAGTGCTGCAGGACTGCGGCGTACACCATGGCTAACCCAGCAACGATAAAACCGGCAGTGATGCGCTTCAAGGGCGAGAAGTTCACGCCAGCGCGACGCAATCCGGGATAGATCAATCGCTCGAAGATGGGGACCTGGCGCGGTGTCAACACATGAAATAGATCAATCGAGCACGACGAACCATAATGATAATCGAGATGGGGTTGAGGTTCTGGATGAGGTCGTTCGGCGTACCCTTGAGGGTCATGCTCGCGGCAACGGTACCCAGGTTACCGTCGATTTGGGAGTAGCCTGACATATACTTTAGAACAATGGACGGAAAAGTGATGGGATCTTACACAGCCAGTAGATGGGGAAGAACAGGAAGACCTTGCAGGCCGAAGCGGTACGAGCGACTTCACCAACAAACTCGTCGTCCCAGGTGATGGTCTCGGGAGCCTTGCCGTTGTAGGTACTCGGCTTCGCGGCATCCCAGAATCCAGCGGTACGGGCATCGCGGAAGAGCCTCACTGGGTTCCACGACCAACGAGCGGAGAGGCAAAGGCTGATCACGCGCATCGTCTCCAGAAGGATACTGCCACGAGGGGGTGTACGGATGTAGGACTTGCGCGCGGCGAAGAGGATGATGGGGACGACGGCGAATATACCGGTTGGAACCTAGTTGGGAACGTTCAGCTAGGAGTGAAACGGCGACGAGAGAGCCACGGCGACCAAATATGTAACCCAGTATCCGTTGTCGCGAGCGAGGAACGCAGCGGAGATAGCGCCTGTAGACCCAAAGTTGATCGCCATGTAGAAATCTACGAACGCTCAGAATACGGAAAATAAAACAAGAAAACGACATACAGAGGTAGATGCTCTGGATGGTAATACTGGGTGATACGATGACGGTCTCGCCGGACGGGAGAGTCTCCTTCCTGAGCTTGCCCTGATACTGCTCCGCAATCATGGGGGAAACGTTGGACTTGATGGAGCTAGACCGGATTTAGTCGTTTTCATCGCGATTATAGAGCAATACTGACCCAGCACCAACAGACATAATGAGGATCGAAAGGACCAAAAGACCGAGCGCCGTTTGAGGGTGCTCCAGGGACGACGGGGTCGCAGAGCCGACGAGGATGATGTGACCCAGCAGAATGACGATCGAGAAGACGCAGATTGTCTTGTAGCGTCCCCACTTGGTGTCCGCAATGATAGCGCCGAGCCAGGGAGTGCAGTATACGAAGAAGGAGTTGAAGGTCCGGATGGCGAAACTCTTCTGCTGACCCATGCCGAGAGCACCGGCGACACCGATGGAACGATTCTGGGGGAGAACGGAACCGTCGCGCGAGCCAGGAGGAAGCGGTGCACGAATGTAGTTGTTGAAGACATTCTCGATCTCAAGTCAGAACACGCAAAATAAAGGTCGGTAACCGCACCGTAGTGCCATAGTAAGTCCAGCGTTCAGCAAACTCGACGAACGCAACCGAGAAAGCCGGCCAAGGGATCTTGTCGCGAACTGGATCGTCGGTTAAGAATGCCCAGGAAGGCCAATGAAGAGCATACCTTGCCGGAGGGTGGCCAAATCCTCCTCGGTGACGCCCTCGGAGCCCTCGATGATGCCAGTGGGGCTGTTGAGAGAGGGAGCGATAGAGCCGGTCTCGGAGACCTTTTCGTCGACGACGACGGGCTTTTCTGTAGTCGCGGCCATTTGGAAGGATGCGGGAAGAGCAGAGAAGCCTCGGAGCGAAGCTGGCATGGGGTAGGACGTATATATAGTCCCGATAGCGGCCATCGCTCGAACGCATGGCGACTTTCCCGCCAAGGCCAGCGATTGGATGGTGGATATCAAGATGCATATGGCGCTTCGTTGGTGTTATCGCGAGCAGATGTCAACAGCCGCAAGGAACGGAGAATAATGGAGCAGAGTGAATTGAGGAGGAGCAGGGAGGAGCCAGAGTGCACCCAGTATGCACCCAGAGTTTCCCTTATGTGGTTAGGTATTCAGGCACTGATACCGACCGAGAATTTTCTCCGAATAGTCTGCGAATATACTCGATGTTTACTCGGGTCTACTCGGGGCTGCTTTGTGCCTTGGTCGTATGCTATTGTGGGCGTTGGTCGTCGTTGTGTTTGGCAACACGCGGGTACAAGGCCGACCGTGCGCCACCTGACTCTCACAAGATCCCATCGCCGTTCCTGTGCTGTTGCTTCCCCAAAAATCGTTAAAAATATCCATGCATAGACCGCATGCCCCTCATTTCATCATGTTCCGGACCTCTCCCAGCCTGCCGAATTGCGCCCTCCAAACGTCTCAGCTCCTGGATTCCCAGCTGCACCTCATTTCGCAACCGCAGTTTGCTTCTAAACACCAGCAACAAGCAGCGCGTCGACCGGCTCTCTGGCCTCTTTTCCTCAATGCTCCCTTGTCGGCGGGCAAGCCTGCTCCTGGCCTTCGATTCATCAACGCAAATGCCTCAATCCTCTCAAAGTACTCGCGTCACTGTATCCAGTCAACATAACTGCCGCACGCAAACCGGGTGGCGCTTTTGAACAACTCGTGCAGAGAGCATGGATGCGACGCTATAAAACCGAACTGAATTCATTGTTCTCTCTTGCGTTCACAACGCCAGAGTTCATGCTCGCTCCCCGTCTCAATCATGTTTGTCTCCCAACCAAAAACCAGATCATCCGCGCCTGCGCCCAAGGTGATCACATTCTTTCGGAGCGGCGGCACTTGTAACTCACCATGTCGCAGCAGAATATGCCACCTCCCCGGAGTTTTGCTGTCCGAGTCTTCAAAGGGCCGACGCTTTCGACTTTTGCGCACAATGCGACGGCCAAGTTCGACGTTGGCTACCGTCCGAGCGCTAATGTCGAGCCTCGCCAAACCCAAAATTGGTACGGGCGTCCCGAGCAGAACCGCTCTCAGCCCGCTTCCGTTCCGTCTCGCGAGCCTCTAAAGACTGCTCGGTTCGGTACTTGGAACGAAAACCGAGGCGGGAGAGAGACCCCGCATCCTGCCACCATGACTATTCCCAACTACGCCGACTTCATCTACGAGCGCTCGCTGTCGTCCAAGTCGGATATTTACTCTGACGAGTCGCCTTCAACCTCTGTTTCAACGACGCCGACTTCTTTATTTTCGCCAGCCTTTTCAGCCAACAGTACTGTGACGTCGACACCTTCGGAAGACGTCCCTGTACCCTCAGCACGGCTCAGCACATTTCCCTTAAACCTCCCCGCCCTCACCCAAGCGCAGTCAAGCGCGCGTGCATTGTTCGTCCATCCCAATGGCGACATCAGCCAAACACAACAAACGGCCCCGATTCCCATCCCTGGCGCGCCGCCTTCGCGCACGACTTCGCTTCCCGATGCGTGCCCGCCCGTTCCCCTCTCGTCCGCACAAGGCAACGTCAACCGAGTGTGTATTCCGCTGTCGGAATCTCCTCAAGAGGATCTTGCTCTCATCATTCCTCCTCCTCGATCCGAATCGGAGGCGACGGTGGGAGAGGCAGAACGACTTGCTTTGCGCAATGCGCAGATCAATTCTGCGGGGTCCGCTTATTATCAAGCTGGCTTCCCTGTACAGAGCCGGTCAAGTTCGCGTTCTCCGGAGCGAAGCTCTTCGGATACTCCGAACATTGCAGCGGCGTCTTGCTCCATGGCCATGGCATTAGCTGCCGGAACGTCGTCGAGCATCGTAACGAACGCGTCAATCCCGGGTCCAACGCGAACATCGCCGACCATGGTTTCCGTGCCTGCCCGAGTTGCATGCGCCCCTTCGGACTCGTCGTTTTCGTCCGTCACTGTTGTGGATGCGCACGAAACAACGGCGCCGGCGCCACCCGGACGTGTCCGCCGCGATTCTTTTGCGCTGCGAAACATGAGCGTTCCTGTTTCACAGCTTGTCGACTTGGGTAGCCCTGTTGAGCGCGAGCGTTTGCGTGGCGCTTGTGTCGGGGAGGAGTTGCGCGGACTGGATATGAACATGGGCGCCATACAACGGGACGTGTATGCAAATGCTTCTGCTTCCGGGACGCATCGTACGCCACCGCCCCTGCTCCCGTGTCTCATCCCCGCGGTCGTGCGGTCGGACAGCGGGGATGAGAGAATCCGAGCTCCGATCGGCGACCGGCCGCCTCCGCGAGAAAGGCGAACGTCGACGTCGGGGTCCATGTGGAATTCCCTTTCGCAGTTACCCGACCAACGACGGTCGCCTACACAACTCCCAGCCCGCCCGTCGAGTACACCACCAGTTCCGCTTCCCCGTATCGATACCTCGGGGCGAACCTCGACCTTCAATACCGCTCCCGCCCCTCCCCCACCGACACCGGCAACTACTCAACAATCCCCCACGTATCGCGCTCCTCTTCCACCCCCACTTATTCCTCCGCCAAACAATGCCTCGGTTCGTGCGCGGACGCCAGTAGTCGCAGGGCCGCGTGTTCTACCTACGGAACCCGTGCGTCGGCGCTCCGACGGAGACCAACCAATTAACAGCACTGTCACGCCCAACATACTACAGCGAACCACCGCATTGTTCCATGGGCATAGAGGCTCCGACGGACGCGACACGCCCGCCCCGCGTCCTACACGTCCTGGCTCTCTTCCTCTTGACCCCCAGCGTCGTCGATCGGACGGATTTCAGTCTGTTGTACCGCCGCGTCCCAACGACCGTTCGCCGCAGGCTGTTGCCGCTCAACCGCAACCTCCCGTTCTGCAGCTGTCTATCGCTCCATCGCGCAACGTCCGCTGGAACGACAACCTCGTCTGCCCGTCGCCGATCTTTCCAAGCCAGCGACGAAAAGGCTGGTTTAACCGGCGCGGAGACCAGCTCTGGACGAACGACGGCGCGTACAAACCCGTCGCAAAGGGCCAAGAGTTTCCGGATGACCTGCGTGATTACCCGGAATTCGGGATGTGGATGAACGAGGAGGGAGTCAAAATCGACATGGGACATCGACTCGTCCCAAAGCTGCCCTTGCGGTCGGCCCTGAAACAGTCGGTGCGGGGCCCAATTATGATCACCAATCCCGGCGTTCCATAGTTCGTTGAGAGGCGTAAGTTATTGCGATGGTTGAAAACTACTTCCTCTAGGGTTACGCAGAGCTTACATAACTTATTTGGTTTTTAGTGGGATTTTCTAAGGCGGTTCTTTAACGCGCGATATGTAGACTATGTACATGTATAGCATGTATCTCAAAAAGCCTTTGTGTGACGAGTTGAATACAAAGGGGTCGTGGCACGATCAAACGCAACTTGCCTCCGGCGTTGATATGGCTTCGTCACCGAGCATCTGCTATGTTCCTTCACCAAGACGTAGGCGGCCCGCAGTCGTGTCGGCCGCCTGCGACCTGCACCAGCTTGGGTTTGCGACACCTATAAGACTCTCCCTCAGCTAGCTAACGCGCTATCCAGGCGGTCAATGATTGAGTGCACTCCCCGGCAGCTTGAAAGATTCCGCAAGAGCAAAGAAGACATCAGATCCATAAAGAAGAGGGATGTTCGAGCATTCTACGAGCGCCAGAGTGCGCTCTATCTGCTTCGAAACTTCGAGAACTAGGTTGAACAAATGCGCAGACGAAACTCTGGATCGTTTTGCCGAGGTCGAGGAGGTCTTGACCTCCAAGCTTCCCGACACGGTTTTCTCTGCATTCGCTCGCGCGCCCACATTAATCGAAGCAGACGAGCCAACTCCAGGCCCGCGAACAAGCACGAACGGCGATTTTGAGGAGCAGCCACTCCTGCCAGAGTCTAGAGAGGAGAAGCGAGAACGCGCAGAAAAGATCGCTCTCAACGGTGTGCATTTTCTTCCGTGAAATAATCGCTGCTTCGATGCGCTATAGTGAACATCCTGGTCAACATACTACTCCTCGCAACCAAGGGCGTCGCGGTCCTACTTTCATCCTCTGTCTCCTTGCTAGCGTCTTTCGTTGACTCGGCGCTGGACTTCCTTTCTACTCTTATCATTTGGGGGGCCTCAGTCGCTTCCAGCCGCAAAGACGGCTCCACAAAATTTCTGTACCCGACCGGGAAGAAGCGTTTCGAGCCGCTAGGCGTCTTGATCTTCTCCGTCTGTATGGTGGCCTCCTTCACACAGGTCCTCGTCGAGAGCTTGAGAAAGCTCTTCTCCTCGGGCGACGGACCAATCGGGAAATTGTCGTTCTTCGGCAAAGTGTACGTTTTTTCGTTTCGCTTGCGCTCCCTCTGACGAGGCTCAGAACGATGATTCTGACCATTGTCGTCAAAGGCGTCATCTGGTTCTGGTGCGCCAAATTCCAGTCGTCCGCGGTTCAAGCCCTGGCTCAGGTTTGTGGAGCGACTCTGAAGTAGTTTGCCATCTACCCGCCTTGTACTGACTGTGACGATCGTAGGACGCTAAGAACGATGTCTTCTTCAACATATTTTCGCTTCTAATCCCCGTGGGTCCTCCATTCTCCTCTCGGTTGTGACCAACGCTCTGCATGTAGTGGGTTGGCGAAGTTTTGTCTGTCAAACAACTCGATCCATTGGGCGGCGCGCTGTTAAGCATATACAGTACGGGTTACTTTTCTCGCTCAATAACGAGCTTATTGTATGACAGTAATAATCGAGTGGATCAGGACCCTCTTGGAAAACTTCACCAAGCTTTCCGGCAAGATTGCGAGCAGCGAGCATCATGCACGCGTTCTCTATCTCGTTTGCAAGTTCAAGCCTGTTCTAGAAATCTCATACCTCGAAGTCTAGTGCGTATCCATCCGTGCTTCCTACACGGGGCTTTCTGAGCGAAGCGCAGTCATGTTGGGGACGAGGTGATCGTCGAGGTCGATGTTATGTATGTGCTGCGCGCTGGCTAGTGTTTGGCATTCACGCTTGTACCAGCTTGCCTTCTTCCACTACGCTCCCATATGCCCACGATGTCGGTGAGACTATACAGGCGTCCATCGAGGCGTTGGATCTGGTGTCGCGTGCCTAGTGCGTTTCTTCCCAGAGTTTCGACCGGTTGGCTCATGAAATCTTAGCGTTCATATAGACTACTCGAGCGAAAACCCTGCACAACACGCCGAGTATGATACTAGGATGGTAGACACGTAGAAACGCGTTCGTTGTGCTCGTAGTGCCAGGTGCATGACCGTGTCAAATTTGCCACGTGACGTGGCCCACGTCCTCCTTCCTTTCCCCCACATTCTTTGTTTTCTGCTCGGATGGCTGCAAGGAACCGGAGCCGCACTGTGGATGTCCCTCCGAACTCTGAGGCGGCTCCAGAGACCGACAGTGGCGTAAAGCTGGCCCAAGCTGCCCCCGCATTGCTCGACTTTTCGAGCATCTTGTCGATGGTTTTTGGAGGATGCTGTGTGTGCGTTCTCCGCTCAAAATTCTCCGTGGGCTAACAATTTGGCTGCAGGAACGTATGGGCATACGAGCAACTGCTCAACATGAACGCCCGCATCGGTCCGCTCTTTCGTGCTCAATGCGTTCCCTGGCTCACGTCGCCAATACTTAGGCTCTGCTCTGACCTTTTCGCAAGTCGTATTCATCACCCTCCAAACCCTCCCTGGCTTTCTCACTTTCCATCCGACCTACCGATGGCTTCCTGTTGGGCTTAAGGTTAGCTAAGGTATCAAGCTCCAAGTCTGTCTCCGATGCTCAATCCCCCAAGCCTCGCCAGGTGCCGCTTTATCGCTGGGCGGCCCAGGTTGTGCTTCTAACCACGAGCGTCTTGCTGAACAACTGGGCCTTCGCGTACAAAGTGCCGCTCACCATCCTCATCGTCTTTCGATCTGCTGGTGCGTGGCTAGGGTTCCGTGAGGTAAAAGTGGATGCTGAAGAGGAGCGAAGGACTACCAGTATCCATGGCCTTTGGGTTTATGACGGGGAGACGCTACTCAGTTACACAAGTGGTACGAACGCATGCTATTTCCCGCTCTATCGAACTGACGAAGATTGGCAGCTCTCAGTAATTCTAGTCTCCGCTGGGGTAGTCCTCGCCACACTGGCTCGTCCTTCTGCGAAGTCCTCGACTACGCTTGTCGCCGATGAGCTGCAACAATATTTCGTCGGAATCTCGATGCTGACGTTGTCGTTGGTGCTCACTGGCGTCGTTGGCTTGATGCAGGAGCGTACGTATACAAGATATGGCCCTTGCTGGAAAGAGGGTGTATTCTACACGGTTAGATCTCAAGCCTGCGACGACTTGTTATTCAATCCTTCGCAGCATTTCCTTTCTCTACCAGCGTTTGTGTTCCTCGTCAAGGACGTGCATCAAGGTCTCCGGAGCCTCTCCGACGACACTGACCACGACCGCACTGCTCTGGGCTCGTGGCTCATTCTGATCCTCAACCTCTGCTCCCAGCTTGTCTGTGTCTCCGGCGTAAACCGACTCTCTTCTGTGCGGCACAATCTAGATCGTTTCGAGCTCATTTCTAATTATTTCTCTCTAGCAAGTGTCCGCGGTTTCAACAAACATCGTGCTGACGACTCGCAAGGCGATCAGTCTGCTGTTCAGCGTGTGGTGGTTTAGAACTGAATGGAACTACCGACTTGGTGCGGGGGCCGGGATGGTGTTTCTCGGAAGCTTGTTGTTTACTACGAGCGGATCCCCCCAGAAGGAGAAGTCGGAATAGAGGTATCTAATCCGTGTATTGCTTAGATTTCAGTGTACTTATATCGCTCTGACTGTGTCGACTGACGCGATGTTGAGGGTGGAGAGGCGCGCCGTGATCTACAGGGTAAGCAGGCAACAATCGGCTGGTATTTATGAGTGCTGGCCACCCATGGTCCTCCATCCTGCCAGCCACCAAGAAGCCTCTACCTGATCGCTCTTCAAGTTGTACTTCAGCAAAATTTGTAAGTCCTTTTCCTCTCGAAGTGGAATATAAACCAATAAGGGAGGCTTCAAGCTTCAAGATTGACGCCCACTCTGACACAACTCTGACATGTTTCCGTTCAAAAGAAAACATTGTCCACTTCGAGCGCTAACCACTTTGACATCTTTCCGTTCTTTATGGGCGCAGGTTTAGACTTTGTCCGACGGGCATCACAATGCTTATCCCGCGGCGCCATACCCACGTGGCATCCATTTAGGCCGCTCCCGCCTCCCGCAGAATAACAACCGGGATGTCGCTCAAGTGGGTACGTCTAGGTACGTCTGCGATATTGCCCATGGTGTCCAATTTTCCAACTCACTGTGTGCCACGTCCGTCTTAGGTCCGAGAGGAGTCGAGTGCGCGAGACCCTCATAGTATCCCAGCCGCGACATTTCGACTTTCTGCGAATCGTATAAGATCCTCAATACGTTCTGAAACTCGCGTGCGCCCAACGTGCACCTTTGTAATTGTGCGGGCTATGACCCAGCTTCGAGGTCGACTTTCGGACCCTCGCGAGTGATTTCCGGCCGTCGATCTTTCGTATTCCTCGGTGCATATACTCGCAGCAGGCCAAAGGAGCGGTTCAAAATTCGTGAGGGATTGTGCTCCGTGCAGACTGAAAAAGGGATGTACAGGCGTGGGTGGACTCGCAGAGAGCGACGGGTAAGCGGCAAAGAGCTTGTTTTGTGTGCCAAGTGGGTCGTGCGGCAAACTCTGAAATGGATCGGCATGGGATGGGTCTGACATCCCGCGTCTTTGTCGTGTTATCCCTTAATTTTATAAGGGCCGGCGGGTATCGACCGCCCACCGTCCCTCCGCTCCTCGTACCTATGACCCAACCATTCCACTCCGCCTCCTCAAGTTCCACCTCCCGACGAAATAACCTCCCGCGAGGGAAGGCATGCATGCAATGTCGGTGCGTAATCGCGCCAGCTTTTAAACCAGTTTCCTGACCCAGACCAGACGCCGAAAGATCGTACGTCGTCGTCTAGTTTCTCCTGCCGCCGCCAACCACCCGCATAGAAATGCTCCGGCGAACGTCCGTTCTGCTCCCAGTGCAAGCGCGCTCCTGGCACGGAGGAGGAGTGTGAATACCCAATGGAAGGCCGCTCTCGCACCGAACAGCTGGAGGAGACTATCAAGAAGCTCCATTCCCGCGTGGCCGAGCTGGAAGCAGCCGCCGAGGCGGGTATCTCTCTCCACGCACCTTATTTGGATGAGCTCGACGCGACGGCACCGTTTGGACGGATGATGGCCAACGCAAGTCCTCCGCAACGCGCCGATTCAAGTTTATGGAATCGTTCTTCTTCGCGTGCGTGCCTCTGTCGGACGACGCGACTTTGCCTTCACCTCTTTGCAGCGACGACTACCGCCGCAACGAGCAACAATAGTCCGTATTCGGTCCAAAGCTCGCTAAGCCGGGCTCCGTCGGAAGAACCGTCGGCTGACTTGGCCGCCTCCCTGTGCGTCATCCTTCAATTTCAACGCTGGCGAGTGCCTACTAACTAAAACGGGCTAGCATCGACACCTTCCTCGCCCATTTCTCCCACTTTGGCTTCTTCCTCTCGCCTTCTACTTTCCGCACCCGCGCAACTCAAGCTCGCGCGCGACCATCCTCTGCGCTTATGAACGCCGTTTTTCTGTGGGGCGCGCGCCTTGCTCGTTCGCAACCCGCGTGTTCTAATCTTCAACTCGACGAAGAGATCTTTCTCCATCGCGCGCTACAGCAAATTCCAACCGACCTCGCACTGTCTTCTCCCTCAACATCCAACACCATAATTCTACATACCATTCAAGCCGAGGTACTCCTCGCGCTTTACTACCTCACCCTGGAGCGCCGCCTAGAAGGGAGATATCACGCGAGCGCGGCGACTTCGTTGGTGGTAAGCGCCGGGCTGCACCGTCAACAGCGAAGCCGCTCTCTATTCGACTTCGACTCCTCCGGCACAACGTATCCCCAGCCTCCAGTGGAGCGTGCTATCGAATCCGCGTCTCCGACGGATGCCGAACGCGTCGCAGCATTCTGGACGGTGCTCATCGTCTCCAACATGTGGGCTGTGGTTGACGGGGAGAATGTTCCGTCGGTGCTTGACTCCGTCGGAATCGACACACCCTGGCCATGCGATAGCCCGACCCCGGCGACGCCGGAGCAGTGGGACTACAATCCGCCGCCAGTGGCGGGACAGTGGCCAAGCGCGTCCGGGTTCGCCTTCGATTTCGATGTTGCGATGGCCATGGGGCTTGGGCTGGAGTTTGGTGCCACACCTGGGTCCGGCGCGTACGCCCCCGATCTCAAGGAGCCATCAGCGATGGTTAAGGCTCCGCCGCCAATTCAATTACCCACGATTCTTTCGAACCACGCCAGCTCATCGCCCTCACCTTCCGCGTCCTGTCCAATAACGCGCTTTCTCGCAGGCGATGCAGACAATGCTAATACTCCGATGGCGCTCTTGGGAAAGGCGTCGATATTGCTGGAAAGAGCGATCTCAATATCTGCGCTGGGACACAGTGCGTCTATTGAATCCTTTCTTTGTCCTCGGCAATAATCTGAGACGATCTAGGCCATGATACCTTTGTCAACCTCGATACCATCATCCACGATTTTATCTCATCTCTCCGTCCGCTCGCCGCCCACCAGACCGTCGGCGATCTGGACATTCTGCTGCGATCCTTCGCATACACTGCGTGGATACGACTCCTCTACGGACAGGACGCGTCCAGAACGCGGTGCCTCGATGCGGCGCAGCGGATCGTTGCCCTGGCGCGTCAACGGCAACAACACGCGTCTCCGTTCCTCGACGCCATTCTTGCCGTCCTTTGGATGCATGCCGGACGCGTATTATCGTTCGAACTCTCGCTTACGCTGGCCGCGACGGCGCCACCACTCGTGTCGGTGCAAGATTTAAGAGAGTGGATTGAGACGTTGCTGCTGCGGATGCGGAGCTGCGCCCAGAGAACACCATTAGTTGGTAAGTTCGTGTTTGGGGTTCATGTCGTCGAGCGCTCATGGTATTTCAGCGTCGTTGATGCTGCAGCTACAAACCGACTACGCCCAACTTTTATGCTCTGTATAGACTCGATAATTTTCTGTATTTCGTTTGGTGTATCTTGCTATAATGTATCAACTCTGGCTAATCGAGCAGCCGACGCCGTCTACTTCAGAACGTGCAGATCATCGATTCCTGCGAACTCCCAGCTTGTCTGTGTCTCCAGCGTAAACCGACTCTCTTCTGTGCGGCACGATCTAGATCGTTTCGAGCTCATTTCTAATCATTTCTCTCTAGCAAGTGTCCGCGGTTTCAACAAACATCGTGCTGACGACGCGCAAGGCGATCAGTCTGCTGTTCAGCGTGTGGTGGTTTAGAACTGAATGGAACCACCGACTTGGTGCGGGGGCCGGGGCTTGTTGTTTACTATGAGCGGATCCCCCCAGAAGGAGAAGTCGGAATAGAGTATCTAATCCGTGTATTGCTTAGTTTTCAGTTGGTTTTCAGTGTACTTATATCGCTCTGACTGTGTAGACTGACGCGATGTTGAGGGTGGAGAGGCGCGTCATGACCTACAAGGGCAATCGGCTGGTATTTATGAGAGCCGGCCACCCACGGTCCTACATTCTGCCAGCCACTAAGAATTATGCTGGTGCTAGCACTTCTCTCGCTCTGCATCTCACTCGCTACCGCAACGCTGCGCGACCAACTCTTGGGTCTTCCTGGTGTGACCGCGATCTTTGCTGGCGATCCTCTGTACGCGAATGTTTCCCGCGCCTGTGTGTATTTCAGTGCTGCTGAGGCCAATCCCTCACGTCGACGCGCCTGGCGCGTGCTACAGTCAACTTGCGGTTTACTCTGGAGCCTGTGGCGGTCGTATTCCCGAATACCGTGCAAGACCTCTCGGAGATTGTCAAGATCGGCAAGGAGAACTACCTTCGGGTCAGTGCTCGCAGCGGTGGTGTACATTTTCCTCGTATCCCTGACGCGCGTTCCGCTCATGTTGGACGCAGCACTCTTACATTGCCAACGGATTGGGAGGAGAAAATGGTACCCTCGTCGTCGACCTTTCCAATTTCAAGAACATCACTGTCGACCCCACCGCCCTCACCGCCGTCATTGACTCGGGCAACCGCCTGGGAGAGATTGTTGTGGCGTTGGACAAATATGGTCTCGCGATGGTACGCATGACCCTCTGCCGCTTGTTCACCCGCAATAACTGCCGCCAGCCGCACGGAACCTGTCCTTATGTTCGCTGCTGTTCGCACAGCGTTGGGGAGAAACGCTAACCGATTCTAGGTTGGATTAGGTGGTCACGCGTGTATGCCCATGCTCGCGGTTTTGAACTCACTGATATTTTTTCTGGTCAGCCTACGGTGGATTCGGGTTCACGTCGCGTATGTGGGGGCTGACGCTCGACAATATCCTTTCTATCAGTTTGTCGTTGTCCCCCTTCGAACAAAGAATACTGATCATTTCACCAGACCTTGTTCTCGCCAACGGGACCATCGTAAAAGCCTCTAAAGAGGAAAATCCAGAGCTTTTTTGGGTATATATTCACCCCAATATGTCCCTGGCAAGATGTTGATTCCTCAGGGAATGCGCGGTGCCGGGCCGTCTTTCGGTATCACCACCGCCCTTAAGTTCAAGATCTTCAAAGCGCCGCCCTCGGTCACGATCTTCAACTGGAACTGGCAACTGACGGCTGCGCAAGCTGCTGATGCTCTAGGCAAATTCCAGCAATTTTCCGAGTCGCCCTCGCTCCCCGTAGAGTTCGGGCCCGAAATTGTGCGCCTTGTCCGGAGCCACCAAAATTATCCCATACGCCTTCCAGGTACTCACGCGGGGCCACGTTGAAGGAAATGTAACGTTCGCTCTCGCAGGGGCGTGGCACGCAGACCCAAATCTGCTGAACGCGACCGTGCAGCCCTTTCTCGATGCAATGCCTCCCGTGAACGGTGTGGATTTCTTCCACGGTAACTGGATTGAGAGTGCGCAAAATCTCGGAGGGGACCTCGATGTATCTGCGCCTGACGGAACAGACACCTTCTATGCGAAGTACGCCGTCCATGCTTGCGATATTTGTCTCAAGTTTCACAGGTCGTTAATTACGCCAGAGGCCGCTCCCATGGACGAAAACGCGCGCAAGGCGTTCATGAACATCGTTTCTACAGAGGGATCTACCACCAACACGGTAGGCTGAGCAAGATGTGCACACGTGAAAAATGTTCAATTCCATTTTAGAGCTGGTTCTTCCAGATCGAGCTCTTCGGCGGTCCCAACTCAGCGATAAACGCTGTCTCCCTCAATGAAACCGCATTTGCACACAGATCTTCCCTCTTCAACATTCAGTTCTACGCGTCGTCTTTCAACAACCAACCCCCTTACCCCGACGCCGGCTTCGAGTTCCTTGACCGTGAGCACCCATGCTCGTTCACTCTCTTGGAAGCTTATGAATAATCCTCAGACGTTGTCGATAACATCACCTCCAGCAGCCCGGCGGGGTGGGATTTCGGAGCGTACACGAATTACATGGAAGATAAGCTCCCCGACTGTGAGAATTCGTGTCGACGGTGTTTAGGAAGCTAACAAGCTTCTAGTCCAACGACAGTATTACGGGTCGCAATACTCACGTCTCATGGCACTGAAGGATGCCGTCGACCCCACCGGCGTCTTTGATTTCCCTGTTGGCGTTGAATGAACAAAGAAAATGCCATTGACTGTCGCTCAATCGAGTGGTTTATATATATGCGGATAAAGTTATACAGCCCTAGTATACGGTGAACCAAGTTCTCGTCTGTAATCATCTTGAATTTAGGTGTATCGAAGCAAGTTAATGGGATAGTCACTTTCCGCGTTCTCTCCCGCTCAGAACGATATCGCGGCTACATGTCCATTTAAAAAAGGAAAAAGTGGTCCGAAGGGACTGACGCTAGCGCTGCTTGAAGCCTGCTTCAACCGTGGCTCTGATGTGACCGGGGGAACTGGGTGTCAATCACGGCTCCGGGCTAGCACTTGACGCAAACCACGACAACAACCGCATTCGGGATTACCATCGCGCGCTCGTACTCATGGAAGCTCAAATGCCGCCCGTCCTCCGTTTCTATGGCTAGCGCTCATTCCCGACCTCGGGCCTTCGTGTTGGCTTGCGGCTGACAAAAGACAACGCTCAAGCCAACAAGCTTAAGCTCAAGTTCCGCACGCGTTCCGACACGTTTTTAAGCCGACCTGCCTTGCATACAGCCCTCCCCGCCAATAATAATAGACACGAAGAGTCCCTTTCTAAAGCGCATCTATCGTGCCCTGTCAGTGTCATCCTACTACCAGGTACATGCGGACGCTAATCCGGCCTTCATAAAGCGTCGGCATATACAAACTACCTCCGCTCCTACCCCCTCTTGCGATCCCCTCTCATATGGACTGCCAGTTCTCCTTCGGTCCCAACAACGCCTTCTTTTGCAAATCCGACTCGCTATGGGCCTGGTCAGACAACAACCTGCCAGAACCGCTGCGCCTGCTACTCGAGGATCCGAACCATCCTCAGGCGACCAAGCTGCCGTTCGACGTCGCCTTTCCGATGGAACATGGCTTGTTCAGCATGGCTTGGGAAACACACGGCGGGGAGACCTGGTATGAAGGTGCGAGTAGTATTAGAAGAGTCGTCCTCCTTTGATTAATCGCCTGGTAGAGGTATAACTGCATCTTATCGCCTCAGGAATCCGTGCTCATAATCGACAACAGCTTTTCCTTGGTCCGAGATACATTAAGCTTGCCGAGTATATCCGGCGAATTGCGAAAGTTGGCGAACATACGACACGCACCGTCTTTGGGGAATCTGCAAGCTATTTCTCGATGTCGCCGTCCGGCTACTCGTTCCAGCACCTGCCTCCGGCTTTGGAAAGCGACATGCTGGGACGCATGAAACAGACCCAACCGACGTGCGTCGCTCTGGGTGTGCGCGGGTCGTTTGTCGCGCTATATTCCAACGGCACTGTAACTTTCGATGTATCTGCGCACTACCCTGCCGTCGATGCGCTCATCCGGAATTCGGGAGAGAATGCGAAGAGGAAAGGCATTGCGGTGCGTCCGAGCGCTCGTCGCCATGTCCTTCTGACTATTTAGTATATTGCACTTAATCCCCATGCGGCAAACCAGTACTACCTGGTTTACGGCGACGGGGGTGCGCAATGGAACATCCCCAATGACTGGGTTGGAGACGTAACGACCGTTAGCAAGTCGATGAAACCGGTTGGCAGCCTTCCGTCGAATTTCGGGCTCAGCGGCATTGGGCTCGGCGCTGTCGCTGGAGGGACATACCCCGCTTCTGGCGAGTCGGCTGCATCGACGGCGATCCACAGCCTCGGAAAGTTATGGAACGCGTACCAGCAGCAGCAGCAACAACAGACACCGCCTGCATATTCGAATAACGGAGCACTCGCGTCATTCTTCAATCAAAATGCAGACTCGACCGGTGGTGGATTCGATCCCAGCATGTTCGGGACTGCTTTCGATGGGATGGGAGGATTCGATGCCAGCTCTGTGGTCTCTGCTCTCGACCCAAATACCATCATTGCTGGCGCTGCTGGTATAATTCTGAGTTAGAGTAGACGGATTTCTTGGGACATGTATACTATCCTGGGACCACTAATGCAATTATCTCCGGCGCTCGAGTATCCCGCCGTTGAGTTAAGTTTGGGCACACTCCTTGTACTCGGCGACGCGGCGATCATGTCGGCCCTTGTTCTTAGACAATGAACATAATGCCATAATTGTCCTCATAAAAGCCAGCCATGCGTCTACAACGTGCCACCCATTCACGACCCCCGTCTTTCACGTTCTTTACGCCAGTGCTGGTGCACTTCATCCTTGTAGCCTCAAGCCTGTAGCCACACTCTCCAATGCTTCCCGCTCGCGCATGTCCGCTGCCCTTGCATTTCCCTCGCCGATGAACTCACTCACATTTAGACTCTTTCATTTCCCTCAATCTACTCCGCGCTTTGAGCATCGTTGCCCTGCTCCTCGTCTTCTCGTGCGCTTCCTTTTGCAGTCGCCGCCTGGGTCGCACTCAGCGAAATCAGGTCGAACATCGTCATCCTCGCTCATGATGTCCAGGCCGTGAATCGCTTCCAAGCGGGGCAGGCGCGTGCCAACTCTGGGACGAACCAGACGGTGGAAGACATGCTCGATGCTGACTACATAATGTGTGTTGCGGTCAACGTTAATACCGCATTCACTTGACTCAATCTGTTCTAGAGATAGCACAGTACCGAACCAGCCAGGTCTGTCGCATTTGGGTCCCTCATCCTTGCCATTGACCACCACTAGCCGGAATATTCTGGGCTGTTTTGAACAGGCTCTTGATTGTCTTCCAAGTCATCGTACTCTTCTTGTCCGAGCTCGGCTGGCCTTCCGCATTCTTCAACCGCTTCTTCCCAATCATCGGCACGGAAAGCTTTGGCGTCGGTCCTCTGGGTTTCATTCAGTGCCTGTACGTGGTTTACAATCATGTTGCGGAGTCTCTGACCATAAAATTCTAGCCTTGGCGCCGCCATTCTTTCTCACCGGGTGGACCGGTTCTCCCTCGTCTCCGCTTTCTTTTTATTTTCCATCGGGTGTCTCAACATCCTCGTCGGCCTCATCTTCCGCGAATCCGCAAAGGCGAAGCGCTCCGTCACGTCCTGGCGCGAACAGTCCAAGAGCGTGTTGCCGACGCACATACCGGCGGCAAGCCTGCGCCCCGACACGACCGGCACATCTTCCTTCGTGTCGAACGTGTCTAGTGCGTTCGAGAAGACGGCGTCGTACACAGGGAACGAGGGCAAGATTGGATATGGGTTCGGCGTCCAGGGCGAGAAGGCCGCGGGGCTGAAGGGTGGGTTTCCCTCTGTCTCGGCACGCCAGTGGAATTGAAGCGTTTATGCTTTATCCAGGATACCTCATCACGAAACCAATCGAGTCCCTTCCGCGTTATTCGCCTGCCCGCACCCCAACTGTCTGACGACGTTTTCTCTCATGAACGTAGTACTCTACACTGCACGCATGTACATGAAGCTATTAATTTACTCATTTCTACGAAAACGGTTTGCACGGACAACTGTCGCGCTCAGAGGCGCGCGTTCGCAACGCGATCACATGATTCATCAGATGACATCGCGAATGCAACAAATTGTTCATGTATCGACATATTCTCAAAGATAAGTTCTCAAACATAGGTAATTGTGTTGGTGCATGTCCCGAGTCCCTCCGTTCCTGTTTCGACGACGTCTGGAGCAAATCAGCGCGGTCGAAGCTATCTATATAATGCAGTACATACCACCGTTCTGAAGCCAGACTGGATTGGGTTTTCCGAGCTGGACGCCGGCCGGCGTCCCAGTGAAGATGATATCGGCGGGATGCAACGTGATGCCCATCGAGAAGAAGCTGACCAGCTCCGCGACGCCAAAAATCATGCTGGATCCCTGTTAGAATTGGGCCGCTACATTCAAATGACTAGCTCTCACCTGGCGCTAGTGTCATTCTGCATGGTTACACCGTTGACCTTTGTCCAGATGGTCAGATTTTGAGGGTCTGGGATTAGGCTCTTTGCTGTTTAATTACCGAGTTAGACCGAAAATAACAAGCAGAGATTGCCGACTTACAGACGATAGCCGGACCCCAAGGACCCCTGTGCGTGGATGCGTTAGCTGAGCGGTTGCTGGAAATTGATGACGCTCGAACCATCCGTCGGCGTCCTTGCCCATCGAGTACTGCCAAAGAGTTAGTCTGAACGGCGTATACGTTTAGTTATGAGGTATCGGTGCTTACCTGCGGTTGTGGTTGACCGCCTTGAAGATTCGGTTAGCGTCGACGTCAAGGAATCAAGCACTGACCTCGTTCAATTTGCCATCCCCGGTGAGATACATCGTACCCCGCTGCGAGAAATATTAGTATCGAGCCAGCATTGTCATTAAATCACACCAGCCTGAATATCCTAGAACGTAGTCCAAAGCGACGTCCGGAGTTATATTGTATGCCTTTTTTCCTATGATGACCACAAGCTCGCTCTCTGCTGGCAATTTAGGGCTAGTACCTGACAAAGAGAGTAGGCAGACCGTAATCCATGCTGGACACAAAGAACGTTCCGTTGGTGGTTTGATTCTGGATAAGATTAAGGAAATATAAATTGTGGAAATGTATGTGCATACCTGATAGCCAGCCGAGACAGGAACATTTCCGTTTGGGTCAGCCAGCGACGTCCAAGGCTTCGAGGCGGAGTAGAATAAGTTTTCCGTGCTTCACTGAAGCCACGATACCTTGTAGAACCTCGGCAAATTGTCAGAACAGTTATTTCGCTCATGGAAGGCACACTCACAAGATCGGAAAGTCGGGAATCGTCACATTCGCCTCTTCTGCACTGGAGAGTTTCAGTCCAGACTGGTAGCTCCGGGTATGACCTACTGGGGGGCAAAATTAAATCCTACACATCTTACGGTGTGGGTTCTCTCTGGCGGGAGCGGCGAGAGTAGCTTCTTGATTGTCTACGGCGAAATCAGCAAACGCGAAGAATGAGTGCACGATTGATCGTCACCCGAATCTCGTTGGTAATCTTGAACTCTCCCAGAATGTCCCCTGTGATGACCTTTGCCTGCTTGGAGTGCGACGCATCCGTGTCGCCTTGCGGCAAAATTGCGTCGCCGGTGTATTCTTTGCCATCTGTAGCAATGAAGCGCACGAAGCGCTGGGCGTTTGCGGTGAGGGCGAGTGCGAGGAGGGAGATAGAGATGTTAAGGCGCATTTGATGCCACTGTGGACTCGACTGGGAGAGCGTGCAGGTCTTTAAATACTCGGACTACGCGTGAGAGGGCAGAAGGACCATGACCTCGTTCGTCGCAGCTGACCCTTGCCGCGGCTTTGCCGTGGCTACAGCGTACCCTGCAGCTCCTCCGTCATCGGAACGCCGGACGGAACCCTTCTCCCACAAGCATCGTGAATCAATACACGTGACCGCGTCGGGACGCGTTTCAAAGTTCAAACTACTAATGTAATTCTGTTGCGTTGTAGCGTTCCGGTTGCCATCCAAATCGTAGCAAAACATTTAAACAATGACAAAAAGCCGCCTATAAAACCACCGATTCATTGCGCAGGCCTCAAAATCCTACCACTCCTTCCATGACCCTCCCACTAGACTCGTATGACCTTGTGTGCGTTATATTCCTTGGACAGGAGCTGGAGAAACTCATGCAGTCTCTAGCTGGGCCATTTTGGGCTTTTTGAATCTCTCGTGCGCCTCGTGCTCTCATTATGCATGTCGTCCAACCCCATCCTAGCTTCTCCCTCTTCAGCGCAACTGCTGCTGTCAAATCACGGACCGAGCGCGAATACGACCTCCTCCTTGGATGCATAATCCTTACGGGCCTGACGAACCTCGTATCTGCGTACATCCGACACAACACGCTCACCTCTGACGACTCTTGGTTTGCTTGGGGGTACACGATTACACTGGTCATCGACAGCTTACTCAACCTCGCTACCGCGGCACGCGTTGTTTGGGCCTACCACCACATGATGGCCGACGGAGATCGGGAATTGGAGAGTCTCGAGGCGGCGATGCCCCTGTACAATGGATCGGTATTCGAAAAGGATGGCTGGAAGGACGTCGTTCCGGTTGGTGTACTGGTGAACGTCGGTGAGGTCGTCAACGAGAAGAGTTAGATCATCAAACCACTCTCATTTTCTTTGTACAACAGTGATAATACACATACTGCTAGAGATGTCGGATTGTGTTGGTGCATGTGCCGACGTTCTCAAGCCCGACCTCCACGACATCTATGTGCAAACCGCGTCATCGCTAAACGCAGGGCTTAGGAATCGACTTACCACCATCCGTGAGCCAAACTGGATTCGCTTTCCCAAGGTTGACTCCCTTGGGAGTGCCTGAAACGACGCGTCACAATAATCCTCACTTTGAGAAGACGGATCGAGACCTGTGAAGATGATATCGCCGGGAAGCAGGGTAATGCCCATGGAGAAGAACGAGACGAGGTGCGCGACGCCAAATATCATGCTTGAAGCTGGTTAGCGATAAACACCACAACTCGTCGACAAGAAGTACTTGGCCGTCGTGTCGTTTTGCATCGTAACACCGTTGACCTTCGTCCATATATTGAGCACTTGAGGGTCGGGTATGAGGTCGGTCGCTGCGGAAAGCCGACATGTCAATTATAGAATCGGAGAGCCGGCGTGAGTTATCTCACAGACGAGAGCGGGGCCCCTGCGGTTCTCAGTATTAGCACGCAAAAATCTCAGGCGGGATCGTACCAGGGAGCCCATGTATCCGCGCCTGATTGAACTCTCAGTAAAACTGCGTTTAGTCCATAAGGAAAGAAGCGCACCTTTGCCCATAGAGAACTTGCAAACAAGTTTGAGTCAGAGATCGGAGACTGCGTTTTGCACTCGCCTGTGGCTGAGGGAGTCCACCTAGAAGAGATGAAGCCCACGGCCGCAGGACAGAGAGTGCACCGACCTCTTTCAACCTGCCATCCTCTGTGCGACACGTCGTTCCCAACTACGCGAAATATAGGTCTAGTGCATATTGAGCGTCGAATAACTCACCAGAGTACCCAAGAACAGAATCCAACGCCTCCTCATCGGTGACATTGTATGTTTTCTTTTTGATGACGACAACAAGCTCGGTTTCTGCAAGTTTACTGGTTCAGCAGTCGGCTTAACAGTGTCAGAGCACGCACCATAGTCCATGCTCGATACAAAGAGCGATCCGTCCGCATTGGATTGGTTCTGGTAACCTTTCGCGACAAGAATATCGTCAGAAGGCGTGTTAAGGGCGGTGAATGCCTCAAAGCAGGAAATTCAGGATGCTATTCGGTGGCGCTCGGCGGCAGACCTTGAAGAACCTGGCAATCGTCGTTCACAAGGACAAAGAGTGTCGCTGAAGCGGCTCACAGAATCGGCCATCCAGGAGTTGTCGAATTCGTTTCACTGATGGAGAGTCAGTTGTTTTGCGCCTCTCCATGGTCCCAATGACTTTATGTGATTGGCGTAATTTAAGCCTACCATGCGCCTGCGACGAGTTGAGCAGGAGAAAAGTCAAGGCAGAGATATCAACTCACACAGTGCGCACCCGTTCCGCCGGCAGCGGCGCAAGGAGCTTTCTGATCGTCTAGCAGCTGGTTGGCGCCGGTTCCACGGTCATGTAACGTCCTGAGCCATACCTTGACCTGGTTGGTGACTTTGTACTTGCCGAGTATATCTCCCTCGATTACATGGGCGGTGGTGCTCTTGGACGCGTCAAACGTGCCCTCAGGAAGTATGGCGTCGCCCGTATACTCGTTTCCGTCGGTTGCGATGAAGCGGACGAAGCGTTCGGAGCTTGCGATGGTCGCAAACCCGAGTAGAGCAGTGACAAGTGAAAAGCGCATGGTTGGAGCGGTGGAGATGTAAGGACGCCGTTCCGTCTCTTTTTATGTCGGTGGACTCGTGCTCATACTTTGACGTTCGCGCGTGGGGTGTTTCTGAATTGAGAACCGCCTGTGTCGGCGCGGCGAATAGCGAGTGTGGGTTTGCGCTGGGGAGATGATGTTGGGCGAACAAAAATACCGGAGCGCCGCTGTCATATCCTTGGAAGCCAGGACTGCGAGCGGGACAACAAATCCCTAGAACTTATTCGACAGCAGGACGGAACGCCGCATGCGCAGGAACTTGGTAAAGAATAAGCTGCGCGTGATGTAATCAGTCGACGTCACACCGTCACAGCCGCGGTCGCCAACCCAGCCCATCACCGTCTACAAGCTGGACGCCTCCAAGAAGCAGACGTTCGGCCGCATCAACCCAAAAACTCCTCGCTATGGCTTCCCTGTGGCCCAATCAGTTTTATCATACTTCTCCTCTGGACGTACTCATTGTTTGGCCACCGTATCCAGGGCACCTTCACCTCCTTCAGGCTTGGCAATGCTTCAAGGTCAAGGTCCATAAAGAAATCTGCCCACCCGCCAGGGTACGCGGCATCCGAGTCGTCCATAAACACGATCCTTTTCAGCGCCGTATGCCTCCGCCCTTGCATCGGCCGGAAAGAGATGGCTGGAGGAGTCTACACGTTGTCAAATAAATCTCGAGATAGATGCAGCGGAGAATGCTTACCGACCTGCATCCCCAAGCCACGAACTCTTGGAGCGCGTCGCAGAGATCCAAAATCTTTAGCCACTTGTCTCCAACCTGGACATCTTTCTGGAGCACCGATGTAGGGATGTCTAGTCGTTTGAGCTTGGAAGGTCCGTGCTTGACAGAAAATCGTTTAATGGCTACAAAGAGTTTGTCGTTGATGTTCATGCTTGGATTCACTGCATCGACGGGGGCGAACATGGCGTGACGAAGAGCAGGTAGGCTTCGAGAATTTAGTCTGCGGCAGAAACCAAAGAGGTGTACATACTCGATGCCCACGAAAACGCGAACCAGCGATTCGGTGCCCGGATGGTTTCCCAATCCGAATCGTACGCTTTCCAGCAAAGGGAGAGCGCCAACAGGGATTAATTCTGGCGTCGCCTGCCAGAAAACGCGGCTCTCTAGATCCAAGACCCGCAGATTGGTAAACGATCCCCAGAGTGTCGGGCTCTCTTTGCCGTGAGAGCGCAAGAGCGTGATCCCTTCCATGCGTCTGAGACTGTCGCCGCAGTACCGCGCAAGGTCCGTAAGAATGTGCGTCGATAAAGGAACGGGCGCAATTCCGATGACGGAAATCAGGTTGAGACGCGACCCGCTTGGTAGGGCAAAGAGTGCGTCGAGGCTGACCGTGGCGCCAAAAGGGAGCTCAAAGAAGAGCGCACGTAGGGCAGGGCGAATTGACGGGGTTCGTATTAACCGGGAGAGAAAGTCGACCAAATCAAAGCTACTTCGGAGGACGCTCGTGGAGTGAAGGTATGGTTGCGCGATACGCTAGAAAATATCAGTAGTGTGGTCCTTGAGACAAGACGGAAACAGACCGCAAACAACTTGCAGGTAGTAACCAGGCCGAGGAACGGCACTCGGTCAGAGGGAGACGGTCGCTCCTCATCGAGCGACAGAGCCAAGCAGAGTATCCGGCTCCAGATTTCTTCGGGAATATTCGATGTCGAATATTGCAAGCGGGGAACCGCCGTTGGGGCAAGCGTAAGCGGAGTTCTAGCAATATATGTTAAAAAAAAATCCGTCCAGCCAGACGTCATAGACCAACATAGGATCAGCCTTCTCAGGAAGCTCGACGAGTTTGGAAAGAACGGGGTGCTGGATAACCGGCCCGACAGCTATAAGCTGCATACGAGCGCCAGACGGTGGTCCGCGCATAGAAATACGTTTCAAGGACGAGTTTGGGGCCATCTCAAGGAGGTGTGCGGGGGCTTGCAAGAAGATTGCCGTGAACGGAATGGAGATGGTCTCCAGTTTCCGTGCCATCTTGAGCGAGCTCGCAAACTGCACCAGCAGTGTCCCGTCCGTAGCGCAGATGTCGGGGAATTCAAAGATTGTCTTGAAAAGTCAACGGAGAGCTCGAGAGCCCAACGGTGCACTCACTAGACTCTCCCAGCGTTCTATAGCCTGCGTTAAAGCATCGCGTAGAACGGACGCGTGCGGGCTAGGGAAACGCGTCATGTCGCGCCAGATAATAACGCGTTTCGGGTTCATTTTGGGGAGCACCCGGCACAGTCCCCTCGCGTCGTCGGCCACAGATATGGACGCAGGAACGAACAGGTCGGTAATATTAGGCGAAGCTTCGATTATGGTCTGGATTGCGAAGCCAAAGGCGCCTTCGAGTCGCATGCGGCGGGTGTATAAGCCGAGATGAGGTGTGTCGTGTAATGTACGGGCAAGAGCGAGCGCCTGAGCTGTAGACCGCAGAACGACGTCGGAGTACAGGAAGGGCAACGCGACTCTGTACCATGATTTGGCGACGAGGAGGTAGCTGGCTGAGGAATAGCGGTATTTGGAAAAGGGGGACGGATGGCCCGTGTCGGCAAAGGAACAGTCGGGGACAGTAAGGGCTGGTTGTAAGATGAGCAGTAGCAATTCGTCAGGCAGGTTCATGGCGGAAGGAGATCACGCACTTGGCGTCTACCTCCACGATGGAATCCTACAAACTTGCGCATCTGCCCTCACACCTCTCACACATCCACGCTGCACTCTATGTCGACGTGTCCGACGCTGCAGCCCTCAAACGTCGCCTCATTGCTGCTGCCGCCGCCGAGGGAGACGAGGGCGAGCAGGAACGCGCAGCGCTCAACTTTGCATTCATCGATGCCAGGCTGGTGAGCTACCTGCACTCACCAAACGACGCGAAGCAAACTCCTGCAAGGAAAGATCACTAGCCTGGCTCTTCTTAAGGCCGCAATCTACAGCGCCGTTCTCTCAGAAGCCCAGGGACGCCTGCTCACAAAGACCGTCCACTCGGAGATAATCTGGACGCTGAACCCGACCAATAATGTGCGCAACAGAACCAATTCCTTCATAAACCGACCGCGATGTAGATTTCAGAAGCGATGCGACGCTACGGCGTGTCGGAAACAAGCACATCTCTCGTCGCTGTCCGTGTCGCAGGTCCCGAGCTGCCGCCCGCAGCCATACAACGCGCCATGAGCGCTGCTATACGCGGAACCCCGGTACCTTTCACCGATCTCGCCAAACAGACGGATTGGGCTGCCGTTAAAAAGGTGAAGCGTCGTGAAGACGGTAGCTCCTTCGCTAACACAGACTAGTACCACAAGCTAGCAAACGACACTGCGATCCGAGACGCGAAGGACAATATAGACATGGAGCACGCGATAATAGATGAAATCGTTGTGAGTTGTGCTGCAATCAAGTGCGTTCAAGCATAGGTACAATTGTAACAAAGCCATCGAGTAAACTGGTAATACAAGATCCTTTTATGCTGTTACAACCCTCCCAACACGATCAGCTTCGTGTTGAGGTACTCTTCGATTCCATGTCCGCCCTCTCGTCCAAGACCGCTCTCTTTTATACCGCCGAACGGTATAACAGCCTGCGAGAGCAGGCCCGTGTTAACACCAACCATGCCGACCTCGAGCTTCTCGGCGACACGGAAGACCCTACCAACATCGCGCGAGAAGAAGTAGCCCGCCAGGCCGACATCCGTGTCGTTCGCCAGCCGTATAACCTCTTCCTCGGTCTCGAACTTGATGAGTGACGCGAGCGGTCCAAAGGTCTCCTCGCTGTTAAGCCGAGCGGTGGTGGGCACGTCCGAGATGATGGTGGGCTGGAAGAAAGACGTGCCCTCGATAGCAGACCCGCCAACAAGAACTTGCGCGCCGAGGGCGACAGCGTCGGCAATGTGCGCTTGCACCTTCTCAACGGCGCGGTCATGAATGAGCGGACCGTGTGTGCTGTTCATAGCTATTACAACAAACACAAGAGGAAACTTGAGCAAAACAAACCTTGATTCGTCGAATCCATCTCCGACTTTGAACGCCGCGACCTTTTCCGCCAGGCGCGAGGCAAATTCGGCGTACGCGGACGATTGGACAAAGATTCTGTTGGCACAGACACAAGTCTGGCCAGTCGCGCGGAACTTGCAAATCAGCGCGGCTAAAGATTACGTTGAGCAGGTGTATGCACTTTGAAGGATGGGTTTGAAACCTACCCGCCACGGCCTCGTCCATGTTTGCATCGTCGAACACGATGAAGGGCGCGTTTCCGCCCGCTTCAATGGAAACCCTGTAGACGTAAGCTGCTTGTTCAAGCCACAGAAGGGAGGCACCGGCTTTTTCAGCGTTGACGCAGACATTGACGCCAGCAGTTTTGCAACAGGCGTCGAGCCGGTAAACGAGACCTTTTTGACGATCTTGCTCTCACAGAGCTCTTTTCCCACCTCGGCAACGTTTTTGAGCGTGGTCACAACGTTTATCACGCCGTCCGGGACGCCAGCACGCCGCGCAAGCTGGAAAGACAATCAGAAGTTGCGTCTTATCGCAGACGCGCAATACCTCGACCAAGGCGAGCGCGGAGAACGGTGTTTCCGGAGGAGGTTTTATGACCGCCGTACATCCGGCAGCGAGGGCGGCGCCGAGTTTTCGTGTAATCTTGGAGGTCAGAAGACGCGATTATGGCTCGAATCGCGTACCATGGCTGAGGGAAAGTTCCAAGGAGTGAGAATGGACCTGAAGACAAGTCAGGGCTGGGAGGCACGAGCGTGGTAGCCGTACACGACACCGACGGGCTGCTTCATCGTAAAGTTGCGGACACCTCGAATGGGAGAGGGGATGTGTTCTCCATATGTTCGAACGGCCTCCTCCGCTACATACATTTAGCTCCAGAAACGACGCTACGGCGACAGCCGTACCAAACCACTGCAAGGAAGGTTTGATTTAGGCAGCCGCTTATCGTGGGTGACTCACCTCAACGAACGAGGCAGAATAAACGTTCTCGCCCTTCGCCTCGGTGAAAGTCTTGCCGTTCTCCAACGTCTACGGATGGTGAGTACGGCGATGCGTGTGCTGTTGATGAGGCGCACGATAAGACGCGAAAGGTCTTCATGGTGCTCGTTCATGAGCGCGAAGAGTTTCATGAGGATATCGTGCCGTTGCTGAGTGCTTTGGCGTCAGCGCCGACCACTGAGGCAGAACGCGAGGGCATACCTTTGCGGTGGTAGCGCTCCACGACGGGAAGGCTTTTGCTGCAGCAGAAATAGCGTCTTGGGTTTCCGCTAACCCCATGTCTGGCACCGTGCCGAGAACCTGTCGCGTTGAAGGGTCTTGGAGTGGTGGTTAGACGCGGTTTCCTCTGCGCAGCGCAACACACTAGTGACGGAAATGGTCGCTCCGCTCTTCGCATCGAGCCAATGCCCGTCGATAAAGCCTTGGGTCTTGAGGAGGGTGGAGTCCTTGAGTCCGAGCTAGACACGAGTATCAGGCTGGGCATCCATCGATGGATGGGCACGGACGGCTGAGTTTGTGGAAGCCATTCTGGCTAGTCGAGGTCGAAGAGGATGACTGAGGCGGAGGAGCAAGGTTCTCATTGATGACGCGAAAGGCCAAGTGCAGACCTGGTGACCGTTTTCGGCTCTCCTTTGGTCCCGTCAACTACAAACTACAGAAAATTCTACTTCAGAACGTAGCCGCAAAACACAGCTGCTTGTGCGTCGTCTTCCAGGCCGCCTTTTGGTGAGCTGCATCGCACTAGAGTTGCATCTAGTCAGTAATACAATATTTGCGCGCAAACCACACACATAAACGGCCGATTTGCAACTGTAGACCGTCAGCCACCGCATTCAGACGCGACACAACTTACCGCGAGCACTGTAGGAGATCTTTTCCGTCCCTTTGCTTTCGTTTCTTGCACCCCTGCATTCCGCATTTCTCCAATGGACCTGCAATCATCTCTTTCACCGCGCCGGTCATTTGCAGCATGAGCCTATGACGCGTCTAAACGCGACGATTGAACAAAAAAAAAGCGATGCACGCACGGATCGCGGCTGAGCATCCCTGTGACTCTTTCGACGGTCTCCTCGAGGAGCCGACCACGGCCTCTCGCCGCCCATGCTGGTAGATCTTGCAAGAGCGTCGCTTTGTCTTGTTCCGCGACGCCGTCGATGCCTTGAAGGAGGAAAAGAGTCGAAAGGAACTGGGTAATCTCTGTCATGTAGTCGATGGTGAATGTATCGCTGTTTGAGCTGCAGAGGGCGACGCGATGTGCCTGCATTGCGGCAAGACCCTCACCCGCAGGTGAACGTAGAAAACGCGCAAAGTAGGGACTGAAGAGTGGTCAGTCGAATGCGCTGGAAGCCCAGATTCTCGTACGTGGTGGAGAGGGCGTTGATGAGCATGGGGGCAGAACCGATAACATCGTCTCTCTCGCGCCAGAGCTGAACAAGGGCGGGGAGGTACTTTGCTGCGACTTCCCTGGGCCGAGTTGGGCCAGAATAGGCCATGGTATAGATGTACGCACGAGTACATGGTCATTTGTTTTGGATCGCGTTGAACGAGAGCGAGCTGCGGTTGTTTTGAGAATCGACTTGTGCTGCAGCTCTGTACTGTACCTGGGCGGACAGTGGGTCGCGACGATCCTGCTCCGAGTATTGGCCATTTCCAGCCTCGAGTACGCCGACCCAAGTGACGAGGGATTCTGCAGAGACGTTTCTGAGTTGGTCATATGTCGCGTTCATGGTGGGAGTTGGCTACAAAGAGCACACGCGATCACATGCATGATTCTCTACAACGCGTCCCAACACAACTCCGAGTCGTACATAAAGTACTCGTAATTCCTCGTCATCACACTAGACCCCCGAGATCGCCTTCAGCGTGACCGTGGCAAACAAAAAAGTTTAATCCTTTTCCTTTTGTTCCGGCATGCAGCGCCCCTTCCAACCCACTTCCGGCCTATCCCTCCACCTTCCAACCGCAAAATCATTGGTGGCTTGGGTTGGTATTGGGTCCCTTGCTACCATAGAGGTCAGAGACGGCCATAACGGGGACAATCGCGCCCGATTGAACCATCGACTTCTCATGCTCCAGGTCCGTTCTCCTGCCATCGTCAATCGCGATCGACAACAAGCTCGTAGATGGGAATACTCCAGCGCATACCAAAGCCGCTACAGATGCAGATCTACTGGTCCGTCCTCGTCGTTTCACCGTTAGATTCTGCATGGTCGCAGTGAGGTTGCAGCAACTTATCTTCCGGAGCTGGTAGACCTCTGGCGCCAGAGTACCGATGGATACAGCTCTGTCATCGAGCTCATGAACGCGGTATCCACATCGTACGTCCTCGATTCTCATCCCGCTCATCAAAAACCGATGCGCTCGTTAGGCCATATTTTGTCCGATTCATGCGCTCTGAAGCTGCCGTTGGCCTCGTCTATCACCACGCCCACCTTGTCGCCACAAACTTCACCAAATTATCCACCATGACAATGGATGAAATAGCGAGCACCGCCCAGCTTTTGTGGACACTGCTGGTCCTTCAGGCCGAGGGGATCGATGAAGTGGCCGATGCGGACAAGAACATTTTGGTCGCCCGCATGCCGGAGTGGGTTCGCAAATATCCCGGGCGATCGATGTCGGAGGTCGCGGAGCGGTGTATTGGAATCTTGACCAAACAACCGTGCGCAACGACCACAACACTGCTGCGTTAAATTCGGAATTGATTCAACTCAGAGCGATGGTGTTCCTGGCGAAGAGCGTCGGTGGTATGCTCATAGAGCCCTTTTCGAAGTGCGGCGCCCCGGGATGCTACAACACAACTCGCGCGGATGGGACCGACTTGCTGCAGTGCGGCCGATGCAAGAGTGCGCTTTATGTGTGTTGTTTTCCTACCTGTGTGTCTTGTCATGGGCTGAATATTGTAAGTGCGACGTTGCCCACCAGCTGGCTGCGTGGCCCAAACACAAGTCGGTCTGTTTCGCGGTAGCCTTTTGAACGTTCAAAAGGCTACCGCGAAACAGACCGACTTGTGTAACCTCTGCTCTTCATGTGATCGCGTCCGGCGCCAAAAGAAATGTGCAGTTACCCGCGGCATTGCCGCCAACCCCACTTCCCGAACTCTTCTGCGGTGTCTAGATCTATTTCTGCAGCATCGACAAGCAGCATCTCTGCTGTAGACCCTTGACGCCACAGATATCACAGCAGGAATGATACCTACCCCGCGCGCGGTTACCTTTCCGCACGCGCGTCTACGCGACTTGTGTGCAGCGCGTCCCGCGGAGCCAGACTCGACTGAACCGTCACGGCAATTTGATACTCGTCCCGGGGCGGTCGTATCGTGGCGACATGGCACGTTTTCGCCGCGCTGCAGCCTGGTGGTATTCTGGCTCCTGGGGTTTTGGCGCTTGTACCAGATTGGTAGCGATAAAGACAGCAAGTGGGCGGATTTGGCGGACTGCAGCCCATCTGAATCATCAGCTTGTTTTTGGGGCGCTGCGTTGAGATGCGGGAGACTACTGTAATTCTTGGAAGAAAGGACTCGGACAAGGCAAGTGGGTGAGATTGTGCATTGATCTAGTAGACGCCGAACAATGCGTGTGACGCGGGATGAGTATATAAGTCCAGCTCAGACCAGTGCCACGACCATCTCCGCACATCTGCTGTCAGCCCCACTATAAAGGCGATACCCTATATCAACAAGCGTCTTTCTCCCCGCTGCCTAGATACTGCTGCCACTCAGCCCAATTATTAACCCATAATGCCTTCTCGTACCACCAGCGCGTCTTCCCGTGCCTCCCGTGCCTCCTCGAGCACCAAGGCTCCTTCCAAGCTCCGTCGGGTCGCTGCCACCGCAGCAGGCCCCGATCCCGCGTTCCCCGACGAGTCCATGGATGTCGACTCGGACGCCACCGAGAACGACGTCGACGGACCTCTGACTCTTGATGACCCCTGGCCAGCATACACTTTCAAGGTGCATACATTTCCTTCTTTTGAAATCATTATCGACGCCATGTCTGCAGCCGGGCGAACGCGTCTGGATTTGCCACCACGACAAGTGGATCACAGGCCGCATCTTCCCCCGCTCGGTTCCCAAAATCCGAGCCAACAATGCAAGCTTACCTTTCCTTCACTCACTTAAATGCTAACCTCGTCTAAGAATCTGGTCTACTACAACGTCCTGTACCAGGACGCGTATGGGCATAAGCTCCGCCGCTTCTTCTCCCCCGCGGTCGGCGAGCTCAAGCCCAATACGGCTCGCATTCGCCGCATGCTGCGCGAAGCGCGTTGGATAGCCTAATCCTGTGTCTCCCGGTGCGCGGCGGGTGTTTCGTAACACCGACGCGCCCGCGGCTTCGGCGCGTATAGCACTAGGCTGCGCGCCAGCGCTGCAGCGCTCCAAGAGGGAGCGTGCATTGAGGGTCTTTGGATGTCAGATTATCGGCCCGACCTTGACGATTTACGAACGTAGAATACTTGATAGCTGCTATAGCGTTGTACTGGACGACAAACATTTACGCTCAGCGTCCCGTATGCTTATAGACAAAGAAACCCGTGGGCTATGGCTGGACACCGGACATCTCCTGAAGCTTCCTCCGCGCCTAGATATCTAAACTCGACTTCTGCTCTTCAGGCGGTTTCAACTTTCAACAAGCGCATTGCAGTGTAGCGTCGATTCCCTCGTAACCCGTCGTCCCTGTAACCCGTCCCAATGATTAGAATACTAGCTCGATGCATGCAAACAAAGGGCGGCGTAGCGTTCGGTGCGCAGACAACTAAAATTCTTGCAGCGACCATTTGGCCGATCCAACTGGATTCAGATGACGATTTGGACATCTTAAGAAGTCACGCTCAGGGCAAAAGATTTGGGATCCTCCCGTCCTTGCGACGAGAAATTGGCAGTGTAGATAGAAGTACAATGTACAGGGAGGATGCAAAGCAAGAACTTGAAGAGAATGGGGTCAGAATTCTTGGGATGCGCCGCCTTTGGCGCCTTCTACAGAAAATAATCAGTGAGAGAGGAAGAAAGACCAAACAAAACGCACTCTTTCCGGTTGCTTGCGGCAGCAGCGAAGGGTCGATCTGGGGGAAGCGTCAGTGCGACGAGAAGCAGAGGACGGAGCCACTGACATGGGGCACGACACCACCCTGTGAGATAACAACGGAACCGAGAAGTTTGCCCAGCTCTAGGGGACGCATGAGCAAGGCTGGCAGCAGAGACGCGACGACGAACCTTCGTCGTTGCGGATGGCGAGTTGGAGATGACGAGGAACGATACGGTGCTTCTTGTTGTCGCGTGCTGCGTTGCCTGCGAGCTCGAGAATCTCGGCTGCAAGGTACTCGAGAACGGCGGCAAGGTACACTGGGACACGTTTAGCGCGCACAGAACGAAGCAAAGCCGCTACACACCGGGAGCCCCAGCGCCGACACGTTGCGCGTAGTTGCCACGCTTGAGCAGACGGTGGATACGACCGACAGGGAACTGGAGACCGGCTTTCGAGGAGCGCGACTGGGCCTTTCCGTCGCCACCGCTGCCGGCCGCCTTGCCCGACTTTGATTTTCCGCTGACTTTGCCGGACATTATTTGCGTAGAGTGGTGGTGGTGTTGGTTGGGGTGAGAGTTCCGGAGCGCGAGGCATCAGCGCGTCGCGGTGATATGAGGCGCGTCGGATGTGTTGACAGACCCAAACACGACCAAACAGACGCGGGTATATGAACGACAGCCACATCACTTTGCGTGCTCAACGCTTCTCTCCCGCCTTCATCGCACTATGGCCCCCAAACCCGCATCCACCGCCGGCAAGGCTCCCGCGTCCACCGCCTCCAAGGCGCCTGCTGCGTCCAAGGCTCCGTACAAGGCCGGCAAAAAGACCGCGACCAAAAAGTCGGCCGCGCCCGCTGCAGACGGCGAGAAGAAGAAGCGCAAGAAGACCCGCAAGGAGTCCTACTCGTCGTACATCTACAAGGGTGCGTCGCAGCAGCTAACCTTGCGCCCGACGCGTCTGACACGTTCGTCCTAGTCCTCAAGCAGGTCCACCCCGACACGGGTATCTCGAACAAGGCTATGGCCATCCTCAACTCGTTCGTCGCGGATATCTTTGAACGGATTGCGACAGAAGCGAGCAGTGCGTTGCATCTTCGGTCTTGGTTGGCTTGTCTCTAACGCGGTCCAGAGCTGGCGCAGTACTCCAAGAAATCAACAATCTCCTCCCGGGAGATCCAGACGTCTGTCCGCCTCATTCTCCCCGGTGAACTCGCCAAGCACGCCATCTCTGAGGGCGTATGTCCTCCCCTCTTCATACCTTTCCTCCACTCACGATCCACTAGACCAAGTCCGTGACCAAGTTCTCCAGCGCAACACCGGCAGCCAAGTAGGCGCCTGCTCCTATCTATTCTGCTTCTCCTTGTCTGTACTACCAGCTGTATTCTACTCTGGAATCGATCTGCAGGGGTCACCTCCAATATTCGTCCATCAATGTCTTTGTCCAACTATGCTTGGTGACACCAGTCCTCTCGGCTCCTACCGCGACCTTGATTCAGAGCTTGACCAGCGCTTAGCTGAGAGCGACGACGGCGACGTCCTTCTTTCCAATTTTCAGCAACTCCTTGGGCCTCAGCCAAGCACTAGTCGACTAACCTTCGCTGCTGCTCGACCAATCCATGCGAATACTCTCAATGAACGCTGGTCTGTGCGAGTTCATTAAATAGGAATAACCTTATCATCGTCTTGAGACCGAAATGCTCAACCACGACTGGGACTACCTTTTCCGCCTTTGGCACGATCTTCGTGGGTGTGTTCATCCTCGTCTCTCTTGTCTTGCATTTCCATTTCGCTCCGACTCTCGACGCGTTTAAACCTCCATCATCCTTGCTGGGCCTCTTTTGTCAGCTTGGCCTTCGACGGAACTGGTTGTCTTCTCCATTTCATGTTTACGAGGTGGCGTTACTAGCTGCGCCGATGCGGAAACATGGTCAACCTTTTTCAGAGGAACATACCATGGCTGGAACTCCGTGCAAACATGACGGCTAGCCTAGTGCGGCGTTGAGTACTAGGAGTACCTTCTCGCCACATGGATAACTTTTTTTTTTCTTTTCTACATAGTCTGCTCCGATGCGGGATTCCTACTTCGAGCTTCCGCGCGCGCTTCCGCCTCGGCAGCGGCAGCAATCGCAAACTCTATATAGCTCGGAGGGTCGCCATCCTTTCTCCCAACGGGCGTCACGATTGGAGGGGATGTTAGAGATCCGAGAGAACCTCTCAATCGTAGGCGTCCACTCTCCGGTTCTTTTTCGTTTATCGCGCTGGCGGGAGATCTTGGGTCGGCGACCAAAACAGATGTGCGATCTTCCGTATGTGGAGGAGACGCTGGCAACGGAGACGAAGCTAATGGGGCGGAAGTAATCGCCGGAACTACGAATGTTACTGGTTCCGGGCTAGGCGGCTGCGGCCGGGCGCTGAACGGGTGGTCGGCCGTTAAATCCAGTTCTGAATCGGGAATTAAGCGAGTGGGATGCCCGGGATTGGGACGGCCTACTTGTTGAGCGGCGTACATGCTTTTTGCGACGATAGAAGACCAGTCCCAGAACGACGAGAGCCAACGCGATAAGAGCGCCAAGAACGCCACCGACAATAGCGCCTACGGGTGGTTTTGTAGACGAGGCAGACTACAGACGTTAGTTAAAAGGCAACGCAGCACAGAAAGAAAACTACTGTATTGTTGGTTGCAGTTGACGATGGACTCGTTGCACTCGTCGACGTGGTTGTTGCATTCGCCTGAATTATTCAACATGCTGTCGAGTGGAAACAAAGATGAGGATCTTACAGCGACACTGTCGACGAACGATGCCCAGTCTTCAGGTAAAGCAGAATCGGTAATGTTCTTGTCGGTGATATAAACCGCACCCAGCCCTCGCCTGGACAAGTCTGTCACCATTTCACTTACAGAGTTGTCGCTGGTTGGAGATGTCGCTAGTAACACTGCTTGCTTCGCCATTGGTGTCGACGTAGACGTGGAGAGAAGGGTGGTCGTGAAGTTGACGAAGTCGAATTCATATGCGACGACAAGATCAGCGAACGCAAAGTATGCGGGGTCGGTGGACGCTGCGGGGTCAATGCCAATCTGCCCTTTGTGTTAGAAGGCGAACGAGCTCTACCGTAAATAAACACACGAAATCGAGTCCCACAAGTCTTGCTTGCTTTGCATACGCCTCATACGTGGCCGAGTTCTGACTAGAGGTCGGCGCTTGGTCGAGAAGAATGCCAGTTGGCCGGAATTCGGAGTCCCAAGACGCATATGCTTCGATATATGCGTTGGTTGTCTTGTTTTCAGCCAGAGGAATGTATCCCATGAGAACGACGTTCGACTTGAGCAGGGCTGGGATGCATGTTCGATAACTTTCGTTTGGTAGAGAGGTGTCCGGAGGATGGATGTCGGTGTTGACGACTAGGTAGAACGACGTATTCGGATGGGAGTTTATTCTGCAAGGACTCAGCGGTGTCTTCGAGGAGGATGCAAGCGCACGCAGTGACAACGGGGTTCCAAGATGAACAGTCTTTGCTTGGTTCGAGGCGAAGGGGCAGAAGGACCTTTAATCTCGTGAGACGCGTGTAAATGACAGCAAGAAGCGTACACCGAGCGCGTCGGCGAGGGCAGACAGGGTTATAAGGGCGAATGGGACCAGCACAGAGTTCATGGAAGTGGAAGAAAGCAACCGCGATAAATTCAATCTTGCCTGGTGACCGATTACAAGGCGCGATTAGAGGCTCTCATCTTTTCCGCAGAAGAGGTGCATCTCACAGCGCAGAAAGAGTTATATTTACAGGCCGCTTCGAAGAAAACGAAAAACCCAACAAGAGTACTACACTAAATACGCAGCGGCACAAGGCGCGCCCGCGCGTCGGCGGTCGCAATCCGTACCAAAGGTGTCTGCAGAGCAAGAGGCGGAACCCTTCTCCGACACCGTCGGCTCGCATCGCGGCATATTGCTAGGAAACCAACGGCGCGCTCTCGAGTCCCGCCTTGCTTACCCGCCGCATCGGTTGTAGCGTGGTCTCGTTGACCGGGGCACGTCTTGCATGTCGATATTGCCCTGCCGCATTACGGACCTCGATCTCCTGCCCAACGTTGCCCACGGCCTCGTCCGTAGGGTATTCCGGTCCGTCTGAACTGACAGCGGAGAACGACTGCGACTGCGAGAAGATTGGCGGAAGGCTTTCCCGAATGTGCCCTCCCCGCCGTCCACCGACTGCAACGTTGTAGTTGGCGTTGTGTGCATGGCCAGCCCCGGGATGATGACCTTGTGAATGAGAGGCTTCTTCCGCTGCAGAGGTCGGTTGAACGCCGATACTCTTACCGCCAAGTTCCTCTTCTTCGAATGTCATCAGCTCGCTAACAAAGCCGATGTTGGGGGAGATCCCCTTGCGCCGTTCTAGGACAAATGCATATGCCCGGGAGAGTGTCCAGTGATTCGCGTGAATAAGGTACGCCATGACCGCAGTGACAGAACGACTCTTGCCAGCTTTACAGTGGACATATGTGCCAGCAGAATGTAGCCGCGCATCGTCTGGATCATTCATTAGAAATGTGCGTGGCACTAGATTGAGCCCGAAGCATACCGAGGACCTCGCAAACCTCTCGCACTCCCCGAGCAATGTTTTCTTCCTCGACGGTATCCCGCATCGCAATCTTATGGTACTTGAACACGGTTCGTAGATTTAGACCATGGTCATCGTCGCATTCAATCGCGAGGTTGAGGATTCGCCGTACCCCGAGCGACTGTAGCTCCGCAACATGCTCCGGTTGAGTGAGCTCGGGGCCAAGGAATAAGAAGCCTGGAAGAATTGTGCTGATCGCAAATTCAGGTACCGGTTCTTCGGTCGTAGGCGGCTCGTCCGGACGCGCAGTTGCGGGCTGCTCACGAGCAAAACTGAAGTTGAACCCATTCGGGCCTCCTCGCGGTGTCCCAGGCGTATGAGGAGGAGTAAAGTAGGCCGTAGGCATGTCTCCAATCCCGGAGACAGGGGAGGTGAGAGTCCACGGGGTCGAAGGGGAGGTAGACGCGTATCCCGGAGAGGGAGGCGCAAGCGCGGTTGTGTTTGCTCGTAGAGGCATCGTACGGACAGACAGTTTGAGCCGCTCTGCCGATTTGGTGTCGAGCTTGCGTAGGTTGGGTGCTGAAGGGCGTCGTGGAGGAGGTGGAGGACGATGGAAACCGGTATGACCGGGAGCTGGCGAAGGGGAGGTGTCGATGGCGTTTGAGGACATGATGGAAGACATGAGTGGGAGTGGTGAGCGTGGTGGCGCTGGGAGAGCCGCGGTAAGGGATTCAGCCTGAGCCGCATTGATTTCCATTGAAGAGCGGGTGTCGATTTCTGGCATCGGCTTGGAACGAGATGCAGCACTCGTGTCGAGTTGGAATAAACCTCCGCCACCATTGTTCTGCGGCTCTGCTTCGCCACCCGATACAATGAATGATTCTAATTCATGCCCTGCCTTGGAGATCCCGCCTTGCAGATAATCGACTGAGCCGTACATGATGAGCGGGGCAAGGATGGGCAGGAGACTTTGGTCCTCGTCTTCGCCGTAAACGACGACATCCCCATCCCAAGGGCCGTTCGGTGCAAGGAGAGCGTCCCAATCGCGCTTGCCCTGGTCGGTCGTGACGTACTGCTTGAGCGCGTCGAGAGACTGGAAGGGATTCTTCTTGGAGCGCTTGAGTATGAGGGACGGGATTGCGAGGTTGATACTGTGGCGGATGTGGAAGGAGAAGTGAGCGGCCTGGGGTCGAGTGTCGATGAGTAGGGGACGGCGCCTCTGAGAGAGACGCTCCATGAGAGATGCAGGACCAACGGGTCGGGGTTCTCTTGACGGCGGACCGAGGAAGCGGGCGCTGGGTGGGCCGTCCGGAGTGAAATAGGCGGACAGTGTTGAACCTGGGCTGCCGAACGAGGGGTCCCAGGGAGACGAGTCGCCGAGGGCGAGCTGGACTTTAGGCAGCGATCCTGCCGAACGTATTGGACGTAGTCGGAGGTTCTTCTGGACATTCTTGCGCAGTACCTCCAGCCTCTCCAGCGACTTTGCTATGTCCCCTTCATCGTCGTCCAAGGCATCTGGGGAATCGAGCAGAGTATGGTCCGCTGCGAGATCGAGACCCTCGTCGTCAAGGATGGGGGTTGGGGATTCCAGTTGAATTGTCGACGCCTGTGGGGGCGGGGCTTGCACGGTAAGCCCTGGAGGACGAGGACGTTTCGAGCCAGCCAGAACCGGCATAAGGCTGTAGGATGTCGATGTACAAGCGAAGCCTTGATCCCGACAAAGTATCTCCCAAATATCTCCTCGGTGTCAACATAATACACGAATACAAGCATTATCCAACTCTCATCCGCCCTTGGACGAGGCCGCACCTAGAGGTGCGCTATTAGTGATATTGTAGGGCTTGCCGGTGCTGCTACAACATAAGTGGCAGTCGCAGAAAGACCGGCAGCAGCGCACCTGTCCTCGAAGAAATGCGTTCCACGCTTTGGATCTGCGCGTCGCTTCTCTATACCCTTCTTCACCTTTCTTTCCGGCCGCACGACGATAATGGGCACCGGAGAATGTGTTAAGCAGTATTTGCTGACACTCCCAATACCGCCCTTGCCCATCATGGCCATGGTCTGCCATGCGCGTTTACCCCGAGTCCCGACGACGACGCTGTCGGGTCGATAGAGCGCAATTAGCCGGTCGAGAGTGTTGGTTATACGTCCAGGGATGAATTCGAGAATGAGTGAGAGCTATGAACGGGACGATTAGCAGTCGCGAGCAATAGCAAGGTCCGCAACGTACTCTGCGATCCGGGTCATACTCGACGCTCTTCTCTTGGATGTGCAGCATGAGCTGCCTCGCCTCTTCTCGAACCGAGTTGTGGTCCTTCTCAAATGCATCGTCGTCGACGCCACGGCACACGATAAGCTCATCGCCATCCTGGCAGAGACCTTCCAGCGACCAGTCCAGGGCTTCTCGTCCGCTCTCGTCGGGGCCCGCGGCACAAAGGAAGACGCGAGTGTTGCGCGTGTGAGCATAGCCAGCAGACTTGACCTGCAGAGTGAAGGAGAACATGGACGCGGCAGGGTTCTCGAATGTGTCGAATGAGACCTTGGGGGTGTATCCGGGAGTGTGTGGGGCGAGTGAGGTATGTGGGCCGGGCGATGGCGAGGAGGGGAGAGACGGAGAGACGAGGACGGGGGAGATGTCGCCGGTGGTTGGGGAGACAGGGCGGGAGGATACGGGTGGCGAAGCCGTATGCTTTAGTGCTGAACGGAGTGTCGGGACACTGCCGCTGGATGTCCGGTGAGGCCCCAAGTGCAGAAAATGCTCTGAAGTCATGCAAGTAGAAAGCCAAGAGAGGTTGATCTCGAATACGTTTCTAGACTTTGTATCAACACACAGACGGATGTCCTCCTGGAATCGGACTCGCAACTCGGCTCTCCCGTCGGCTTCCTCGTCTACTCATCTCGTCGTAGTCGCTCCCTTCCGCCTTGAGTTCACCGTGTCCCATCTTCTCAAGCTTCTCATCGAACAGCCGGTGCCGGTATCCGCTCACAATCCGTTCAAGGAGCTCCGAAGTCGAGACGCCAGGCGTCCGTCGCGTCGGGATGAACTTGCCTAATGCCTTTTTTAACACGCGACGAAATGCAATGCGGATACAGACCTTGTTGCTTCACAAACGCGTAGACATCGTCGTGTCCTTCGGCAGCATAAGGGACCTCATCGTGGGCGACATAGTCGATCTGGTGGGCATCGAGAAATGCCTGGTCGATGATCCAAGGCGCGTCAGCGACAACTTCGTCGACCCAGCGGCAGTGGCGGACTGCTTCTAATCTATAAAAGTGTGCTCAGACGCGTCGAATCGATGCAAGCAACGCACCGTTCCGCATGGGACATTATACCCCGGGCCTTGTGCTCGCGTACTTGTTCATCCGAGTTGACGCCAACCAAAAGATATACGGATGGGAAGGAGAGCTTTGCCTGACGTAGCTGGAGGGCATGCCTGGACAGAATCAACTTTCTGTTGCTCTAGAATTCTGGCGATTCCCCACCCAAAGTGAAACAGATCGTAGACGCCTGCGTCGGATGTGAGCAAAAGCCTTGGCTCAATGAAAGACGCACCATCGGAATAAATTCTGGCTGGACGGTCCTCAGGCGGTGGATTGATCTTGTACGCCCTGCCCGCCTCTCCGTCGATAGCAGCTTGAACATACGCCCGTACATCCTCTGGTGTGAGCGCGGCGGGGTTGAATGCGGCGGCGGACACGGCTGCGGGCGCCGGCTCCGACAAAGTCATGGACGCCGCCATCCTATCCCCTTCGTCATCGGCCTCGTCGTCGCTGGCAGAACCGGGCGTGATGATCTGGACACCCCCGCCACCCTCAAATGTAGAGGTAGAGGCGGCAGAAGACGTGCTGTGGTTGTGGTGGTGGTGTTCGTTGATGTGGTTGCGGAGCGTCGAGGTCATGGTTGCTTGGACCTCTTCGACATCGCCGTCATAGGTGGGGGAATCGACGCCATCTGAAGCGTCGGAGAGGATGCTTTGAGCGAGCTGATGGCGCCTGCTCGGAGCGGGAGTCTTCTTTGCTATCCGGGTTGTTGGCGGATGATGCTGGTCGTCGGAGAGCGGGTCGTTGTCCTCTTCCGACGCATCGTAGGCGGGCGAATCCACGTCGGTACCGGTCAAGCTCGTATGCCGGTTAGTTTTCGGTTTTGTGAGCGTCGAAGACAATTTGGACGCCATCGAGGAGAAAGTCAAAAAGAACGTGATTATCGCAGTTCGAGCCATCTTTATACTACCGCCCAACCAGCTCTATGACCCCCGCCCCAGGCGTAACTGTCCCGCTCTCCTTATCTCTCGGCGTGCCCGTGCCACCTTTTTTGTCCACCTTCCGCATCTTCCGCGCAAGCTCCTCGGCAAGCGCCTTTTGGCGGAGTTCCTCGTCATCGGTGCGCGTTAGCTCGTTGTGCTTTATCATGATGACGCTAACAATCGTCGCGAGGGCCGTTAGGGCGGCGTCCATAATGAACAGCGCAGAAAAACCCTTCATGAAGCCGCCCTTTAAAGCAGCCTGCGCCACAGTCGGGCTAAGCCCTATGCTTGCTGGGCTACGCAGCAGCGCCGGATCGTCAATAATTCGAAAAATGGTCGCTGCGTCGGCCGACAGGGAGGTCAGCGATGATCTCAGTTTGTTGTTGACCAGCGACGAGGCCACCGCCAGTGAAATTGTGCCTCCCAAGAGGCGAATGAACTACAGAGCATTCAATGAAGCCGAGACGCGAACGGTAAGAACCCACGTTTCTCATGACTGTTACAACGGACATATCGCGCCGCGAAACGCTCGATTGAGCTGCGATAGTCGTTGTTTCTGTTTCGCATCGTTATGTGTACATAGAAGGGTCATTGGACAACATACGCATCGTGCCACCCGTCCCAATGCCCGAGAGTACCATGTACAGCACCAAAACGCCCTTGGACGTCCCTGGCTGGACGGTGGAGATTAAACCGCTAGAAACGGACCACAATGCGAAACCAGCATTAATGATGCGCTGGAGAGGACGTTCAGTATAAGTGGACCCTCGTGCAGCATCAAACGGCACCAACCCGATATCGACCTGTGCGACTAACAAACATTCCCTGGCGTAGATATCTGAGCAATTTGAAGAAGAAGAAGGGGGCGATTGCCACGAACCGCCAACCAACTCGTCGCCATTTGCGATACCGTCAAAGGGATCAGGAACAGTCCAGCATGCAACGCATCGTAGCCTAAAGCGTTTTGCACGAAGATGGGCAGGTAGAACAAGGAAGAGAAGAATACGAAGCCACTGGAGCCCGTCAGCTTTGAGATGTAGACATAAAGGCAGCTACTTGATGAACATGGTAACGAAGACGCCGGTAACCGTCGATTCTTTGAAGATATACACTGGGCGTCTTTCTTGAGGAGGCGTGCAATATAAAGAGGGAACGTACTCGGGACGATAGGTAACTTGGCACCTTTCCACTCCCAGAAGCAAAAGACGGCGACAACAACGAAGCCAGAACAGAGTGGAGCAAGTACAATGGACGACCCCCAAGGAAAAGTAATGCCGCCCTTGCTACATGTTAGGCTTATGACAGAAGGAAAGCGGCGAATGAACCCAAATAAGTGGCAGCATCAGGAGACTGCAGCCAGTTAGGGTGAGGAAAGCGCCGAGGTAGTCCACGACACGGAGTTTTCTGCAAACCAAATGTGAGCATGGTATAGAGTGAACAGTGACGGGCTTACGACCACATGTTCCCTTGGACGGGTTTTAGAGGCAAAACGAAAACAACGACACAGGTTGCAACGAAAGAGACGGGGAGGGTGACCCAAAAGCACCACTATAAGACGGTGAGCGCGTTGCTCTTGGGTAAGTTCACTGCACATACTCGCCAGCCAACGTGTTGAGCAAGAGCTCCTCCTACGACCGGACCAACAGCATAACCAAATGCGACGACTAGGATGCGTTGAGGACAGATTCAATATCCAAACGCGCGATACGCACCCACCATGATGATGCCCTGGTACTTTCCCCGTTCGCGGAGACTAACAATATCGGAGACAACAATTTGCATCATGCTAGCGAGACCGCCGCCGCCCGCACCAGCAATACTAGACAAACGTTGCAGTTTTCGGCGGCGCAGCTGGGAAGGACCTACCCCCGGAAGACGATCAACTCGACAATCGTCTGCGAGAAACCAGCAATAAGATTGCCGACCATGAAAAGACCCATGGCCAGAGCCAACGCAGCTTTGCGTCCAAAGATGTCCGAGAATCTATCCATTTCTACTTGCAGCCACTGTAAAGAGCGATTTAGATGCAGCGCACCTTCCGTAGAGAGGTTGGAAACATGTCGAGGTCAATAAGTACGCCGACGGAACCCAGGAGATTAGAGATCCTGCTTGGAAACTTGAAGAAATGGTGGGCAGAGCGGTGGCGACGATAACAGAGTCTAGGGATGAAACGACCACACAAAGTGCCAGTCCGAGAAAGATCGGAAGGATTCTGCGGAAAGGCAGACGGTTTGTCTGGTCTGTGAGTTCAATCGCTGGGCGACGGGGAGTTACAGCGCCTGAGGTCGCAATTTCGGGGGTCGCAGACATGGAGGCAAGGAAAGACTTGCGAGTTCGGGCGGCGAATCCGAAGCAGGGCAAACAGCAGCGGTCCGGGTCGCAGGGATGGCGCCATGTGCTGGAGTTCGGACGACAAATCCGAAGCAGAACAACAAGATAACAGGTCGGCCCCACCAATGGGAATGAATATGTGAACGAGCAAGCAACAGAGCATCGTTGTGGAGGAGAGGAAGAACTTGGGCGCGACATTGTCACGATTCCTGTATCTTCTGCTCCCCCCAGCGTCAATGGCAGATCGCGGTCGCGGTGGTCCCCCACGAGGCGCCGCAAGAGGCGGTATGCGCGGCGGCGGTATAGGCACAGGTGGGGCGCGTGGTCCAGGCGGCGGAAGCGGTCCTTCCAGCGACAAACCCAAACGCGAGGCCATCCTCGATCTCTCCAAATATGTCAACGAACGCATTCGCGTCAAGTTCACTGGTGGCCGCGAAGGTGCGTAGCCCGTTGGCCTTGTGGCGGGTCGCCAACTCGTTCCATTTAGTGCAAGGCGTACTCAAAGGTTACGACCAGCTCCTCAACCTCGTGCTCGACGATGTCGAGGAACAGATGCAGGGTGCGCCTTACCAGACCCATTCTTTAGAACCCACTCCAATCGACCCCAAGAGCCCGAACCCCATACGCGACAACTCGGTCTAGCTGTGCTCCGTGGGCCCACAATCACCTTGCTCAGTCCAGTAGATGGCTCAGAGGAAATAGCCAACCCATTTCTTGCGCCAGAGTAGGCCACGACAGAGAAAGAACAGAGCCATGTTTTTTGTACTATTTTCCGAATCTTTTTCTGATTGTACCAATTTTTGCCGTCCACCGTATTATCCGCCGTCTATGTTTGTCCCACTCGGTCGAGCCATCCATATGGTCCAGGTCCCGCTCCAGCTTCGGGACGCGCCAGTTCCCTGAAAAACCAAGAGTTGAGCTGCTTTTCGGTTAAAATCGACCAACACGCACTCGAACGCCGATTGGATGCATGCCTTAACCTGCTTGTAGTTAACCACCAAGCAACTCTGCTCGTTGCGCGACGTGAGCAGAAGCTTTTCCTCCGTACCAGCATCAAGCTATGGTCTCGGATGAACACTAGGAAGGGAGACAAAAGCGGCTAGCTGACCTTGTTCAAACATGCGAGGACATGCCCTATATTGACGTTTGGGTTGCCCGTCTCGTCAATTTGGTGGAATACGTAGTCTCGGAAGAGCTTGATGATATACCGGTCGCCAGTTTCCGACCAACGGTCGTCGCGAGCGAATTCGGGACGCTCGTTGATGAACCCAAGTTTGCAGAGAAGCCGGACGAGTCGTGCATTCTCGAGCTCGGTAATCATCTCATTCTCGAGGATATCGTGCGCCCTGCAGAACCATAAGCACCAAGTCGGACAACAAACCAGCAAACAAACGTCAACGCGTCCGCCATTTCCGCGGAAATCCTCGTCGTACCAATCATATCGAGAGCTTGACCAATGTGCTTTTCGGGTTGTTAACTTCCGCGATCCCGAAGAGCCCACTGCTCACCTTGTGGTGCCCCTTGTTGAAAAGGTAAAGAGCGACCGTCTTAACATCAGGACTGTAAACCCTCGCCATGAGATCGATTGTCCTTTGAAAGTTGTTTCCGCTCCATCCCATCATCTGGCCAGATATCAACGCCAACACCAGCCGCCCAAAGTGCGTCAAATCCTCCTGCTGCAATGTGTGGATGTCTTGCGAGTTGTGCTGACCGTGCATCGCATGCGCTTGGCCTGCGTCGTGCATGAGCACGTCGACGATCCCGCAGGAACCGATGCACAGTCGGTTCTTGCCTATAACGAGGATCTTTGTGGGGTCGATCATGCGAACTGCATGCCCAGCATCGTGTACAGACTTGATTGCAGTCGCAATCTGGATGATGTACGACCAGAGAAGACGTTCGGGGAGCGCGGCGACGGCCGACGAAGAGGTCGATTGGAAGCGTGCATGGCCACGACTGTTGTAAGACGAACTCGTTCCTTGTGCGGCAGTCGTTTTCAGATAGGTTTCGTGCAACGTCCGTGCCTTTGGGTGGTACGTATATGCGACGACCAGTGAGCTATCGCCGAAAGCATGAGTTGTGAACGCCTCGTGAAGCGCCACAATGTTTGGGTGCCGTAGTTTACTCCAGGTCTCCACTGAACCGAACGCGCTTTGGTTGGTCATTCGAAAATCTGCGAAAGCGTTTGGTCTCGGGAACATTGAATGAACGCAACGCACTCTCAACCCGTCGAAGACAGTATGTTAAGCCATCTTTGGAGTTGATGGCGCGGTATACTGTCGAGTTCCAGTTGTTTTGGAACTTGTGGCGATCCGCGGTGAGGTTGTCGAGCGGGACAATGGAATGGTAACCCTGCATCTCCTCTGGCATCCCGAGGCCTGGACGAAATGTCAGGGCAAGCCCTAGCCATAGACAACAATAGAAACCTGGGGGTGCAGCCGTATTGAGATCCTCGCTGCGGATCTGCAGCTCTGTGCGCAGGTCAGATGACGGCGGCACAAAATGTGTGTCGCGGGCATTGACGAGGAACGTCGCCGGAATCGGGGTCGAGTATAGATGGTAGTTGAGCTGGGACCGTCAGGAAGGCGTAGGGCGCGGAAAGGGAGACGTACGGGCTGGCGCATAAAGACTGGGCCAGCAATGCCATAGTAATCGTCATGGCCATGGTTGTACGCATCGTAGGTGGCGTCTGTATATGCAGCCTCGGAATACGTTGGATCGGAGTATGCAGCGTCGGGATAGCCTGGGTCGGAGTAATAGCCGTTGGCCGATGTCTAGAACAGTATTGGTGAATGCCAAGGCCGTTGGGGACGATACCTCTTCGTACGCGAGATACACCGACTGGTCTTGTGGTGGCGACGGACTGCGTGCCTTGAGTAAGAGGTGGAAGGGAGAGGGCGGAGACGCACGACATCGGCGGTGTGGGTGCAGCTGGACTCTGGACACGCATGGGGAGCTTGGGGACGAATATGGGCGCATGAACCGCATTGGCGGCGAGAGATGGCGCAGGGGATGAGATGACAGGCGTTGCGGTTATCGGCGGAGAGGTCGCTCGCAGACTGGGTGATTGGTAAGTGGCGGGCGTGTCGGTGGCGACATCCACGAGCGCGGGAGTCGCGTTAGGGGCCTGGATTGGCGTAAATTAGCTTGCAGCAGAGAACAGCAGAGACGCGCCGGTGGGTGGTAGTATGAGCATCCTTTATCTTGAAACTTGCACGACCTTCGGATATCGGTGAGCTGGGTCGCAACAGCAGGGTGCGGCGACGAGGTACCCATAAATCATAATATTCCTGCATTGGCGGTGGACCGCGTCTATAGTCTGTTCTGAGCAGCAGTTGAGTGTACATGGAGACAAGGCACCTTTACGCGTCGAAGGCAGTTTGGGCGACGCGGGTAAAGACTGCGCTGGCTGAGCATCGTCCGGTCGTACAATCTTTATCGCAGAAGCGGATTGCGAACGGGGAGTAAAGAACGCGGACATGGCTGTCCCCCAACAAGCCCCGGGTCACGGGCTGTCACTGCAAGTATCTATGTACCTCTTCCGCCTGTTCTGCCCGCTCTCTCCACCGTCCGCCCTTCGTCGCAACGAGCCAGACAAACCCGCCAACAATTGCAAGCAAAACCGCCCAGATCGTATACGTCCATCCATCGCCAACCGAATCCTGGAACGCTCTTAGCTTGCTTCGTTCTCATTAGCCAAACTCACCTGGAGCGGAACGGCAACCTCTACCGCAATAAATGCAAACAAACCTCTGAACGCCGAATTCGCAGCGACTACAGTCGACGATCGGCCGTTGTTCGCGTCGACAATGTAGGCCAGCGTACTCGCATAGGCCCAGATCGCGAATAAACCGCTCAAGAACAGGAACACGCACATGGCGGAGACATGGACCTGTTTTGCCGACACCCAGCCAAAAGCCAACACACATGGCGGAAGCAGCACAAGGCCAACCATCGTACTCTGCAGGCGCATCTCTGGGCGCCCAACGTCTCCGTTCGCGGCCGTCAGCTGGGCAAGTTTCATGTCGGAGTACTTGCCGCCCAAGAGCGAGCCAACCAAGTTGCCAGTACCGAATGAAAGCAACACGAAACCGGTTTCGAGTGCGTCGTAGCCGTATTGCGTTTCTAATGCTCGCGAAGCCGTGTATACGACCACGAAATTGTAGGCAAACATCAATCCTAGCAGCTTTCAGTCGGCTTTTTGAGAAGAACACAGCGTACAAACCAGAGGCGAGCAAGATGACGACGTTGTTCATACGTCTCATGACAAGCCAAAGTGGCTTCATCGGGTTTACATCTCGGAGAGAGAGCGTTATCGCGGGCGGCATTGCCTCCAAAGCGGTTGTCTGCTGCTTTTCCAAGTCTGCGGGTAGAGCTGGTAGTGTTGTTGGCGGCTTTTCTTGCTCCATGACTGTGCAGTTCGTCGATGCCGAGTTTGCGGTTTTCCGTGCCTTCTCCCTCGCTTCCGCGATCCGGGCCCGCAGGACGCTCTGGTATGTCAGACTACGCTCTTTGCGGAATGTGTCCTTGAAGAAGACGAATATGCAGGTGCAGCTGGTGCCGGAGACAACTGCAAGAAACCAAAACGGACCCCGCCAGTTGAATGCGGTGGTCAGGACGCCACCCATAATCGGTGCGAGACTTGGCTTGAAAGACGGTCAGAACACGTCGAGAGGTACGTGACGCTTACACCCAACAAAGGCGCGATATAATAAACTCCCATCTATTAGGAATTGACGTTCAATCGCCGCCAAGGCTATACCCGGACCGACCTTTGTTCCACGTTCCACAGGATCGAAGATATCCGCAAGAGTCGCAGCACCTGTTAGGTCGCGTTAACGCGTTTGCTTTTGGACTCTAGTCGCCATCCCACCTATGGCCATGACCGCGCTCGATCCAGCGGCTTGAACCGTTCGGAAGGCGATAACACTAGCGTCGCATTAACAGGCGGCGGCCGTTGTTCACAGCAGCTCACAGCGCAATAGTTTTGCTGGTAGCAACTACAACGGAACCCGCGGCGAATATAGCGATGGAGCAGACATAGACGATCTTGCGGCCCTTGATTTCGCTCACTGCAGTCCCTGATGAGAGGAATTACTTTCGGTGCGGGTGCGAATCGAAGTCAACAAACATAGAAGCGGCATTGTGCCTTGCACGACGATAAAGAGACTGATGGAGAGACTAATTTGCGATGATGTCGCATGGAGGGAGCGTTCCATGTCCTCGATGGCCGCTGAAATAAACTAAGCGCAATGCCGGACGATACTGGGACACGGACGATTCTGAATGTTGGCAGCCAGGCCTGAGATGCGGTTAGGGGAAAGTATAACGTTCTAGTGCATCGGGAAACGGCAAACCTGCAATCATCGAAGCAGACGCGACCAAGATGAGCACAACGTTCTATAACGCGCTTAATCTACGGATTCGAGGATCTGTTGTCGTCGTGCACCTTGCGAAAGTCGGACCAAGCGCGAGGATCGTCAATGACGGGGGTGTGCTCGATGTCCAGTGCCGACATAGACACGGACGCGGTTGGTAGTACGGCGGCAGCATCGCTGTTGGACATTTGGAAGGCGGACGAGGGAATTGAAGGAGGAAGAGAGTTTTATAGCCAGAGATATCCGAAGAAAGCCGACGATGCGCCTGAGTGTTGCTCCGGAGCGTGGATGAACACGAGTTTGGACGCGATAGCCACATTTTTGGCACCTAGAATTAATGTAGACGATCTCCAGCGGGAGTGGGCGATAATTGACTGTCGTGGTCGGCGTTGTATTGCTTGCGAGTGCTGTCATTGGAATCTGCAGCTTGTCCGTTCCCTCCATCACTTCGCCATGTCGGCCTACTCCGCCGTCGACAGCAGCCCCGAGGCGGCGCCTCCCCAACGTCGCATGCCCACACGACAAATGTTCTACGCTGACCTATCCCAATGCCTCTTCGACTTCGTTCTCCAGCTCCTCCCCACCGAGGTATGCAACAGAGATCCGCCAATGCCCCACATAACGTCCGCTAGGAGGAAATGTCCTACAAGGAGGAGGTCCGGCGCATCCTCCAGGGACTCATTCGTACCTTGGAACCGAAGAGCAAGTAAGCACCAACTCGCACGATCCCAGGAGGTTGTTGTAACCATCGAGTAGGCTACTGTCCTTTGGCAGCACGGCGAATGGCTTCAGCCTCCGCAACTCTGGTGGGTCCGACGACCCAGTGTAGTGCGCGGTTGCTGAGATGTACTCAAGACATGGACCTCTGCTGCCTCATCGACTCAGATGAGCGTTTGTCGGCCTCCGATCTCGTCACCATGCTCGGTGACCTCCTCGAACGCGGTCCGTACCCTTCTACCCTCTTCCGTGGCATCTCTCAATACCTCCTAGAGACCAAATTCCACGTGAAGCCGCTGCCACATGCACGCATACCAATCGTCAAGCTTTCCCTGGACCCGTCACCGGGGCTGCCCCTTGGGGATCGCTTGCGATATTGGCTTCGAGAATCGGCTAGCTCTAGAAAACACCCGACTTCTCATGTGCTACGCCATGATCGACCCAACCCGCGTCCGCACACTGGTCCTCTTCCGTGCGCCATCCACTCGCGTCTATCTTCCCCACTGACGGTTGCCGTTCTCAGTCAAAGTATGGAGCAAACGGAGGAAGATAAACTCTCCGTACAAGGGCACGCTGTCCTCGTATGGCTACGTCCTGCTCGTCATCTACTTCCTCGTCCACGTCAAAAATCCGCCAGTGCTCCCTAATTTGCAGCAAATGCCACCTCTTCGCCCCATATCAAAGGAAGATACGCACGTTGCTGGTCACAATACGTGGTTCTTCGACGACATAGAGCTCCTCCGTACTCGATGGCACTCTGAAAATACCGAAAGCGTTGCCGAATTGTATATCTCCCAAGCTTTGCTCGTCTAGTCGGCTGATCAGTGCACAGGCTGGTCGACTTTTTCGCTACTTCTCGCGAGATTTCAGCTATAACACCGGCGTCGCTTCGATCCGTGCGGGCTTGTTGAAAAAGTCTTCCAAAGGCTGGCAAAATGATGTCCGTGTCCCGTTCCCAACCTATACTGCATCTTTACACCTTCCAGCTCACATCTCGGTTCCACGATTCCCGAGAACGAAATCGTCTCTGTATCGAGGTTTGTGTTATCGGTAATGTCTTCAGGCTGCTCAAGTCGCTCTAGGATCCATTTGAATTGGACTTCAATGTTGGACGATGCGTCTCCAAAGATGGCATCTATACTGTCAGTTACTTGCGAGTTCCTTCATCGTGGCTCACATGATAAATAGATTCGTGGCGAGTTTATGCGGGCGTCCCGTATTTTAACCAATCGGCCTGAACGCGCAGTAATTGCGCTAGCGGAACTATGTGCGGAACGGGCTGATGAGGATCTGGTGGCTGCACCAAACTATGGAGTCTCTAGGCCTCCTCCTCAAACGCCATACTCTGTCGGGAGCGGGAGCGGGCGTGCCAAGCCTCCTGCCGCACCAACACTCTCAGCGTCTGCGCTGGCGGTTGCTGACGGTCCAGAGACCATTCCCGCTCCGCCAACATCGGCTCATATGGCTCCCCGGCGGGCTAAATGGACGAGTCCGCCTCCGCCCGGCGCTCCGGAAGATGCAAAGGAGCAGTTCGAAACAAGTCTCGGGCAAGGGATAGAGCTTGCAACGAGCACTGCTGGGACGGTCCGTCGGCGCGACCATGAGTCGTCCTCCTCGGAGGTTCACAGCGAGTCGGCGTCAGAGGGCACGAGCGAGGTGTTCACGGACACTGATACGAGCGTAAGCGATGCGGGAAGCGACGTTGTGTCCGTTCGCTCTTACACCGAAGGGGTTCCTGTCCGTGATTCCGGGGACCAGGCTGGCCATGGATGGCGTCGGCCATCTTGGCACGCTCAAAATGCGCCGCGACCACCAATACCGCATCTCGGCGCTGAGGTTGCGCCTCTGCTCGGTATGCCTAGTCGTTTGACAGGTGCTCGGGGACGTAATCAGCGCGATAGAGAGCGCGTTGGTGCCGGTACCGCACCACCGCCCTCGTCGTGGTTGACCGATGCCGGTTCGTCCTCCCGTCGCTCTTCCTCTGGTCCACCACCTCCGCGGAGTATTGCATGGGCTTCTGGACCGAGTCTCAACACGATACCCGTCCCGATTACATCATTCCCCCCGCTTCCTCCGTCTCCCGACTCGCCCCCGCGACAGTCCCCTACCGGATTGCATCAACCACAATACTCTCATTTCGACAATCAACACACTGTATTTTACCAGACCTCACCGCGACCGAGTCCACATTCCAGTCCGCGGCCGAACGCATACCCCACAACCGGCGCTCCTCCATCGCCGTACCACAGTAATGGCAATTCGCCTTACGGGGCGTCGTCACCTTCGGCACACGTTCCCCACTATCCGGCGTTCCTCACAACCAACATGGCGGCAGGTGTACCCCGGGATGTATTTTCAGTCAATCATCCGCCTCTGAGCATAACGCCGCGAGAGCATACGCCTGTCCCCAACCCAACGCCAAGCTCGTCCTCCAGGAACTTCCCCTCCTCGGCCAAACCGCCGTCACCGTCTTGGACAAGGGTTGTGACCCAACATGTGCATGCACAAGCGCATTCGCGCTCGTCATCGACCATTACTAACGCCCCGACGCCGAAACCTCACTCGCAATCTGTATTCTCTCAACAACAAGCCGCCCGTGTACATCATGTATCATCTAGTTCCTCCAACTCTACGTCCCCGCTTCAATCGGAAACGCCCATCTATGCCCCCGCCCCTACTCATACCCCCTCACCGCCCATCCTTCCCAAGTTTGGCCACGATCCTCACGCTAATTGCCACGCGGAGGAGTCAGACCACGCAGTCCCCGACGTCTCTTCTACGGCGAGCTCACCGACGCCGTCGTTATCCACTGGATATGAAACTTCGGTTTCGATGTCTCCATCACCATCCCCACCACTTCTGACCGACACCATCTCATTGACGCCTAAGTCGCCGGGACCCGACACCGTCTCGTTAGAAAGCATCGAACGCGACGCAGCTGTCGATTCGTCGAATAATCGACCGTAATGTCCCTCACCTTCTCGTCCTGTAGGCATGTTATATATTTTCGGAACGCCCCTTCCCATCGTCGTCTTTCGCTGTCCATTTGCATCTCGACCACCACATATATATCATCTACTTACAGGCATCCATTCGCATTCACCGCCTCCCAGTTCCCCTTAGTGTACCAACCCCGCTAGTTTGCACCATCTAGACATTACGCTCGAGCACCGTCGCGTGCGCGCCTCCTACTGACCACCCTTCGTTTCATGACTGTTCGCAGGCTGCGAAGCGAGTACATCTACGTCGCAAACGAAATATAACGATTGGAAGTGGACGAAGGATGTAGCGTCTCAACCATAAAGAAACTTTGGGATGCCTTTGTTTTTGCCCCTTGACCGGTCGTTGATTGCGGCAGACTCGGATGTCGTCGGCCAACTAAAGAACCGTCGGCGGCGTTATAATAAATCGTCTCCCGCAAAGGCGCCACAAAACCATGTCGGAGAAAGAGTAGTATTTGTGCGCGGTAATCAACGTTCGACCGAATTGAGGTATTCTCTAAGCTTTTCTAGAGCTTTGTACCGATGCGATAACTTATTCTTCTGCTCGGCCGGCATCTCCGCGTAACTTTGAAAAGCAAGTTTAGCCAGAGTCGTCGAAGGAGAAAAAAACGTACGTCAGGCCGGTGCCACTGGGCTCGAATACGGCGTCCCAGCCGAAATTACTGGTCCCTTGCCGCGCCGGTACAACAGTGCCGTCGGTGCGACCCTCGAATAAAATCGGTTCGAACCCTGCATGCCGGCCGAGTTACATAGGACAGAGAAGAAGTGGGAATTAGACTTGCCGGGACCTTCAGAGTACGCAAACGTGCAGAGAGCCCAGGCAGCACGAGTGGGAAAGCCGTCGAGCATTGCATTCAGCCCAGGATGACCGAGAGCTTCCAAGAAGTACTTGATATACGGCCCGGGTAGCCCCTTCATCGCTTCGAAACATAGAGCGGTGTCTTCGGTCAAGCATGGGCCACCGATCTAGAATATCTCTTTTGCTATGGAAGCCGGTGCGGAGAAGAGATCTACCAATTCAGCGGCACGTCGACATTTGGCGATTGCGACTTCCTGCGTGGTGCCTTGGATCTCGGGAACTGCTTTGTCGTCAGAAATAGTGCTGGTAAGGCACGAGCCATGGCTTGCTATCAAGAGCTTGCGATTCTATTTCGACGGGATTACTGCCCTGCGACAGGATTGCCTTAACCTCCTTGAGTTTATTTGGGTTGCCGGTAACAAACACTGTGGACCAGTCAAGGCGAAATGCACGAAATAGCTTTCAACGCACTGAGCTTTTTGGATGCCATCGTGGTTGAACGTCAAGCGCGTCACAGTAACAAACCTTCAGCTCGTTCTGTCGCAAGCACATTTTGTACGAACTAGACGTGGTGTAAATCACTGTGGGTGAGCACTGAGCGCATCTGTTCATCCGTCAGGTTACCGCGCGCCTCACCACGTAGAGCCACATCCTTGCTACAAATAAAGCCCAGCTGAGATCCCGATGAATGCGCGTATCATAGTAGATATCGATTTCCTTTACATCTTTTTGGCGCACACATATGTTTATCTTCGGCTTCAGCTGTACAGCTAACAGCGCACAGCTCAATCTGCATAATAAACAAGGAAGATGCTGTGTGAAACATATGGACGATTGTGGTACTGGGTGAGACTTATTCTCCGGGCAATGTGGACGGAAATTCAGGCTTCAAAATCCACCCCTGGCCACAGTGGAAAATTCCTGGTTTGGGCAGTGTTTGTGTTGATCGAAGGATCTGATCTACAGCTTGTGGCAAGTCTAAACACTGCCGCCACAGCTCGGATAAATAGCCAGCAAGCTGCATTGTTTCAAGAAATCGCCATGTCTTCTACCACGGAATACGCACCTCCCTCTCATAACCCCTTTGATTTCCCAATAACCCCTCCCACCGCCAGTTCCGCGGCATCTTCTAGCCACCACCGCAGTCGCTCAGCTCAGGCCTATGTGGCACCACCTCCAGTATACACGGAGAAGCCCTCGAATTTTCTCAGCATCCCAGGGCAGTCGTCGCATACAACATCGCAGCCCGAGAATAAAGTGAAGCGCTCCTTCTCATTCTCCTCCTTGCGGCAAGTCTTCAGTCGGAATAGGAATAAGTATGACGATCCCGACTGTACGTTCCGTCGGTTTTCTAGGCCCCAGTGACTTACTCTATCCAGGGCTTCGCAAACCAATGCGAAAGGCAACTCACGACAACGCTCTCGAGCTTCTATCTCAATACGATACAGGTAGTTCAACATTTTTGTTTCTTCTTACACGTGTAAATAACTTTCCGCAGTTATTCTCGTCGATGATTCTGGTTCCATGTTCGGCGCGCGATGGTCTGAGGTATTTAACTCTTGTCCCTGCTCGGATCGCGCCTCAACCGCGTTCCAGGCATCTCACGCACTGGCACAGCTGGCCAAAGTAGCGGCAGAATACGACGACGACGGGCTTGACATTTACTTTCTCAACAGTCGCGAGATTGGCCACAGTATGAAAGTATGTTGTTCTTTCCTAGACCATTCCGTATCCTGACGGACTTACAGTCTGAGACCGCGGTGATGGACCTGTTCAAGCGCGTAGAACCGTCGGGCGGAACCCCTACTGGCGACCGCCTCGACAAGCTCCTGCGGGAATACCTCAGCAAACTCGAAGCTGCAGTCATCGACAGCGACGGCACGCCTAGAAATCGAGAGACCGCTCAGGTCATTAAGCGGGTGAACTATATCGTCATTACGGATGGCGAAGCCAGTAAGCTTTCTTTGTTCTTTGTCACAAGTCCGACTGAGATATTCTCCCACAGCCGACTCCCCGAAAGATGTGATCGTCGATGCCGGGAAGCGGCTAGCGCGCCTTCACAATCTATGCAGCGCACAGCTGGGCGTCCAGTTCATCCAAATCGGAAACAGCGCCGATGCTACGCGTTACCTCAAAGAACTGGACGATGACCTTGCGTCGGCGCATGGTATTCCGGTGCGCTGCATCGAGTCCGCCTCTGGCTTTTCTGACTGACGCACCCAGGATTTCGTTGATACTACACCATATGGAAAGCTCCACCCCGTCACCGCAGACGGTATAATCAAGTGTTTGCTCGGAGGCGTGAACCGTCGCGTGGACCGATTGAAGAATTAATGAGAGAGCTATTTGTGTTCCTGTGGTCTATTAATACGCTGCTTAATCCTAGTCTACATCCTGCGTAGTGTTTTGTATACATTTGCGACCACATGCTTATCCAGCTCCACCAACTGCGTCACAAAATAGTAAGACCTTTGTTCGTGGAGTCCTTTCCCGTGGCGCGTCATAGGCGCAAGAGTGCATAAATACCTGGCACCAGCACTCCACTGAGCACTAACTCAACTCACAATGCCTCTTTTCAACTCTCACAACGAAACCAACAAGCTCGAGAAACGCGCTCCGGGAGGCGTCGAATACCCCAACGACTATGCGGCAAGCCGACCTGTTGGCGGAACAGCTCACCACGACCCGTATCTCAACTCCGCGCCCGGAGTTGCTGACCACACGGGCACCGTCGGCATGGGCGAGCCTGGAATGGTACGTGTGAGCTCGCTCATTCTGGAATTGATACTGAACGTTGTCAAAGGGCGCCGGAAGGCACCACGTACCGGGCATGCGCAACGACGAGCTGACCGGTGGGCCGACGTACGCGCCCGGAACTGGGATGGGTGCGGCCGGTGGCCCCGCCATCCCTCCGGCGCATACTGTCAACACCACTGCGGATACCACCGGTACGCATGTTGCCGGCAAAGGCAGTTCAACGACCGGCAAGATTGAACATGCCATCGGTTCTATAGTCGGCAGCAAATCGCTCAAGGCCAAGGGCCTCCAGAAGGAGGAGTATGTGCATTCTTTTTCGGCATTTGTGTGGTTTGCTGAATCGTGTGGCAGGGAAGCGCGTGCGCTCAAAGTGCAGTCATCCGAACTGGCGGAAGCTGAGCGGCTTGAACGCGAGGCCACGATGCGGCGTGAACGTGCGGTTGCGCACGGTGCGCATCCAGAGAACCGGCATCTTGGTGGTGGCGGAGTTTCTTACGACTAGTTCTAATACGGACAAAGACGCGAATGTACTTGTACCAATAATCGAATCCATGCGACAGCTCCTAGGATTGCAATAAAGCAGATTACAACGACAGTATACACCTAATACACAGCGTGTATGGGATAAACAGAGAGAAGAATACCCATTGTAACGCGACCGGAGCATCGTATCCGCTCACGAGAAAGACCCATGAATCAACGCATCCCAAGCACTGTTCTTGCTTTTCAGCGAGTCCATGATCTTGGCCCCGGGGTGCGTCGGGCTCGGAGCGGCGACTGCCCCTCCAACGGGAGTGTTTGGGGGAGGGGTCGGCGGAGTGGCTATCGCGGGACTCGCGACTGCTTCCTGAGGCGCAGACGATGCGCGGGTCAGCGTGTCAATCGGTCTCAACTCGACACTGACCTGCCGCACCAGCGGGTCTGATTCTGAGGGCATTGTCGCTGGTAGCTCGGAGAGAGGCGAATGGGGGTGTGGGTGCGGATGAGCGTGTGGGGTATGGAGATGAAGCCCATGTGCAGGACTCGCAGTACCAGACGACGAGCGGGAAGAGTCGATGGAAGAGGAGCGGCCGGTCAAGGTCGGTCGTTTCTGGGTAGTCTCGACATGAGCTAAGCTGGAAGCAGCAAGTGCGGGAGACGGACCGGCGACAGGATGGACCCGAGAGCTTGGAGGAGGGCATCGCGGTGGTGTGCGTTGGGGTGCTTAGGTGCTACAAGAGGAATGTGAGGCCGTGCTAGGACAAGCTTCAAGACGGACTGTGGTCGTTATGGACGTCGGTCGGTGGGGGATGGACTTGAGTCGGCTTTTGAATGTGAGGGAGATGACTCTACCGGTGTATAGTTTGTGCTGACCATGGTATAAGCTCGACGCTGAGCGGAGCAAATAGAATACAGAGGGCGTGGACGATGCCAGCAGCCCTTACGGATGAACGTCGCAAGCAGAGAGTCACTCAAACTGTCACTACCCCGGATTCGCGTTCCTTTCCCCACGGCGTGTTCCGACTCAAACATCTAAGTAGTATTATCGCGGAGATTCGCCGCCTCAACTGGCATGTTCGCCTATGTACGTCCACCCATTTTGTTGTCCAATCGCGGTTTCTTGGGCACTAGAAGGGTTCAGCAAACACCCGCGATCCGAATGTCCCTTACCAGAAACCGAAATGTCGGCCAGAATCTTATGAATGAGGACGATGTTGTCCTTCGGCGACAACGGGCTCGTCGGCTCCCCACTCTTCGCCTTTTCGACCGCATGCATAACTTGGTTGAGCAATACGACCGTATCCAGCGCGAGAATCGTGGACTCCTTGAGGTCAAGCGGGAATCCACGCGCCCCCACCTCGGCGTAGTGTCCGATGAGCTCCGGTGCATCGAGCTTCAGCCCATGGCGCTGATACAGCGCGATGCGCTCGATAGTCGACATGTTGAGCTTCTCGAGCTCCCGAATCGCGAGGCGCGCGACCTCGGCGAACTGCCACGAGTCTGCGAGTGCGAGGATCGATGCCCAATCGGCGGCGGTAGTGGTGGGATAAAGAGTGTAAGTGCTGCGAAAGTGAGAAGAGCGAAGCGTCATAGGGAACAACAGACGGACGGGTTGTAGAATACCATGAGGAACTTTTCAAACTCTTTTGCGGTGACCTCGGACAACTTGATAGCGGTTAGCTTGGAAGAGCCTTGCTGCGGCTGCCCAGGAGACGGAGACGCAAGCAGGGACCGGAATTTTGCCGACTCGCGCTCGAAGAAATAGCGGTGGATGATAAACTCGGTGTTTTCGGCCTTTTATCGCTGCTTAGTAGAGACACTGTTAGCAAGAACGCCACGAACGATAACATGCAGATCGCCTCCGGTCAAGTCGTACTTGGGATGCGTCTTGACGCTCTCGAGGCTGGTGCGGGACGAGTCGGTCGACATGGTATTGATACGTGTACTGTGGGCTGGATGTTGCAGGCCTTTAAAGAACCCAGCGGAGCCGCATGCCGCGCGTCTTGACGTCCTGATTCGTAAAAAGGCGGCCAAAGTCGTCTTGAATGCCTTCGCTGTGTCAAGAAAGACAAAGCCACCAACACCATGCGCTGCGTATGTTAGACGTGCTTATCAGGAGTCGCATAAAAAGACGCGACGATGTCCGTATTTGTTGAACATGAGGGCAAGAGTCTGAACGTTAAACGCGGACATGAAAGCTAGAAATGTGCAATGGAAGGATCGCGCAAGATGGCCTGATCTTGAAATACGGGTTCTTTGTCGTCAATTATACATCAAGGAATTCAACGATGTCGCTCTGCTTGAACACCCTCCAGTCGCTCAAACTACTCACCTGGCTCATCCAAACTGCGTGTTCGTCTTCCATCAGAATTGCCCCGCCTCCACGCATAGGGCGTCGTCGGTTCGAGGTCATCATCGGGATTACCGCGATGACCCTCGGCCGCATCTTGACATCTAAATCCGCAACCGCCCCAGACCAATCAAGCTCCGCCAACTTGGCCGCTCTCCAGTTCGTCTGGACGGCGTACTCCCCGCCAGGTGGGCATGGGAAGAGGGCCTTCAAAGGGAACGAGCAGCGCCAGCGCATGTCCGCAGCGATACCGGACGGGTCTGCATGATAGGCTGTAATGGCGCGACGGATGTGGAGAGCGGTTTCACGGAGCGGCGCCGTAACGAGAGTGCGAATGGGTAGTGGCGGGATTGCGATGGACGCGACCGCATTGTTGATATACGGTTTCGAGAGCGGCGCCAAACCCGTTGCGGTAACGTCGTTGGGGAAGATAGGCGCGTCGCGCAGGTTGACCGGGACATGAATATGCAGCGGGGTCGAATCTTTGCGGTGGCTGTAGATTATCTGTACAGCCAAATCAGGAATTCTTCTACAAAATGAAAGCGAGTATAACTGGCCTTGTACCACCAAGCCAGCAAGACCTCTGAGCTCCCGACCCATTCATCCGAGTCTCTCGCGGCTTGCTGCTCGGTGATTTCCTTCTTCTTGGCATTCAAAAACACCTTGGGCACGCGGACGAGTTTGGCCTCTTCCTTGGGTTCGCGATACAGCCGCCACATGAACCGGATCAAGAAAGAAATCGTGCCAAACAACCCAAGCTGGAACCAACCGCGCATAGGCCCGACATGTACGACATTGGTGTGGGCGGTGACAAAGGGCTTGAACGGTTCCATGTCCCAAGGCATGCCGGCAATCTCTTCGAGGGCGTCCCCTTTGAGGAGACGCGTCCATGCACCAAGGAGCTCGCTCGTGCCGATGGCGTCAAGGAGGATGTGGGTGGAAGTTACGCCGAGGAATGTAAGGTCGTCGAACGAAGATACGTGTATGTGGAGCAGCGGAGTGTTGGGGACAAGAAACTCGTCCGTGGTACTTGGACAGCTCGCGGCGCGGAAGAAACAGGCCAGATTTGGAAGTTCACAGACAAAGGGCCGGTTTGTGTCTGGATGGCGAATGTGGTTGAGTTTAGGACGACCATTGGACGCGTACAGCTCTGCGTGATTTTTTGAGGTAAACACGACGGTTGGTGTCGCTTCGTCGAACTTGTGTGGAATGTGGAACTCCCAGGCCTAGAAATGATAATGGGCACTGAAAGAACGGCAATAAGAGTGCTCACACCGTTCCTGAACGCTAGTCGAGCGCCAGCGCGAGGAAATTTGTGCTCGATGAGTTGTTTCAGAGTAACTTGAAGCTTCGATGCGTCCAACTTGGCGTCGATGATTAGACCTGTGGTAACGACCATACGCCTGGGCCCCAGATCGATCCCGGTGCAAGGAACGACGTAGGCATCCGTCGGAGGCGGGGTTGGGGGCGGCTTGGACTTGAAGAGACCGAAGAACATGGCCGTCAGGACAAAGATTCGAAACTGACTCGTTTGAGACGCTTGTCATGTCAAGTCGCGCAGCAGGATTTTTCGTGGTGAATTGTTGGGTAGTGGCGAACCGGTTGAGAGGATGACAAGGGCAAGAGGCGGAAGAAGGTGCGTCGGCTTTGCGGCAATTGCTAGTCGAACGGCTCGTCTAAGCCCGCGAAAAAGGCGCAGACCTTGAGTGCAAAGAACAGAACTGAGCTGAGTTGGCATTAACAGCGAGAACACCAGTTGATTAAAGCGTGGTCGAGATGAGCGCTGAAAACGAAGGAAATCAAAATTGGATTGAGCCGGCAGAACATTTGGTTTCATGTTCAACGACTTCTCGCAAGCGTTCATGTCGAGCAGCCATGGGGTGGAGTCTCGGGCAACCGCGAGGTGACGCCAGTGCATACGAAGGAGACATGACATTCGCGGACATACATGCATGGTAGAAGAATACGGATTATGCCTTGACCTCGCCCTCCTCCACAGCGAGGAACGCGGCGCGTTTCTCCTGGATGCGGAGTTGACGACGTTCGCGGGCAGCCTAGATGAATGTATGAGTAGAGAAAGAAACGATGTAGAAAGGCATACTTTGGTCTTGACGCGACGAGCCTCGGCCTGGTCGGTGAGGACCTTGGTACGGCTCTTCTCCGCTTTGGCTTTGTGGATATACTCCATGAGGACGCGCTTGTTCTTGAAGACGTTACCCTTCGACTTTTGGTAGAGGGAATGGTAACTGGCGGGATTAGAAAATGGGAGATGAGATTAGTAGAAAACGCACAGGTGCTTGTCGATTTTGCCAGCCTCTCTGTACTTGCGCAACAACCGACGGAGTACCCGCTGCCGTCTCATCCAGAGCACCTTGGTCGGCATCCGTGCCTCTGCCGTACCCTTGCGTTTACCAGTGCCGGTGTGGCGACCCTTTCGCTTAGCGGCAAGAAGGGCGCGAGTGCGGGCACGGGAGTGGATGGTGGTGGGTTTTACGATGATGTCGCCATCCTTGAAGAGCTTTTTAATGCCGGCGCGAGAGTTTGCGTTTGCGATTTCTGCCTGCTCTGCGGGATTGAGCCAGATCTTGCGCTGACCGACGCCCTTGACGGATGCGGCCAGCCGTTTTTGGGAGCGGAGGTTGACTGTAGAGCGTTAGAAGGGGTGTCGAGGAGGAGGAGGAGGGGACGGACCCATGGAGGGAGGAGATGGAGGGACGTGGGATTGAATCACGTCTGAGCAGTGTGACGACTTTGACCTTGACTCGGACAAACTCGACGCGACGCGTTATAACAGCCATTCACCTCTCAAGGGCTCTCTTCACAAGAGCATCTCGACGTACAATGGCAACAGACTCAAAACCCATAGAACTAGTCCAGGTTCCCTTCTCTCCGTCGCCATCCTCGCCCTCAAACTCATATATCCAGACAGGAAAACGCGACTACCTCATCGCTCTCGAGAAACAATATCAAGCAAACTGGGCTCGCGACCACGTATTCGAGGTCAATGCACCTCCCCAACACTCCGTAGCTGGCCTCTCAGACGCCGAACTGCGCGCTCAACATCCCAAATGGTTCGGCACATTCCCCTACCCATACATGAACGGCAGTCTCCATCTCGGCCACGCCTTCACCATCTCAAAGATCGAGTTCGCCGCAGGATACCAACGCATGCTGGGCAAGCGTACCTTGTTCCCCCACGGATTCCATGTAACTGGTCTGCCTATCAAGGTTGGTCCCACTTTGCTGCTGTCTGAAGTACAATAACGCGTAACTTAGGCATCTGCCGACAAACTCGTTCGCGAGATGGAGCTGTTTGGTCCCGACTTCGAGAACTTTGAAGAGGTCTCGCAGCGGATGGTGGAGGAGGCCGAGGAGAAGGAGAAACCTGCCGCTGCGATAAAGGATGGCCCTGTCGATAAATCCAAGGCGAAAAAGGGCAAGCTCGTCTCCAAATCCACCGGCCACACCTACCAGTTCCAAATCCTGCAATCCATCGACATCCCGACCAAGGACATCAAGCTATTTGCGGACCCCCAACATTGGCTCAAGTACTTTCCGCCCATCGCGATTGTGAGTGTACGCCCACTGCCCGCCGACCCAGTTCAACGTTTCCTAGGAAGACCATACGTCCTTTGGGTCCCGCATCGACTGGCGTCGCCAATTTCTAACAACCCCCGCCAATCCTTACTACGACGCGTTCGTTCGCTGGCAAATGAACAAACTACATCGTCTAGGCAAGATCAAATTCGGCGAACGTTACACGATATACAGTCCCAAAGACGGTCAACCGTGTATGGACCACGATCGTTCCGATGGCGAAGCGCTGGGACCGCAAGAATACACTGCAATCAAGATGGAGGTGGTGGAATGGAGCGATGCGTCGAAGAGTGCGTTGGACGGTCAAGTCGGAGGGCGAACCGTGTATCTGGTTGCCGCTACGCTGCGGCCCGAAACTATGTGCGCCGAATTTCATTTTTCAAACTTGTTTTATTAATTCTATCGCAGGTATGGTCAAACAAACTGCTTTGTCGGTCCAAGCATGAAATACGGCGTCTTCGCAATCAACGACAAAGAAGCATTTGTCTGCACGTATCGCGCTGCTCGCAACATGGCGTTTCAAGGTATCTGCGAGACGCGCGGCGAGGTCAAACAGCTGCTCGAGATACCGGGCTCGGCGTTGGTCGGGACGCGCATTAAGGCGCCATTCTCCTTGAACGCCGAAGTTTATGTCCTGCCAATGGACTCGGTCTTGCCGACCAAAGGGACGGGCGTCGTGACCTCTGTTCCCTCCGACTCTCCCGACGACTGTGCGACCTTGACGGACCTGGTCAAAAAGCCCGCGTTCTACGGCATCCAGCCTGAATGGGCACGCTTTCCGCCAACACCTGTCATCACCACTCCCGCTTACGGCGACCTCATCGCGCCCGAGCTCATCAAGCAGATGAAAATTCAGTCGCAAAAAGACGCCAAGCAACTCGCGGAAGCGAAGGACATCGCATACAAAGAGGGATTCTACAATGGGGTCATGCTAGTTGGCGAGTTTAAGGGTATGCGCGTTGAGGAGGCGAAGCCGCGGGTGAGAGAGGAAATGATCAAGGCGGGGTTGGCTATGGCGTACGCGGAACCCGAAGGGCTGGTTATCAGCCGCAGCGGAGACGAATGCATCGTCGCGCTCATGGACCAGTGGTATTTGGACTATGGCGAGCCCTCTTGGCGAGCCGAGACGGAATCGTTTGTATTTCTTGACCTCCATTTTGCGTCGACTAACCGCGAATGCAGCTTGGTGCAAAGGATGGAGTTTTACCAAACCGAAACGCGCAACTCGTTTGAGAAGACCTTGGCCTGGCTTAACCAATGGGCGTGCGCGCGCACGTACGGATTGGGCTCCCAGCTGCCATGGGACCCTCACTTCCTGGTCGAGTCGTTGACAGATTCCACCATCTACATGAGTTACTACACAATCGCGCAACTGCTGCATGGTACGCAAGCAGAGGTGCCAATTTCAATGCTCATGCTCAATTCCAGAAAACAGCGTTGACGGCTCAAAACCTGGGCCTCTGGGCATCACCCCCGACCAGATGACGGACGAAATTTGGGAATACATCTTCTGCGACGGCCCTTTCCCGACACCGTCACCCTTGGTACAGGAAAAGGCCGACGCGCTGAAGCACGAATTCAAGTACTTCTACCCGATGGACATCCGCTCCTCCGCCAAAGATCTAGTTCCCAACCATCTCACCTTCTGTCTTTACAACCATGTGGCGCTGTTTCCGGAGGACAAGTGGCCGCGGAGCATGCGGACAAATGGCCATCTCCTGTTGAACGGCCAGAAGATGTCCAAGAGCAAGGGCAATTCGTTGACATTACGGGAAGCAATCTCCAAGTTTGGTGCTGATGCAACGCGGTTGAGCCTGGCGGATGCTGGCGACGGTATCGAGGACGCAAACTTCGACGAGAAGAGCGCTAACGCCAATATTCTGCGAGTGCATACATTGATCCAATGGTGCGAGGTTTGTCATTTCATTCAGGACATCTGGGGCCGAGTCTGATTACGAGATATAGGAAATGGTCAAGGACCAAGCGGGTCTCCGACATGGGCCAAAGGACTTGTATCACGACAAGGTGTTTGAGAATGAAGTTAACGACCTGGTCAACATCACGCAGTCCCATTACGAGGCGTACGTTCTCTCATTTAGATGAACGTCTTGAGCTTACGATGTTGCAGCACCAACTACAAGGACGCGCTCAAGTTCGGCTTCTATGAACTGCAGTCCGCGCGCGACTGGTACCGAGAGGTTACGTCGGAAGTCGGAATGCATGCCGAGCTGGTCCTGCACTGGATCCGAACGTCGGCGTTGTTAATCGCTCCCATCGCGCCTCACTTCGCTGAACATATCTACTCCACGATCCTGCAATCGCCGACCTCAATCCAACGAGCTTTGTGGCCTGAAACACGCTCCGTGGACGCATCCATCGTCGAATCTGGCGTGTACATGCGCGGAACCACGAAACAAATGCGCGATGCTGAAGCCGCCTTGGTCAAGTTCTCCGCGAAGAACAAGGGCAAGAAAACGGAAGGGCGGCCGCTTTACGACGCCAAACTACCCAAGGCCGTTCACATCTACGTCGCCACGACTTTCCCGCAATGGCAAGACACTTGTGTCCAGATTATCAAGGACGCCTACGACTCTGCCACGGACAAGGTCGACGACGCAAAGGTCCGCGCGCTCTTGACGGACTGTGGTTTGATCAAGGACAAGCGCGCCATGCCTTTCGTGCAAGATTTCAAGGTTCGCTCTTTGTTGAATCTATCTCTTACTGCTCATGTGTCCTGTTTACAGAAGCGGATGGTCCAATTCGGCGCACAGACGGCTTTCCGCCGTACGCTACCATTCTCCGAGCGCGAGGTTCTATCGGAACTGCAGCCATACTTGAAGCGGACGTTGGGGTTGGCGGAGGTACAAGTGTTTTCCGTGGAGGAGGCATTGGCTAAAAGTGAGCCTGGCTTCACGGCCGCGGTCATCGAGAGTTCCGTGCCTGCGAACCCTGCATTTGAGTACCGAAATGTAGTTTGAGCCTTAGGTAGAGTTGAACCTGTTTGTTTTCGAATGCGGCAAGTGAATTCGCGAGAAACGACAAGGACGTGGTAGGTGATACATGCGTGGTTGAGCTTTAACAGGCGACAAATTGTAGCAGTGGAAACAGGCGGCGTATTGGAACGTGCGAGTGGTGGCTAATGGAGATGCGTGCGAGATAGGATGGTGTAAAGTATGGTGCATTATTAGCCTGCCGCCGTCTAGGGCCATGCAATCGTAAGTGCCTCCTTGAGATGGCTAATGATGTTTGCAGGCGCGGTTGAGAGTGACGATACCGAGGTAGAAATGAGAGAAAAAGGAAGCAAGGAGGCAAATTGTCTATTGCGTGGCCAATTTGACCATCTGCAATAAAAAAAAATAAGCGACAATTGGCAGCGAAGTATAGTAAACGAACCTCGCGGGCCCACCGACGAGTCTTGTTCATCTCTGGTGGCATACGATGTTTCGTCCGCAGCTCCTGAGCAATCCACGGCTTCATCAACATTTGCTTCAACTGAGGGCTACCCGCTAGCGCCTCAGCCAAATCGCCGAGGAGACCATAAGATAGCTTCATCTGCGCGTCGGTGCGCTCTTCGTCGGCGGTACACCGGTGGATCAGCTCCAGAATGGACTCAACATATGGGAGAAGTGCAGGGACTGCAGGAAGTTCAGCTGTGGATAGGGCGCGCGTCCGAGAAAACCCTGACCCTTGTCCGTGCCCTTGAAACCGCTGACGATGCCCGTGTAGGCTTCCAGAATCCCCTCTCGCAGTTGGCCGACATAGTCGAGCAAGTCATAGTCGAGCTAGAATGTGGTTAGGTTCCACAACAGAGCGACGCGCAGCGTCGTACCGGGTTAGGTTGTAAGGCACCCGCCTGGCGCAGAACGGTCATCGTCGTGTCGAGGAACGGCTCGAAAGCGGGGCCAATAGCCATAGCAATGTCGCCAAAACCGCTGAGAATGCTGATCTTAACATTGCGGTTGAGTACATCGCTCTGCAGATTTTCCAGCAACACCGTCATGAAGTCGGTTGCATATTGGGCAGCACCGGGTCCTAGGGCACGAGCAATGTCACCAATGATGCCAACGGCGACAGTGCATAATTGAGTATCCTCGTGGGCTTTAAGGGCAGGGTAGAGATGCGGCAGGAAAGCTTGGATGTACGGAGCAAAGTTGCTTTCCAAGGCTGCAAGGCGTGAGACAGCGACGCGAAACGGAATGCTACAAACCAGAGGCGAGAGCTCCAACGGTGAGGAACGCATCTTCGAGAACGGTCGAGGTTTTTCCGGCTGACTGGATAAGTTGCAGCAACAAGGTCATGATGCGGTCCGCTAATGGCTGTATTCCAGCCCCGAGTTTGCGAATTACCGCCTGCGCATTTCATAAATCAGAAGAACTGGGTCTAGAGGCGTACTTACAACGACGACGCTGCAGAAATTGCCTTGGAGCTCGTTCCAGTTGTTGCGGTCATCAACACCGAGAATTTGGTTCTAAACGATTATTAGAGACAAAGAGAGAAAGCCGGAGACGTTTACCTGCATGCTGAGAAGTTGCTCCATCCTTTGCAAGATGGCAACGACGGTGTTCTGCACTACAGGGATCGCATCCACCGTCGCGCCACTGATATAGGCGCTAATGGCTTCGTAGGCCGCTGTCCTGAAATTGTGCTCGTTCCCGCCGCTAAAAATCAATATGGTATTGCAACCAACAATGGTTTCAACGCACCTCTCAGTAACGCGCATCAAGGCTTGAACGACCCCTTCTGTGTACGGCGAAAGAGGACCAGTCTGGACCGGCTCCTGGTCACTTTCGAAGGCACCCAGCTGATCAGCCAGGTTCATGAGTGCCCAACAGCAGTTGGCGACGATGCGAGGATGCTCATCGCCGAGCGCGCCGACGAGAGCAGAGACGAGCGGGTGGAGGTGAACGTCGGTCTTGATGGTCTGGATGAGCAGTTCGCATATCCGCCCGAGCGTCCATGCTACGGTATCCTTGACGTCGGCATGCCCGTCAGTCATCATGTCGATGAGGAGTGGTAGTGCTTGGGTAACCAGAGGTGTGAGGACGATGGGGTCGGGACCTTCGAGGATAGAACCGAAAGCCATAACAGCCGCCTCACGTTGATGCCAGTCGGTCGACTTGATGTGGGCCTCGATGAACGGGATCACTGCAGGCACAACGGGGTCTTGAACCGCGGAGGCCAAAAGAGACAAACAAGTGCCAGCTGCCATGGAGACATTCCACTCGTCTTCATCCGCGCCTTCTTCTTGTTTAGTGAGTAGCATGAGCAAGACCGGGACAATCTCCGGCAGCGCGACTTTGGCAAAGTGTTTTGATTCCGTCTCGGGAGTTTCGCCGTAATCTAGCGCCTTGTAATCGTCAAAATCGATCCCGAAGCTAGGTCGATAACACACCTCTTGAGCTTCGATCGCCAAGTCTATTTCCTCCTCACATACAGTCGACCAGAACTCGACTGCTTGCAACGCCACACGCTCGTCCTGATGTTTCATGCCCACCACGGTCAACTTGAAAAGGCATAAACGATAGGAAACCGAGTCAAAAAGTGGAGACGTACGCCAAACAAGGCCTGTTCCATGTAGAAATACATCTTGTCGTAGTAAAGCCCCATGATGCGGACGAGACACTCGAACGCGCCGACTTGAACGGCGACGGAGGAGCTCTGGGTGTCCTCACAGACGACCTGCATGATGTAGTTCCTCTCGCCCTAGTACTTTGTGAGAGTGATCCTCTTATCGGGGAGCGACCTACTTCACGTTCAAAGTTGTCGCGAACGAACTCGAGCGAGTTGTATACAGCATGAATAGCAGCCAATTGTACGTCGGGCGACGGCTCCTCCTTTCGAGCGCCGTGGATGACGGCCGTGAGGATCTCGTTGGCGCGCAGAGTCAACACTTCGGGTTTCTGAAAATGTTAACGGCAACGCCGCGAGAGACGGCGGGACGCACTATGGACTCGCAAATGAACCCGATCGTCTGAAGGGTCGCGATGCGCAAGTTAACGTTGGCCTGGGTGTTGACGAAGCCGAGGAGGATTTCAATAAGATCTGGCCACTGGTTCTGTGGGAGCTCGACAGTGGCGATAGCGGCGACGACCTGAGCAGCAAAAGAGCCGGCCTTGGTGGATGCGGATCCCAGAGTGAGGAGCGCGTCGTTTTTAATCTTGTTCTTGGCCTCGGTGGGCAACGCTAGCCACCTATTGGTGAATTCGGTCACCCGCGTCGGGTCCTACTCATCGTCACCAAATAAGCAAGCAGAACACCCAATAAGACGCACCCGTGAAGAGATGCCATTCTTCAAGGCCAATCCGGCGGCGTTGCGGATGTGAAGAGGCGTGGTTTCTTCGACGAGCACCGACGACAACATTAACATGTAGTCGGGCTGCGCGCAGTCAGCATCGAGCGTGGTTAATGGCGGCGACGACGGACGTAGTTTTCTCTGGACGCCGCTTCGAGCTTTTGGGTTGCATCTTGACGCGTAGTGGCATCTGTAGTGGACGGTGAGTGGGTACAAAGTTGGGAGTAGATGCGACGGGCCTCCGGAGAGGGTATTTGCGAGCAGCTCGGTGGCGTTCATTGCGCGAGCTGCTGGAGGAGAATAGGATTATCGCAACGGCGGTCAAGGAGCAAGGCAAGATGCCACACGTGACGGGACTCAAAGACTGCTACAAATTGTATAGTACAAAGGGTACAACTCAGACTCTAACTGAATCTTTCTACTATTTCTTCCAATGCGCGCATGCTCCACCCGGCTGAAGCAAGTTAGTACACCTCGCAAATTCTGCTGCTTAAACCACCAACCCGCATACGCTGTAGAAAGCTTCGTCCCACAGGCCGCGAGGACCTCCTTGATAGCTTGTTCTACCTTTGCCATGTTGCCAGATCCATTCGGTGGTGGCGCGTCAAGGCAGCGCTGATACGAGTCTCTGGCAAGGTCTTTGAGAATGAGGAGTAATGTCGACACTGGCACGCAGTTCCGCAGCATGTACCAGGCCAACAACTCGGACAAATTGGGAGAGGTCGTCTCGTCAACGCTGATCTTTTCGCCTCGTGCATAACATCCAAGGGCAGCGAGAAGGTCGGGCTGCGCTCGCACCGAGTCCAGCTGGTTATCCAACGCAAACAGCGCTCCCGAAACCGTGCTCTCACGGATGAGCGGTATCCGGTAGTTATTTTCGCGGCGTCCACTAAACCGGCGCTCGTATACCTTGCTGTAAAAGTCGGAAGCGAACCGCAGGTCTTGTAAGTACATCTGTGAGATTTTTAGTACCCGCGCGATATCCTGATTGTTTCAAACGCACCTGAAAGTACCTCGATCGTGGCGACATCATGCGGTAGCGATACAGCGTCAAGTGGGACTGCAGCGTCTGCGGTTTTCCCTGCAGGATACTATCCAAGAGGTTCGCATGACTGAACGTATGCAGCAACCGCTCGGCATCCGTTTCGCCCATTTCGCGCGCCATATGATCCGCAAACGCAAGAAAGAGCGTGTCGTTAGAGAAGGAGGTAATGAACTCGGAAAGATCGCCAGCTGGATGAACCTTGGTTTCGGTGAGCTGGGGAAAGTCGAGTGTTGCTGCTTCGCCGGTGGAGGACCGCGAGCGTACAAAGAGACTGCGGCTGCCGCGCGGGTCCTCCGTGTAGCTGAGGAACGCGGTACGGCGCTTGACATATAATGTTTGACTCCGAAGAAGACTTTCCTTGTGTCGCGGGATGTTGGCGGTGTCGAAATGGAACGGCCAGTATCGGGGAGTATCGACGCGGATTGCTGCGAGCTTGTCGAGATCCGGGATGAGTGTTGGTGAAATAAGTTGGGTGGTCCCCGTCTCTTGACCGTCGCTGACCGATATTTTTACGGGAAGATAGACGACTTCACCCGTTTCGACATCCCGAGCGACCAAACATCGAGGCTCGACAGCGATGACCCACAGATGCCGGAGAGCTTGAAGATAACTCTTGTTCTCCGAAGAAACATGATGGGCGCGAGGAAAAAATGCTGCAACCATAGACGCGATGGCCGCGTCGGACGTTCCGAGAGTGAAGCGTCCTCCGCCGAGGAACAGTAACCCGAGAGACGCGTGCGTCGCAACATGTGTTCCGTACTTGAACGAAGGGTGGTACATGGATGTCGTATACATCCCATAGGCGAAACGGAGACGCCGGAGACAAGAAATCTCGCCTGTTCCGGCCATGACCATGCTCAGAGCGATTGAGATTAGATTTAGACCATCTCGAACAGCAGAACGTCTGATTTTTTGGTCAAAAGCTTGGCCTGTAAAGGTGATTTTGAGCTGAAAGGCATTGTTCAAGGATAAAAGACAAACTGTTGGTGTATACAAGTCGTGTAAACGCGTCATAATGCCGGATGATCATCATGTACGCTTCCTGTCGCGCAGTGCCGGCAAACTTGAGGCCAATGACGAAGCACGATGCCGCAAGAATGTTATAGTACGCCAGCTCTAGCGCGTCGTCGGCCGGCTTGGCAACCATATTTGCTCGAGCGTCGATAGCGTCCCGAATCGCCGCCGGAACTTGACTTGCTTGCCACTCTTGTGTTGGCGTTACAGCGTCCCACATAATCAACGCCCTTGCGAGGACACGGTGCAAGAGGAAGCTCGGTTGTATGCGGTTGAGAGCCAGAACAGTGTCGGGAATGGTGAGAATGTCTGCAACATCTTGACGTTCTGTACGCAAGTACATCAGTCCGAGAGCTAACGTCGCGGCAGGAGACGCGAGGTTGATGTCGAAATCCATTGGCTTGACGCGCTTCCCCCTCGACGAATACGGCTCGCCGTGGATCAGAACGGTCAACCGGTCGAGGATGGTCGTGTCGGCAGGAACATTGTTGCCTTTCCCGAGCATAATCATGCCAAAAGCCAGCGCCGCCGAATACGTATATGCCTCTCGATATTCGTTGGTGATGTCCGGGAGAGCAAGGTCGGCACGGTGAATCTGTGTGAGGCAGACTTCGGCCATCCGGCGGTTCTTCGTGCCCATGTATAACAGGCCGATGCCCGACAAACCCGCGGCCTGGGTGATCAATGGTACGTTGAGGTCGACGGTGGGGGTCGGAAGGAACGCAGGTGTATGTACGACGAGTAGTTTGGTGACATGCTCGTCTCCCGTCCCAACATTCGCAGCGGCAAGGCCCAATAAGACGCCGATTGACGTCAACTCGTGCTTCGGCGTCAAGTAACCAAATGTGTGCCATGATAACAGCTCTTTCAAATGACCGGACAGACCCAGGCCAAATAGGAATCCAGCATGCTCCGGCGTCAGCTCCGAAGGTTTGTTGAACGCAATCCAAGAGCTCTCCACTCCACTCGCCGAGGGAGATATTCGCAAGCCAGCGGCGACCCCGTTGTGGAATTCTCCCCAACTGAGGGATTCGGGCGACAGCTTGCCGGCCTCCGCTGCAGCGACGACGTTCAGAGGCTGGAGACGAATATTGAATTCCATCTTGGGGATGATGTACGCCTCTTTGGAAACCGAGAGTAAGGAGCCGAAGGTGAACATTGCCCGACCGTAAGGAAGAGCGAGGGTTCGCTCGGCGATGCGGAGAACCTGGTGCTGTTGTTCCTTTGCCTGGTCATGCTCGCTGCAAAATATCGTTAGCCACAACATGTTATAGCACGACGATAAACGAACCTGAGTTCGGGTCGGTCTATAACCTTGACGGTAGCGATGACCGAAGAGCATAAGAGTCGCGCGACCTCGTCAAGTCGCCGGTCTTGTCCGAAACGGATATCAGTAAAGTCGTTCAAGTCGAGCTGGACTCCGGATGCCGCGTCAATTTCAGCGGTCGTGGTCATGTTGGTTTGAGATACCAGGCTCTCGATAGTCGGTCGCGCAGTGGATGGAGTCTAGCAAAATTGTTAGGCCAGCTCAAAGCCTCTTTCAAAACATACGACAAATTCTTTTGTCGCCTTGTACCCGTCTCCAAAAATCATCTCGGGTACATGACTCGCCGATGCCGCCACGTCGTTGCGGCCGACTGTGCGATATGCCTCCAGAGGCCAGTCGCTGGGGGGTGCGATTTGGCAGGTTCGCATTGCCTCGCGAATGGGTGAAAGGACCCCGAGAGGGAGGCGATTAAGGAATTCCGGTCCAATGCGCATTTCGACCATGCGAAGAACTGCCCTTTCCGCGCGTTTCTGGCCGGAAGGTTCTGTATTATCCGCAAGGTGTTTGTAGATAGCTGTGAGTTTACTGAGTGTCGTCAACGGATCCGTTTGACCGAACGCCAACGAGGGCTGGAGGCGGAACCGATGGGCGATATGCTGAGCGTCGTGCCACGAAACTTGCCATTCCGGGTTGCTGACTCGCCCATAGAGAATTGCAGAAACGTCCGGCGGCCAAACGGGGAGACGATCGTCTACGCGAGAGTCTAATATGCATGAGCTAACGCCAGGAAGTATCCACCTTGTTCGTACCTTGAGTTGAAGGAGGCGGCCATCCAGCCATGGCGTCTGGACATAGGCGCTTCCAGTAATCAGCCCATTCCGGCCGTATGATCAGCGCAAACCGACATATTACCGGCGCAAGCCGACAGATTTCTTTGAAGTGGTCGATTCGCACCCGGAACTCCTCGGCGAGTGAATGAAGCGCATATAAAATTGGTGCAAGAAGGGCTTGACGCTGCGGGTTGCGTTTGGAATCGAAGTCGAGGACGCAAGCGTCTGGGGCCGGATTCGGTCGCCTTAAACGTTGCAACGCGCGGTCTTCCCGAAGGCGACTGTGCGACGAGGAGCGCCCGAGAGCGGACCAGAGGGAGCCATCGCTGGTGGAGGGTGCGAGAGAAGGGAGTTGGAATACCTGCACTAGGGCAGTGACGAGAGAATCGAATTGTGTCGCCGTTTGGAACTCTCGTGTCGACCAAATCTGCAAGAATGCGGAATGCAGCTCAAAGAAGACATCGGTAGGGATAGTAAGAGCAAGAATTTGGAATGTTTGGCTCGTGAGAAGGTCGCTGGGGACCAGGTCGAGGCTAAGTTGATGTACGGAGCCGCTTTCGAGGACGAATGAGGCGGAGTTGAGAGAGTATGGACGAAGCCCAGCGATGCGGAGGTGGGCGGCGGTCTGTCGCGCATCCCTCAGTTGCAACGGGATTTCCTTGGTGCTCTCGGCGAGAACGACAAGTTGATAGTCGGGTCTGAGAACAAGGAGATCCCAGACGTTCGTCCGCGTGATACGGAGCGAAACCGCGGCGAGAGCGGGAATCCGGCGGACTTCCTTGACCTTGATCCCATCTTCGTGCACGTAGACGCTCAAAATGAGAAGCGCTTTGGATGCGGGAAGCAATATCGATAGAAGGCACGGTTCCGCCGTCCCTGACCAGCGTCCGTCAAACAGAGTGCAGTCCATGGACTGCCACAGCTGACAACTAGAAGGAGAAGATAAGCAAATCAAGAAATGCTTCGGGAATGGGAACGTACTCCGCAGTCTCGATCTCCTGCGTAAATAAACGCTCTACCCAATACGACGTCTTCATGCGCGCATGCTCAATAGGTATTAGAGAGCTTTCCGCGTCTTGCTTGCCTCCAAGAGCCATTCGATCCAAGGTAACGCTGAGATCGTTACGCGTCAACGAGTTCCGTCGTTGTGCAGAAAAGGCGTTCCATTGAACCGAGTCGCCTGAACCGATAGACGCCATCGTCGTGGTTGTCGAGAGCACGGGCGCCATACCCGGCAGTGCGGACAAGGGAGGTAAATCGGGAGGAAGGACGGGCAATTCTGGTGCCGCCGGTTCAGACTTGATGTTGGCCTTGGGCGAGCGCGGTTGGAGACGATCGATACTGGACAGCATGGACGAGGTGCGCCGGCTGGTCGCGACAGACATGGATTGTCGATGCCGGTTGACGCGGTTCTTCCCCAGCGGCACGGGAGTGTCCTTGGGTTTGAGGTAGGCGTATCGCCAGACCGAAAGTTGGCACGTCTCCGTGTCGACGGTGACCATGATATCATTGACGCTCCCGGGAGCCCTGCTCGAAGCCCACACCAGCTTTTCCGACGATGGAATCGCTTTTACCGGCTTCTTGGAATTCTCGTCCTCGTCTTTGAGCGTCGGCGGTGTCATCGACGCGCCCAATATGCCGGATGTCAAGCCGACGATCGCTGGCTCGGAGAAGGGAGTGGTGAGGGAGAAGATGGTGGGCAGTAGAGGTTCGCCAGTGAGTGAGGCCTCGTCCATTTCAGCGGGGTCGATGTTGCGTTGAAGGAAAACACCATGCGGGTGTACCGGCCAAGCCTTCCTCACAATGAAGGGGAGGGAGAACGTGTAGTCGACGCCGTTCTTGAGGAAGACCTTTCCGGTGCCTCGCAGAAACACGAAGATCGCCGCTACGCGCAATGGCCGATTGCGCGAAGACTGTGAACGCGTTTGATGGTAGCGTGCAAAAGGACCAAAGGTAGGACGTTCGGAGGACGTCGATTTAGAGCCATTCGTAGATGGGGAGAACGAACTGGACGTTTCTTGGGCAGTCTGCTCGATCCAGCCCATCGTGGCAGTCTGCACCTCGTCCCCTTCGTGCCCGAACGACCACGTCTTGCGGATGACGCCCCCCGAGCTCCAAACGACGGTGGTAGAGTTCCATCGAATCTCCTCCTCTTCGAAGGGCTCTACGCGCGCGGAATTGGGCAGTGTAGTGACAAAGTTGACGCGTCGAGCATCGGCAGCTTCATTTGTTGGCGTACGTAGAGCACCGCGGATGGCAGAGAGAAGGGTAGTACGCGGGGGAGAGTCGTCGTGGGATGTCAGTGCCAGAAGGGCGTCGGCGGGGTGGGTGTCGTCGCAGAGCACGACGGGAACAGACAGCATTTGCAAGTCACGACTATCGCGACACGGTTTCCAGCTCCTGCCACCCAGCCAATTCGTCCCCATCCTCCAGAAATCCATCGGCGTAGTGGCAATCGGGGACTCTCTCCGTCGACATTACTTTTCTCCACTGTCCGTTCTCCCTCAGCGCCGTCCAAGCCCAAAATTGCCCACCGCTTCTGACCCTCCCCATCGCAATCTGCAGTTCGCCGACCCACCCGCGCCAAATATCCTCGTCTTCCGTCCGACGCCGAATGAATAATCCACTCTCTCTCTCTTCGTCTCGCCAGACTTCTTCATACGGCGTCAACAATCCTGTGGCCGGATTGACCATTTCGCCACTTTCCAGCGTCGAACCATCGGGCATGGTCTGGTTGTATCCGACGTCGACAACATCCAACGGCATCTGAGTATGGTCAGCTATAGTGCCCCGGTTCACAAAATATTCATGTACCAGAGTCCTCGAATCGATATGGTGTTCGAACCTAGTTACATTTGGAGGCTCTACGATGCAGAGTCTGTTTCTGAGTTCCCCGATATTCAAAACGCACCAGTTGTCCGAAAACCCGCAAAGGCCCAGTCGAGTTGGCGCGTTGCCTTACTGAAACGAACGTCCAAGAAGACGCCTGTCTTCAGCCCAGTGAGTACAATTGTTTCGGTGGGTTCAGAAGCGAGTTCCGGGAGCCAGCGTATTGACTGGCGATATGATATCGAGGCCATGGACAAGAATGGGATCAAGTAACGTTCAAGAATTGGATGAATGCTACGACGTACAAAGACTGAGCTGAGAGTGTATTCGACAAGACAGAGAGAGATACGAGAAAAGCAAAGATGCAACGAGAAACAAATTTTCACTGCCAGAACTGCTGCTGTCGGCCTTGGTACGGGTAAAAGTCGTTTTGCGCCTGCGAGTAGCCCAGATGTCCCGCTGGTTGATGGTGCGCACTCTGCTGCGGCCCCGATCCGCCCGCACCTCCGAAACGATTTCCGCCATAGAAGCCTTGCCCTGGAGGACCACCTTGCGTCTGGCCCTGGCCTTGCTGACCCTGCCCTTGCCCCTGCTGCACGCCACCACTTCCACGACCCGCGACGCCGACGTCCTTGCCATAAGGCTTGTACTGCGTTTCGGGCGATCCGCCACGCGCGTTGCTGCTCTGCGGACCACCGCTTGGCCCTTGACCTCCAAGACCCATGAAGCTTTGCGCGCCCCCGTACAACGGCTTCCCGTACTCGGCGCCGCCTTGTCCAAGGCCGAGTGAATGTTGTTGCTGTTGATGCCCTCCATGGTTCTGTCCTTGGCCACTGTAGTCGTCGTATCCGCCCGGGTAAACGCCTTGCCCAGGACCGTAACCGCTCGGGCCGGCGCCTTGGGTTTGGCCCTTGACTCCAAGATTCGTTTGACCTTGTTGACTGGGAGCAGGACCGTTTCCCCCTGGACCAGGAGGACCGCCGTACATGGTCGGGTACTTGACATAAGGACCGACGTTGTAGCCCGATGGGTTGTAGGGTGCGCCGTAGTACTGGTTTTGAGGGTACGGGAAATAGTATGAAGGATGCATGGAGTACTGTTGGCCTTGCGGGGCAGCAGACGCAGGTTGCTGGTTGGTGTTCTGCGCATTACCGAGCTGCGCCGTTGACTGGCCGGAAGGCGGCAACCCGGCAGCACTAGGCGGTTGTTGGGGTCCAGAAAGGCCTTTGACGTCGTCGTGGCCAAGAACGCCGCGATTAAACGTCGAGTTTTGGTACGAGTCATAGAAACCCTTGAACGTATGTTAAAAAAGGGAAACAGTAAAAGCGAAACAACATACACGCTGGTTATCGTGTCCGTAATCCTGCGCAAAGCCGGAAAGGTGACCGCCTTGTTGGCCTTGCCCGCCGAGTGGACTGAACGTTCCATACGGAGTATCCTGCACCTGGCCAGCGGGTGGTGTTGGCGCGTGGAAGCCGTATGGCGAGGAGGTGCTCGAGGTCGGTTCGCTCCGGAAATAGCTGGAGTGACCGGAGTTGGCTGGGTGCTGTGGATTGGGTTGGGAAGGGTCGATATGAGTGGGCAAGCCGTGTTGTGAGTATTGGTGTTGGTGTTGGGAATGGGATTGTTGTGGGACGTGCTGGTGGGGCGGTTGTTGAGGCGGCTGAGGTTGTTGAAGTTGCAGTTGGGGCGGCATGTAGCCACCAGCGGCCATGTGTTGCTGCATGTACTGCTGCTGGGGCGTAAGCTGATGCTCTTGCTGCATCGGCGGCGGTTGAGTCGCGAGCGAATCCATTAAAGGAGTGCTCTTTTGCGAAACAACGGGTTGCGAAACAGAGCTGGGGAGAGAGTGCGACGAAACCGGGGGTTGAGATGAAGCCAGTCCTTGTTGGAACAGCGCCGAACCCATGGAAGTTGAACTGGGTGGTACGTTCGCTTGTGGCGGGGCGTCATGATGCGGAGGAGGAGCGGTTTGGGGAGCAGGAGGAGATGGAGCAGCGGCTTGAGGTTCGGGAGCAGCCTCGGGCTCTGGCCTAGTTAATCGGTCAAAGGAATGGACAAAAGATAGTAACGGCGAATTCACGCGTTGTCAAATGACGTCTCGCCGCCGAGACTCAGACTTCCAAACTGCATGCCGACCTTTTCGAGGCCGGAACCGAACGAGCTGGGCATCACCACAGGCTGGTCGGTGACCTTGTACCGCGCACTGTTTCGGTGCGAGGACGGTGTCGGACGATTCGGTTTTAATGAAGGTGAAGGTGAAGCAGCGGGAGGTGCGGGTTGAAGGTCGACGGGAGGAGGTAGAGTCTCCACAATGGGAGGAGCAGGATCTTGCTCGGGTTGGTTGTCGGGAAGCTTGCTCTCTGTGATGGGGTCATCCGACGGCTCGGGAGCCGCAACAGTCGACGCCCAAACATCAGCCGCAGAGGTCAAGGGCTTGATGACGACGGTCTCTTCTTCCCAAGACGGGGTCTGAACGGTCGTCGGTTCCTCCCAGCCCATCTGTGGCTGCGGCTCGGGCTCTGCGACTGCTGGGGCGACCACTGGAGGGGGCGCGACTGGGGCGGGAGCGGGAGGAGGAGTCGGTTTCTCTTGCGGACTGGCGGTTGCTCAGTATGAACGTAGGAAAAGGATGTAAGGCATACCGCGCAATTTGAGCCCACGACATTTTGGAAGTCGCTGGTGTCTTTGCAGCGGGCTTGGACTGGGGCTGATGAGTTACGCCGTTGACGTCCGCTTCGCTAGTATTGCCCCACGATGCGGGAGTCATCGAAGGAGGCTCCGCGGCCTCGTTCCAAGTCGCGACAGCAGCGGGCTCGGGGGCGCCCCACGCATTGTCGACTGGCTTGTCTGCGACAGACTTGTCGATTCCGGGGGGACCGTCTGCCCACGCGTTGGAGCCGGGGCTGAGAGGGACATGGTGGCCATTAGCCGGGCGCACAACACTGCCTCGAGCTCTTGGGGCAGCTCCGCCACGAATGGACCCGCCGCGACCGCCGCGCAAAGCACCTCTGGTTCCACGGAGATCACCGCGAGGGGACGTAGCAGACTCTTTGGGGACGGGTGTAGCGGGTTTCTTGTCCTTTTTGCGCGTGACGGCTCCCCATTGCTCGGCATGGCCTATGGAGATGAGAAGGGGTAGAGTGAATGAAAGAAGGGTATGCCTTCGCTGATACGGGTTGCGGCCAACTCGACGTCGCCGGAGACTTCGTGCAAGAGGGAGTGGAGGTCTATGAAGAGGATTGAGGCGCGTCATGAAAAAGGGCAGGCGCGTGCTGACCGTCGTTGGACCATGACGGAAATGCTTCCTGGAGTTGCCTTGCTTTGACTCGGTAGTCGGGAGCGGAAGAGGGCGATGGTGCAGCTGCAATCGCTGCCTTGTAGCTCGACATTGCAAGGAGAGAGAAACAATTGATCGCTATCCCACGAAACAAGCATTTCCCGAACACAACACAGTATACAACTTCACAGGTACATACAACATAGATAATATATCCTACTTGCGCAAGCCCTGAGGGCCATACAGCTTGGTGTGGCAGTTGACACAAACGGGTTCGTTCAAGTGATCACGGAGACGATTCGAGTCGAGGAGCGCGTTGCACTCAACTCGGACGCAGCGAAGACAACCCTTGTGGTATATCTTTCCTACTGCCTTGACCTGCCGCCGGGTGAGGCTCGCATGCATACGATAACACCGTGAACCGACCTGCTCCGCAAAGTACACCGTCTTTGTGCACCTTGCGCATTTCGGGTTGTCACCTCCGAACGTTCTTCGCGGCGAAGGCGATCCACCAGTCAATGTGCGTGGAACAGGTCGCGGAGGCGATTCCGAAAAGCCATCCCCCGTCATGTGGCGACGCTGCACGGCAGCTGCAGCTGCATATCGCTCTGCAACCGGCGCCGTAGCGCGACTGGTATTGAGCAGGTCGTCAGTGTCTCCAGTTGGAGACGCATCCAGATTGGTGGTTGACGTAGAGCGCGTCGGAGTGAGTTGTACCGTTCTAGGTAGACCATCGGGACCGAATCGACCGGTATGACAAGGCCTGCTCTCTCCTTCTTCTGCTATCGGAGACGAAATGGAATCAGCGGCTTGCTTTCGCGGCGGAGTGAGCAAAGGAGCGCGAGAAGCGGGATTGTGGGTCCCAAAGTTCTTGGAATGGCAGGCTTTGCTGGAGGGATTCAGATGCGGCCAAGAGTGAGAGAGAAAGGCGATTACCAGTACGGCTGTAGAGTTGTTGGTATGACGGCGATAGACTGGAACGGGGCCTACCTCTTCGTTGTGCTCTAGCAGCGTGAAGGAGTCTAGACGTTTTCGACAGGTCATACAGGCCAGACAAGGCTGCGATGTGTTATAGGTCGTCAACTCGAGAGGAAAGATAGAATTGCCTTGTGGTAGTATCGGCGACCTGGACCTAGCACTTGCTCTGCTGCGTATACTGCCTTTGAGCACCGAGGACATACTGCTGAGCCCTGGAAAGACGCCATGGAACGAGCGGATGAGATTGAGTTGAGTTGAGTGCCAGATGTCACACTCGCCTCTTGGCTCCTCCATCCACAACCACATTAGACCAACCCTCCTCCTCCTCCCCCCGTGTAAAAATACAATACAACTACTTTCAATTCCAAACACGGTCGGTGATGCTACTAACGATACACCTCTGACGAATTCCGGACAACAGGCTCACCGATTTGCCAAGACACGGTCGCGTTCGCACGCATGAAAGAGTTTGCGAGATCTAACAGAGGAGGCAAAGGACGCGGAGACGACCACTCCGCCACCTCACTCGCCAGCCCAGCCCGGGGTGGTATCCGTGTCGATGACTTTCCAGTGCTATATGCGGTTCGTCTCTTTGAGCCGAATCGATGCCTGAATTGACGGATTCTGCCCTAGCCGGACCTCTCACTCGTCCTACACTACCTGAAGGTCATCAACTCCCGGGAAAAGGTACACTCCCGAAGCTGCCCATGTAAAACTCATTCCTTCTAGATTGGCACAATCGGGCGCACAGTCTCCGGAACATCGACCCTCGCACTCTACACGTTCCTGGCCCAATGCTCGTTTGCGGTCGCGCAGGATCTGAAGGGTCTTATGGACGTAGAGCCGTGTGGGCCGTAGTGAGAGGCGCTGTGGACGGTGGACTTGGCGGAGCGGAGGTTAGAGAGTGTTGCGAGGCGGAAAGAGTCTGTGCCCTGCTGGAAGCGCTCAATCTGTGCGTCTCGTTTCCTCCTTTGGTTTTCCTTTTGCGCGTTACTGACGACGAGGCCAGACCCATCTGGCTCGACACATCTCGCATACGCTTCACGCGCCGGCACTCATGCCCCTGTCGTTTGTGTCCTCATCGAGTACCCCGAACACCTGTTGCTCGCTCCGCCGCAATCCGTCGTCCTCTTCCTGGAGGACGACACACGCAGACCCGGCCAGGTGTGGAAGGTTTTGCGTGTTTCCGAAACCGTGTTGATACAACGATGCAGCAACCGTCGAGGATGGCGCCGAAGGGAAGGCGGTGGACAGGCTTGATTCGGAATGGGGCGTAAATGAACGACAGAGCAGAAGAAGCAGGGAGGTCCATTTATGTCGCGGTAGATCCGAAATTGCTTTGAGATGAACCTGGGCAACGTTCTGAGTTTTTGACCATAACTGTGACGATCGCTTGCGTCAGCAATCCTTCCTTTACATGCTAAAAGCTCAGCGCACAACAGAGCCTTTCCCTGGCTTCGCCACGAATCCACTCTACCTTTCCCATGGAAAGCTGCCTGAAGAGGTCTACAACAAACTCAAACACATGCTCACAAAGGCCGGCATCCCACTCCTACCTGCCCTCACCAACGATGGTAACGACGTCCTGGGTGAGCCAGGACCGAAAGACGCCCAAGCTATCGGAAAGTTCGGCCACTACACAGTATCAGTACGTTCCCACTACTTCTGATTTTTTTCACCGAGGCAAGGAATCTCAAGCTCATGTGGTTCATACAATCGCTTCGAGATGGAAACGAAAAACAGTGCGTCCGCCTTAACTTTCTCATGAATAAACGAAAACCATCGCATAGGAGATATAGCTATCTTCTGTTTGGCTCGAGGTACCTTGTTGGCGCCGTTGTCGGATGCAGCTCCGAGGTCTGTTCTTTGTTCCGTTCATATCTCAAATCCTCACAAAAGCTAGCTGTCGCCCAACGAGCGTCACATCATCCACTCTGCTGTTCTTGCCGAGGGCGGATCCACCGAGGTGGGGCGGCCTGGGCCCACAACGACACACTTCGTTATCCCGCAAGACAACTACGACATCAAGGACATCGAAATTGCGACTGCAGTCCAGTACATGGCCACCGGCCTCCAGATCGTGATACCACCCTTCTTCACCCACCACCTGCCACACAAGATGCTAAACACCGATACAACTCCGTACCTCAAACTATCAACGAGCAGGGCTTTCTCTGGCGGCACCTTGTCTCACTGGATGCACGAGCAAATCGTCTTGCTGTTTGAGATCTATCTCGGAGAGCCAGGTAAGAAGTTCTGGAACTCCGCCGATCCAGAGCACCACGGCTCGAGGGACTTTGGCATCTGCTGGAACTGCTCGGAAGCGGGAGAAATTGTTCCTTCTCGAGATGGAAAAGAATCCTGTTGCGCCTCTTGGTGGGTTTGCGTCTCGCCAATCTGTTACAATTTGTTCCTCACCGTCAATCAGCTACAGCAGGGCACCGAATGGGATTTTCTGTTGTATCTGCCGAAGTGTTGGGCCCGACTTGCGCCGGCGCGACAACAGAACAGTGCGGATCTCTCTATCCCTCAAGAACTAGACTTACTTGCGCAGATATGTTCCTCTTGTTATTACCGGCCATTTATAGAAGGTGAAGGTCCCATAGCCCCGCTGACTTTCATCGATGTCGGGGAGGAGGACGAGCAAGCTATACACATGACCCCCGCGCAACTAGAATACCTTGCACTCAAGAGTGGAAATCTCTCTTAATGCTGTATACCGTCTAGTACCAGAGATGCACTATGCTAAAGTCCAGTATTCTTGCTACGATGGGTGGATAGTAATAACAGTGCTTGGGATGCAAACTTGCAGGAATGAGTGTACAAAGTCCTTCGGATACAGCGAGTGCGGATACAGACACGGAACACATGCGGGAATGGAAACTTGCATCGAACTACCCAGTCAGAGCCTTGCCTTCAGAGATTTCGGAGAGTCGTAGGCGCAGAATGGCATCCTAGATGTTAATTAGCTTTAGAGGTCGGGAGCGTGCCCAACTGAGACGTACATTGTGTACAGCTTCTGAACGCATTTCCCATTCCCCCACAGCAGCTTCGTACGCTTTCCGACAGTAGCCGGACTGCGGATTCCAAGAACGAGAACGCAGGAAGAGGTGCCGGGCTCGCAAGCTCTCTTCAGCAGCGAGCAGATCAGCCCATATGCCCTAGACGCCAGTGTTAGACAGAAGAAATGAATGAGTATCGTAAACTCACGCGTTGCTGGGCAGCAGGTAAAGAGTTCCACACACTAAGACTGTCCATGTAGAAATCCGTCCAGTCGGGAACATGAAAACGTCCACTCCAAACAAGAAAACAGAACCATTCGTACACACGTTCGGCAGCAGGGGCACACGGGCCGAGATTGAGTTCGAGTTCACGTTCGAGTTCGAAATTAAACGGGACTTCGGACTGTACGCCACCGGTTGCACCTCCCGCGCAATCTCGAGGAACTTGGATCGGTACTCCGCCGCCATCGACTTGCATTGCCGGGGGAGCGAAAGCAGCAGGAATCGGCGCGCCGGCGTATTCTTCGTTGAGTTGCATGTGTTCGAGAGCGAGAGGACTCGACTCGGTGTCCTCTGCTGGCATTGGGGAAAGGGATGTGTTCTCAGCGTCGAAGTCATCTTCTGAAACCGTCCATAACTCGTCGTCGTCTGCAATATCGCACGCCTCCGTCGCTGGGGTTGGTATTTGGTCTTCCTCGTCATCTTCTTCTTCATCAGCCGCGGAGGCGCCGCTGGTGGATGCCAACATCAGCGCGGCAGGTACGCCGGGGAGGCGCAATAAAGTTGTCAAGAAAGAGTTTGGGCGAATGCCGGAAACTGGCTGGTCTTTAGATTGCTGCTGTCATTTAACGAAAGAAGATGTACCGTGTGTGGATGGGAATACGATACCGAGAGCTTTGTCCATCGTGGGCGCGTTGGGCATGCGAAGAAGAGCAGACGAGGACGTGTAGCCGAGCCACATATAAAGACGTTTCAGGAACTTGAGTAACGAGTTCGCGTCGAGTTCATGGGACCCGACACCCATCTCGAAGCAACATCCTAGGCTGAAGCAGGACGGGGCGTTAGTTTCAGGACGAGTTCGTTGAGAGGCCGACGCACAATGCAAGCGCAGTCAAGAATCCGTAATTTACGCCGGCACTGGTGTTGACTTTGGTGGCTTGGTGAAGGGAAGTCGCACGGACGAGGAGAGCAAGACGAGCGCGGTACTGTTCGTTGAACACGTCGGAAAAGAGTATGTTGTTAATGCGGCTATTCGATGCTTCGGCAATCTTCTGCACGGCGGATGCGCTGAGGCAAGCATTGGCAACTACAATGGAGTGAGCACTAGCCCCATAAGTACGTAGATCGCGCACCATATCTACGTTGTTTGTCCCCTGCCACGACAAAGTTATTTGGGGGTTGAGAGACGGCTTTTTCCAGCGCCATCGTAAAGTTGCGCGGCTGTTTGTCCGAGGTATAGAGCTTATGGAGAACGAATAGAGGAACGATGCCATCGCCCGCCACGAGTGTCCGCTGCATGCTGGTAGCAGCTTAATGCACTGTCAGGAAAGGTTTTGGGACTCACAACTCGCTCAAATCCTGAAGCTTGAGTTGATGCTGTCTGCGCTGCGCGGAGGTGTACTTCCCCATGGTGGTGGTACTGGCTTGCGTTCTGTGACCAAACAAGGTCACAACCTTTTCAGCTCAGAGTTCAGAATTCTTCAAAAGTTCTTGCCCTCTTCGACGCTGGCCGCGAACGCCCGCGCTAAGATCGTATTGTGGTCAACAGCCAGCGAAGACGCGGTCGGCTTCAGTTCGTGACTAACACCTGCATCCACTTACAACGACGAGCACAAACAACGCGTCGCGTCGACTCCCTGCGCTGTTTACTGTTTAGCAGTAACACCTTCCGCCCACAAGGGCCTTAGGTGTCGCTGGGTCGCCGTCGTCCGGCTCAAAAGCGAGTTGGCCTGTCCCAGCCGCGTCTACGACGCTCCGTCCTTCCACAATCTTGTCTCCGTCGGTCCTCCCGCCGCACTCCCATCCGATCGTCCATGTGTCCCTCCGCCTCGTCTCACGCCCTCCGATGCTCTCCAGCGCCATTTCCGCATGCCCGGGCCGCCGAGTCCAAAACGCCAACTTCCTTGCGATCCCCCAACGCACCTGTCGTCGCACCGAAGAAGCGCGTAACGGCTTTGGATGCTGTTTATTGTGGTCCTTGACGCTGGTGCGTGCTCAAACAGCGCCGATACACGTCCATTGACGATTTGCAAGATTTCGCGTCAACGCCGGAGGGGTTTCTTCCCGGTTACCTCTCGAGTCAAAGCGAATGGGTATTGTCGTGTGGGACAACGTGCAAAAGGGCGCCGATGTTGTCATGAGCAAGATCGTGCCAGGGAACAACCGGCTCGAGGAGGAAATGGCGAATACGGCCCGAGAAGGGCTACAGATCCTCGCCATGGCAAGGAAGCGGCTTCCGCGCAGCTCTAAATGGAGCGACGGCGAGCGTTGTGGCCGAGTGCCTAGAGCACGATCTCGAGCTGCTAGGGCTGACCGGCGTTAAGTGAAACCTCCAGAACGCGAGCACAACGCCGCTCGCCTGCTGGACACGTCCTACCCCGTTGTGCATGCTCTGGCGCGAGCGGCGTTCGATGTGCGTCTGATGTATGTCCTCTGCGCCATCCCCGACTATCTTCTCAGTCACGCCCCGTCCAAGTGTCCCAAAACTTCGGCGTCCTTGCCAACTTTACCGATGAACCGCACGCACTCCCTCCAATCACCACGCTGGCGCCCACGTCCTCACCGCGCCCATCTATTATTGAACGAAAACAGGCGGAGAACCAGAAGATGCGAGGCTGCTGCTCTGCGACGACAGATTCCCAACAGGGACGTGTTGGAACCGACGATCCAGGCCCGGCTGAACGAGGCGCAACTTGGAGGTGACTCTGGCGTTAAGAGCAAACCGCGTGTTCTTGTTCGCGCGGCATTCTAAGAACGGTGAATGGGAGGAGCGGATAGGTACGCCGACTTGAGTTTCGTTTTGGACTTTGCACTAACCGTTTGCAGCTTGTTCCCGGCCAGCCTCCATGGTACGACTGTTCTTCCTCGTCCGCACGAGCCACTATCAAGACGCCCTCGAGGAGACGCTTCGATTGCAAGGCATCGAACATCGAGTGGCCAGTTTCGTCAGTCACTTACGGGTTCAATCCACCGACTGCCGACTCCCAAGTCAACCACGACCATCCTCAGTCAATTTACAACGCGCACATTCTGGATTCTTCGATCGCCGACCCGTTCAAGCTCGATTTGTACAAGCTCATCGGCAAATTGAAGCCGAGTCGGCGGAACGTTCCCCATGCTACCACTACGACGGAGAATTCGCTGTCGTTCCGGTTGGCGATGTTCGTTGCTGGTCATTCGGTCGAGGAACACGGCCGCGATCCGCGGGGGATCCGGCGCGCGATATTGGAGGCGTTTCAACAACGGCTACCGCCTTCCTTTCTCTGAGAGTAAGAAGCGGCTCATCAGTGCGGATGCTCGGGTTTGCATGGGTTTATAGATGAGATAGATAATTCTGAAAGCGCTGATATTGGATTGACAACATCTTCTTTGTGCGTGTGACATCTTCTTCTTCGCCCCGTCATGTTCCCTTGCTCTTGGGATGACTGCCATCTTCTCTTTCTAACGCTCGACACCTGCCTTGAGCATATCGCTGATCACGCCGGGGAACTGAAGAGTGTCTGCCTCTGGGATCGGGGAAGTTGTCAGCTCCCGGTGGTTGATCCAAAAAGGTCCTTACTTAAACACGTTGAGGCTGGTGAGTGTTGCGAGTGTTTTCATTCCAAGTTAACCCTAAATACTAGTTCACATTGGCTTCCACCGGCATGTTTGTTCAGTAGGAAGCGCATAAAGCTCTTTGCTACACCTCATATATCAAAGTATTGCTATCGGCGCTACAAGACTTGGGAATCACTCGCCAAACACCAACTATCTGTACACCGCATCTACACATGCATCGTAAAATTTATGCCTTCATCTCCGCCTTCATCCATTAAATGATGAACTTGTAGTGTGGAACCGAGCTGGACAAAAAAACGTCAAGCTTGCCGAATCATCTGAGGACCAAGAAAGCTGAGGAATTTGGATGCGCCGAGAAGCTGGAAGATAAGAGACGTATATGCGTGGTCCGTGTCCTCAAACGCTTTGTTTTTCTTCAACTGCTATAGAATTGTGGATATCCCTTCTTGGGGCAGCACGATTGTCAACATCCAGTTCGTTGCCACCTCTACCTCCTACAGCTCATTCAGCCTATGTTACAGCATACCGGCGTTGCAGATGACCAAAAGCAGGATGAAATATCTGTTCTGCCATATCGTCAAGACCCATCTTCACTTATGCGGTTCTTACTTCACCCAAGCGATCCTGCCGTAGAGCAAGAGTTGAGTTTCGTGTCGTGAAGTTCGGCGTCATACGTACTCTCTGCGAAACGTTCTTTACAGCTGTAATGCAGCAAACACGGCTTTGGAGCGATGGGCACACGTTCCGTTCTTCGGTGTGTGGAACGCCGATTGTTGAGAGTAATGCTCGCATCGGGTATGAAGTTTTCAAACTGCAGGATGATTGGGCCGACGAGAAAGATATTACGCTGGAACAAATCCGGCGAAACGCCCGCTATCAAGCGCCTCGATAGAGCGCGTCGTGTGAATCCGTCATCTTGAACTGGTGGTTTTCGCAAACGCCAGTCGTCATCCCACACGGACCTTCTCGTATGCCGAGTATAGTTATTAGAATGGAGAAGACGCACCTTCTTGACCTTGTTCGAGGCGCGTTCCGCTGCCCGAGCAAAGAACTCGGGGTCTTTAACAGCGAGCTGGTAGAAGGGTTTTCAAAGTCGCGCGCAATCTGCGTGTACTCGTTGATGAGACAAGAGGTTTCGCGCGGGTGTTGGTGCCATTTGTCGTAGCCAGGAGGAGGTTCGCGTTGGTTCTTGAGACAGTAACGCGACTTGCCTAGTTCGAGCGTGGAAGACTGACGCGCAAGATTCAAAGAAGAAATGTAGGATCATATTAGCCTATAGCGCTACCTGCAACGAATGCGACAATGAAAACATGTTGGCCTTGCGTGATTGTGGGGACGGGATGGGGGCGACGCGTCGGGAGTGAGGCGTGTGGTCAGACGATGGCGAGACGAGAGGGCAACGTGTGGGGACGGGAAGCGCATATTCGGCATCAGTCCAGAACTCGCGCCGGGTAGCTGGCCGGCTTGGCGGGCTCCCTCATGAGCGCAAGCTGCCCTTCACATACGACCAAAACCCCGTCATTCCCATCCTCATGCCGCTGTTTGTTGATAGCTTCCAAAATGGAGCGCGTTAGAAGGGAGCTGTCCTTAAATCTTAGCTATTGTGGAACAGCGGCAACAACACTTACGCATATCTAGCCAGCCAAGTAGTGCTGATGGTAAGCTCGTCCAGGTTGATGTTGAGGGCGGCCGGCTGGCGCAGCTTGAGGGAGCTGGTCTTGCGCAGCTTGAGCGCTTGCTGGTAGCGAACAATGCAAGGGAGCGGTTCAAAATTTTCTGAGGCGTTTGACGAAAGGAAATATCACCGGAAGGTACCCACTGTCGGCAGATATTCTAGCTGAGATCGCCATGCGGACGGAGGGATGCAGTACGAGAAAAAGTAGGTTATCTGGACTCCATAAGCTGCAAGCACGAAAAAAAAAACAGTTGCTCACAAACAGATGGCTGCTTCCCTTGAGGAGGTCGTTGTAGCCAGGGAGGGGCATTTGTCCAGTCACCGGAAGAGATTGCCGCTTGGTAAACGCGACTAGCCTTGCGTAAATGCCGTGCAATTTGTGCAATTCCAGCCTACCCTACGCGTTGGTAAAGTTCTCGCACGTCGACGTCGAGGATATGAGTGTCTGCGTTGTGATCGAAGCGAAGACGGATGCTTGAGCACGAGGTTGTAGGCTGGCCGGTCAACTGCTGCGCCCTCTGATTGCGAGATTGCTGGTTAGTTCCCATTCGGCATTCTTCACAGCTGGTGCCGTTCGACGTTGCAGAAACACGATTTAAGCACGTCGTATACTTCGCTGATTTGCAGAGGACGCTGCCGTCAGACTCGGGCATACTAAAAAATGCATGAGCAGAGTAGACCGTTTTCAGTTGTGCAGCACTTACAGGTGATCAGCAAGACGTGAACGCATCTTGTCAAGGCTTTCTCGAGACGCAAAAGGAATACCCGCCGCACGGAGAACATCTCCATATCCGGCTTTCGACGTTGTCTCCAAACTCATCCTCTAAAGTAAGCTTTGCATCGAAAAAAATAATGCAATGGAACGCACACCGTGACAATCCCTGCACGCAGTGCTAACTTGTGGTCTCGGGGGAGAGCATGCAACTCCTCGAGAATTCGGCGGATTTCCGGTGCCACAGATTGAGAATTGGCGGCGGGAACTTTGGATTTGAGCTTTTTACCGGAGAGGCGAGGCGGAGCCGGAACGTGGAGGGGCGGAGATGCAGTGAGTTCCATTGACTGTATTGGACTTGAGGGGCCCGAGTCGTAGGAGAGCTCATCTAGCTTGCGCTTGTTGGGACGGGATTTGTCAAAGGACGGAAGCGAAACTGGTGGGATGCCGCCTTTAGAGGGAATTGGGGAAGTGAGTCGAGGCTTCTTGGTGCCGGATGCGTTTGCGATTAGATCCAAGGGTCTTTTGTTCTCGCGTTGACTTGCACCTGCCGCATAGCTGTTATTGGCAAGAAGAAAGAAGGAGAGTGTATATATGCGCACGAATCGACTGTGATGGATGAGCGGTGAGAACGGATTTTTCTTCTGGAATGGATTTTGGTTCGGGAACAACAGATTTTGCTTCAGTAGTCGCATTTGCAGACAGCACACGGAGACATGGAACTGGGGGATGAGGTGCATTAGAAACCGATTGAAGATGGCATACCTGAGTCCGTTAACTCTTCAGGGATGTAAGGATAGTCGTGGTGAAGAGCCCTGAGGAGGATAGGCCGGGGAGGCGGACGTATGCCTACGCGTTTGCACTCGGCATCCATCCGGGCGTATAACGCGTCGAGACGGACGGAACTGGCTTCTGTGGGGGAACCAGTATACGCTACAGCTAGCCTACTTGGATTAGAACGCGTCTCTTTCGTGAGAGTAATGCAAAACTCACAATCGTCTCGAGAACATGAACATGGCTGCGATACGCTGCTTGTGTTGCGGTGTTTGAAGAGTCGGTGGACATACATCGCCGGCAGAAATCCTGTCGACGAGTTGCTGTGTCTTGAGGTTCAGGGCTTCCTTTATAAACTCTGAGGCAGACATGGGTTGAGGCAAGAAGGGAGCAAGTTGCTGGTGTGACATTAGAAACGAGAACGTCCATGGCGCCGCCAAACCTCGTCCTCAGCGGTGTACCGCCAAGCCGCTTCATCCGCACTCCTTGCTTACCTAGCATACACATACGCCCTCAGTTCATCTCCGCCTCTGGGAACAAGATTGAGATGGAAGAACCCTTTACGAAAAATCTCGTCGATCTCAACTTTGGTGGCTCTTTCCGCATAGTGGTCAGCTACGTAGCCAAACGCATCGTTGCTGGGCGCGTTGTAAATGACGCGCTGCCGGAATCCTTCTTTGCTGCGAGTGGGATATCCGCGCTGCTGGGCGACGAGCTCCAAAAGGTACGTTTTTTTGGCTTTGTTGGACTTTATACGATGACACATACTCATTAAGCACTTCAAAACGCTCAATCTCGAATGTAATCTTGTCACCAGTGCCCAATATCTAATCAGTATGTCAAACGTGTATCTCCATGTTTTACCTGGGCGATCCTATTCAGTCGACGTCAAAGGCGAACCTGCTCTCTCACACAAACCAGCCGCACACTTCCGCCTCCTCGACCTAGAGACGACGGTATTCATGGACCCCTTGGAAAAAATCCCTCCTTCCGGTCCACGCGTTCCAACCCAGTGGGCAAATGCGGTCTATAAGGCGATTCAGGACCTCATCCCGCGTCTGGCTTGGTACCTTTCTACATGACTGTTAATCCGAGCGCTTGTTGAACTTCTTTAGTGCTGCACCGGTGGTGTTTGAGCGGGTAGAGAACTTCATGGGTTTCTTTTGTTTAGTCCGCCCGCTGAAGTCCTAGCAGACCATTCGACTCGAGAACCCGTGGTTCAAACACATCTTTGGCGCAATTCAGGACGTGCTGTTGCGGACGGAAGACCTCGGATGTAAGAGGAGCCTAGCGAAGTATTTGCAGGTACTGGCAAACTCTTGCACATGCTCAAAGGACATGACCGCTGTTCTTCTGCTACAGGACATCGCACAAAAGGCACAGAAACGCCTTGAGCAACGCCAACAAGAGGTGTGGCAAGAGTATCGTATTCTCATCCCCATTCCCGTGCTCGACGAGCGGAGAGCATTCATCTGTGAAATGGACATGCGCTTACGTCTTCTGCTGCAGCACAGAGCCAGCCGTAAACGAAGGGAGAAAGCCCGCGGTAACAAAGCTACCAACGACGACAACTTTGACTCGGATGAAGAGGACCTTGTTGCCGCTCAAGAACATGAAGCCGAGGAGGAACTCATTGCGGAACTGGCCCAAAAGGAAGTTGTCTATCCTCCCGACGAGAAAGAAGAAGACGAGGATGCATTGGAAGAGGAGGATACCGATGCTGAAAAGCGGAAAAGGTGTGGTAATTAATCGTGGTTATCGTGGCGTCAACATCTAACCAACACCACAGGAATAGCGCGCTCCGAAAAATTGAGAAGGCGACGATGAATATTCTACGAGCTGTAGCGGAGGGAACACCGATTGAGTTCAAGCTCAATAACGATCAGTGGGTCTTATAATCCGACGCGTTTCTTCTTTTTGACAAAGTTTGAGGAATCACAGCAAAGTCCACAAAGTCTATGATATAAACGAGGGCAGTGTCATCGCCGGCAGCGCCTTAAGACTCGGTGTGCTGTTCCACTGGGTAACAATTTCAAGCTAACCCAGGCCCGTTGAAGCTCGTTTTCTGTTCTGCGCTTCTACTTTTCACGGGCTCATCATCAAAGCTATCTGGATCTCGCGGAGGTATGCTGGTTACTCTACGGCGGCTCTGTACTGAAGGGTTGTAGGGGATTCATTTATATTGTGCTGATTGTGCTCATTCGCGGAACAGTAGACATAGTGAGTACACAAAATCGTACACTTGTTGCAGAAAGATTAATTTAAATCCAGTGGATCGAACGTGTTTGTTTTACCTTCGGGATCAAGAGCAACCTGTTCGTGGTAAGCCTCTCAAGTTCTGCGAACATCACACTGATTCTATTCAGCGCTCTGTTAGTCGCGGGAGTGTTGCTGGTTGCGGCTTACGCATCTCGTTGTCCAATGCCAACGCGCAGTCGGATAACAAAACTTTTGTGTCGCTTGAAGGGGAGGTACGTGCGGTTGCTGATGAGTGATGAGGGCCCGGGCATCGTTAAAGCTTTGGCCAGACCGGACTGCCACAAATAACCGACGTGGTAGAGGTCGACCTTGATTCTGACGTTAGATTCGTCGTCGTACTTGAGAAGAAGGTGGGATATACTGTTCTCGTCTCCTGGCGCGCCGCTCACTCTATACAGTCCATTTTGACAGCGATACTCCAAGTACTAGGCAAGTTGAAAGAGTCTTTGGGGGGAGGCCTTTGGATGACGGTAAATATTCTTCTTGCTCAACATCGTCGCTTTGCCGTCGCTCAACAGTTTCAGGGCAGCGGTATGCCTGATAAACATATTCGAGGGATCTTGGCGCTCATTCGGGCCAAATACCCCAACCTGCCTTTCTTCATAATCCGCGACTGCGACTATGGAGGCATCCGGATCGCCAGAATGTACTCTCGAGCCGTCAATGACATCGTCGACCTGGGCGTGCACGCTTCGGATCTGGAAAGACATATCCCATCGCTTCGACTGCTGCCCGCAAAAGTGTATGATCTGCGCATGGTATGGCTATGATTCTGGCTCTTGCTCTTTGACCTCAGCGTATTCAGTCAGAAAAATCTTTACAGGACAAGGAGAGCCTGTATCCTACCATCAGGTTCTTTGTCCCTTCTATCTTATCGACAATCGTGTGATTGACGGTATCTCAGAGACACGCTGGAGTTTATCGTGCGGCGTAGAAAAACAGCACATTGCGATTCAATTGGCGATTGGGAGTCGTATTTGGTGGAAAAACTGTCCCCGTTGTTGTTGGTCGAGACGCCGAGCGGTGGGGCCTAGGCAAGATCCACTATAGGCAGCTTTACAATTAAAGGCTTTGGCGCCCTGCTTGATCTCGACTGCGTCTATATGTTTTATGTATTGTCTAGGCAGGTACACGGGGTTCTACAAGTAATAAAGATGATGTTGGCAGTCGTTCCCTGCACTCGATGATGGACTCGACATGACGCGCCCGTACAACACCGGCGGACCGCACGGTGCATATCTGTGGTTACAGGATGAGGACGCGGAGACATGACGAAGAAGCGACGTACGATGGTCAACCCGTAGAACTTGTGTCCCTCGATATGCGAATTGTACAGAATGAGCGTGTTTCGAGGATTGTGCGTTTTTAAGGCTGTCGAGGACATGTTTGTGGCGCTCCTCCTACGTATATACGTCCCTTCGAATTCCTCCAGCGGATGGTCGATGAAGTGCTCCAGCTGGTTGTGCAGCCCACCCGCGACGATGCAGCGAGTCGGATGCTACAGAGTGGCGGTGTTAGAAGACGCACGGTGTTAGAAGACGCAGTGTGTAATTGACCGCGCACATTGAGTGTGTTTAGGGTTGTGAATTTCGGAATGGAGAACCCAGATTGCGTAGAAGGTCAGCCGCTCGACGCTGGGTCGCAAGGAACATAGGTTTGTTCCCAAGAGAGCGAGTAACATGTCTAGGCGTTTGTCGACTAGATATACCGTTGTGCCTGTTGCGGCGGCTTCGGTGTCAATCGGGGTATCGGCATGGACCAAGTTGGAGACATCAGCAATATCTGCACGATGTTTGTTCGTTTGGGAAGCGACAAGAGAACAAACATGACTTACGAACACCAGCCTCGATATTACCGTTAGGTAGAGGACGCGCATGCCCTGTCTTGACATTCTAGTCATCTTGTTAGCGCCGGTCAACTAGAAGTGGTCCACCAACTCGGAGGGTCGATACTGCAAATGACCAGATCGCGCAGGTCCTCCTTCCCTTCCACCGCCCATCATCGCTTTTCGGCTTGACGACCCACGAGTCGCTCTCGGGAGGCAAGCAGCCCAATATCGCACTCCCAAACTCGCCGTAGCTGATACCATACTCCAACATCAGCCCTGCCCACTCGGCGTCCTCCCCGCTAACGTCCCCGAGCACGCGAATAAAGTGCCCGCCGGGTAGCGCGACCTTGGGTGCCAAGCGTCGATCGCGACAAAGATTTTCTTCCGGCCCCTTGGCGCGTGCGGATGCGGACGCGCGGGATGAGGTTGGGTACGCGAGTAGGGTTTATGTGGACAGCGACGACGCGCTGGTGGACTCTGCTGAGGTCGACGGAGGGATGTAGCATCGATAGGGCAGACGGTTGGACGCCAATTTCGCTTGACGATCCCGACGACGCGCCCGGTCCGCTGCGTCTCTTTCTTGGTCTACAACTCGTGAGCCAACCATGCGTGCAGCGCAGCCATCTATTTTACGAATTAGATCGAGGGTCGGTCGATGAGCAGCAACGCACACTGATACGTATTACCGGGCCAAAGACCGTTAAGCTTGACAGTGTTGCCCAGTCGGTTTCGTTGGTGAACGGTGCGAGGACTGGTGCGTTCTTCCAAGGCAGTTCGGTGTTTGCTCTGACTTCCCGGTAGAGTAGCTGGGGCAGGACGTCCGTCGGATTGCGTATTGTTATTTTCGGTCGAGTGTGAGGTTATTAAAACTGCGTTCGCTCGCAATTTGGCTGGGTAAACGAGCGCCACGGCACGGTAGAGGCTTTTGGGTCGGGGGATGGCTGTATTGGACAGGAAGGGGAGGGTGGAGCAGTTGAGCACGAAGTGGCCGATAAGAACGCCAGAGCCGTGGGCGAGAGGATAATCCTCAAGAAGACGTAGGCGGAGATCCTTTTAGCGCGTTAATATGCTGAGCAGAAGGTGTACTTTGCCGCACCTGAAGAGGACGGCAGTGACCAAGTAGAGCATCGCGAGGCCAGACATAGCAACCCTTGACGCTGTCCACCATCAGCGAAAGTCGGTCTTGTTCGAGAGACTTCGAGCCCAGCTAATGAAGCCGTTGGTACAGAGATTCGTCGTCGGAGATGGTGAGGCGTTGGCCGTGCCTGCAATCCGAGAGAAAGTTTGTGACTTGGTGCTTGCGATCAATCCCGCCTTGCTCCTCCCCCTCATAGACCGTTCAGCAAAGCCCCGCTCTACAAGGTTCGACCATGGAAAGTGAAAATGAGCATGAAACCTTCGAATCCGTGTGTCTCCAACCTCATTCTTAACCCAGCTAACCGCAATGAAACCCAGGCCAACGCGGGGGCGTCTCTTACCTTTCCGATGCAATGCTCCGCTCTGCGCAAGAACGGTCATGTCGTTATTAAAGGTGCGTTATCGCCCTCCATCGCCGGTTTTTTTTTCTTGGTCTGCAAGCTCATCGCGCGCCAGGTCGTCCCTGCAAGATCGTCGACATGTCCACGTCCAAGACCGGCAAGCACGGTCATGCAAAAGTCCATCTCGTTGCTATCGATGTATGTCTCCTGCGCTGGTGTCTTCGTCTCGTCCAACCATCCACCCTAGATCTTCACCGGCAAAAAGCTTGTCCGTGTCCTTTTTTCGTTTCAACCCAGGTTTTTCATGCTTTCAACCAGGAAGACATCTCTCCCTCGACCCACAACATGGATGTCCCGAATGTCTCGCGCAACGAGTACCAGCTCGTGCGTCGTCACGACAGGCCACTTATCCGATCGAACACCATTTCAGGTCAACATCGACGATGGCTACCTCAACCTCATGACCCAGGACGGTGTCCCCAAGGACGACGTCCGCGTCCCCGACACCGACATTGGCAAAACCATTGAAGAGGAGTTTAATGCAGGGAAAGAGTTGCTCGTCACCGTCGTCTCCGCGATGTCGGAAGAACACTGTTTATCCTTCAAAGCGCGTCACGTGATCTTCGCTGAGCCCAAGACTGACCTTTGCAACAGGAAATGCCCAAGGGGTCTTAAACGGGCGCGAAATGTTGCACAACTGCTACCATCCCCTCGCCTCCTTGTATCCTTTGCGCTGTTGTGTCCATTTTTCTCTCGCACATGTGTGTGTAGGTAGCGTTTGTAGCTCGATATACTTGAATTTTGAAGGAGGCCATAAAAGTGTTGTGTGGATGTTGGGATCAGTTGGCTCTTGCAATATGCAGTCGAGGTCGCTGCACCGCAGAAAGAGCTCCGCAGGCGACTCCGACGAGTAGGGATCGGCACCGTACCGTATACGGTACGACCGTACATATACGGTGTCAGTACGGTTGGTTCCGTACCATAACCGTACCGTACCGCGGGCTGCCAAGGCCAGTACGGGTACGGCCGTACCGTACTGATGGGAGATCAATCCCCTCGTCCTGCGACACCGGCGAGCCCGGAAGGATTCTGTCAGCATCCTCAGGCCTATTTAAGGCTACTGGAAGCCATCTACATGCCGCGCAAGTTGTTGTTCGGTGGTGTCCAGCTTTTTGATGGCCAGTCAGTGCGGTACGAGTCTGGAGTCGTCATTACCCCTCCGGCAGACTTAAGTGAGCAGCAGCACGACGACAACGAGTAGAGGAAAGTTTGTCCTCGCTGTTGTCGGCATTGTCATTATCGGGGGTTGGTGGCGTGATCTTCAACCTCAAGTCCAAGGGCAAAGATGGTGCTGCAGCAGGCGTCAAGGCGGTAACGAGAGCAGGAAGGACCTCTGAAAATCCCGCCAAAGGTCGTTCGGCCATTTTGATGATTTTGTCCAAACTTTTGACCTCGAGCGGACGCAAAATTATGTCCGAATTTCCCGAACAATCTCCAGCTTTTTTCATAAATCCGGCCGAATGAATTTTTATTTTTTTAAATAGGCACCTGGACAAGAGATGTCAGATCTTGGATCGGCCGACACTAGCAGCTTCACGTGATAATGATTGCCGGAAGGCGTGACATATGTGTTACATTTTGTCTGGAGGCCTGTAGACAGGGATAAATCGCACTTGGAGGGTTTAGGCCAGTGGCAGGCCCTTGCAGAAATATCATTATAGCAAGAAAAGCTGCAAGGAACCTCATTTACCTGTTAGTCCATGACTTTATATTCCACCAACGCGCAACATGCTACTTCCGAGCAGTGCAAGCACATAAATATGAAAGTTTCTTAGGCCGAGCTCATGTGGTGCTTCCGAATAGATTAGGAATATACTTCTGGTCCAAAACTTCCACCACTGGACCACCAGACCAAGTTCTTGCCGTGCATTGAACAAGTTGGACAAAGAGACAAAGAAAAGAACTACCAAGGGAGGCAACTGACCTAAAGGCATGCTATTTATGCAGCTATACACGCTCTGGATGTACACAGGAAGGCGAAGACAAGAGCAAGCAGGCCAGACGCGGTGTGTGAATACTATCTGAAGTTGTGAGCATCTTAACAGTATCCATCCCTCATTAGGTGTGGCAGCTCGACCCCCCGTGCAAACATCAGTGTCAGCTGATCCGGAATCTGACATCTCTTGCACCTGGATTAAATTTCCCGCAAAGCCTCGCGGTCTCTGGCCGAAAGCTCTGAAAAACTGTCTATACTGCCTAAAATATGTTTCTACCAGAGAAATTTTGTGTCAATTATGCAGTAGACTTGAGTTTTTAGTTGAGGAAAATGTCTGAACTTCCAAACAACTTCGAGGTCCGCTCAGGCAATTTTTGTCTGAAGTCTGAGAACGATGTGTGATGAAATTCCCGCTACTTTAGTGGTGGGTTTATAGCTGAAGCACTGATTTACATCCAAAACTTGCTTTTCATGCCCTAGCTGTGCATCCATGCACTGCTTGTAATTGTATTAGTGTTGCTGGTAGCCTGCATCCATTGAGCTGGCTGTCTTCGCGAGTTTCCCAAGTGTGGTCCTTTCACCCTTGCCCCCCCTGCTTGTCTCAAGCAAGAAGCTGTGGGTACTGTAGTATTATAAACAATTCATCAGTTACGCATCACGCAGGGGTCTAGACGCCGAAATAATTTCGGCGGTCACACACATTTTTTGGCCGCGCCGAAAGGTTCAGTCCAGGCCAAAAAATCAAATTTTTTTCTTTTGAGCCCTGCGGGGCAAGCAAATGAGACAGTTTCTCATTTACACAGTGGGAGCCTGCCATCCCGACCTATTTGTTCAGCTAAAAACCTCTCAATACTCCCCCAGTTTAGGTTCAAATCCCATGGACCGTGCGCCGAATGCCGAAAATTTTCGGCTGTCACGTCTTCAAATCGCTGGCGCCGAAAGATTAGGTTTGGCGCCGCTGTCACGCACCAAACGGCGCGCCGAATTGCTTAAAATACTACAGTAGAGTTTATTAGGACTCTGGGCCAGACAATCTCTGCCATTCACAGTCTAACTGCCAGAACATTTGTTTGTCAATTCACTCAGATATCTATTTGGTGGATCTGTCTGGTTACAGGAGGTAGCGGACCCCGCCACCTGCCAGCCCTACTTGCCTTATTTTCAGGGGTCCTGAGCAGGAAGGAAACAACAAACTATTGGAAGAACTCAAGTGTCTTCTGCACCTATTCCTCCAGCCCCTGCTTGTGAAATAATTCCAAGATTGCTTCAAACATAGCACTGCTGACAAGCGGGTGGTTTGCGCACCGGTGGAGTTTGCGTCGCGGGCCAGATTTTGCAAGTGTTGCGGTTGGTGTTAGGAACAAGAGTGAGCACAGACTGTGACATGAATATGAATGGAACACTTTGTTTGGTCCACACACCTAGACAACACTGGGCGAACAGAGAACTTGGTGGGAAGAGCAGCAGCAGGTAACTTGAGAGCAGCTCGAATTGGCCGGGGAAGTGAAGCGGGCTTCTAGTTCAGAAGCCCTGACAATCTGGTCGACGAGGAAGGAGTGTCAGCAGCGCAGAAGCAGAAGCAGGCATGCAAACTGTGGAACAGACCCACCGGGGTTCGGGCAGGCCGCCACGAAGAGAAGCACCACGGACTTACTATGTATAGTGGGGACAAGTGCAAGAAAGGCATATCTCTTACTACTGTAGATGGAGCGCCACACAGTGCGGGTTAAGTGGGTTGTTTGAGAACAGCGTGAAAATACTCAACGACTGCGGAATCAATTGGTAGGCCGCTGGGTGGTGCCTTCTGGCATGCTAGAAGTGGGGATCTGGAGGCTCCGTCTGGGATCACAATTAGATAGCAGTACAAAAGCTTACTTGTATTAGCGACTAGGGAGAATTCCCCGCACGGGTCTTACTGTGAGTTACAAGTTTTTTGGGCACACAAGTTGCGGGTTGCAGGTGCAAGACAAATAAATAATCTATTCAACTCTACCAAAATACACGAGCTCGACTCTGGGTTGCAAAATCATACCTTGATTAAATCCCCGAACAACTACAACAAAGATGACAATCAGTGCAGGGTGCTTGAGAGCTTCATTTGGGTGTTTTATCGTGGACAATGTGTAGCAGGATTTAGTGGAGTAGGGTTTTGTTGCTTGTTATTTCTTTGGAGTTTTCGATTTTTTTTTTTTTTGTGTTAGTCGCGCATTGCTAGCGTTTCACCGCAGTCGAAGTCATTGCTGTTGTGGTCCCAGTTGTATTTTGACAGTATTACACACACCTCTGGACAGTCAGAGAGAGAAAACAAAGAGGGCCATAGCGGCGGGAACTACCTGGCATGCAGCATAGCTGACCATGCACGACGTAGCTTGATACAGCCTGCATAGGGTTGCGGCCAAACGGGCATCCGGCAGCGCGCCCTGCATACCATTGCATGTTGCCTCCTTGCCCAGATACTCAAAACAAAAGGCCTGCAGAGCTGGTTAGCGCTAGTGCAATCCCTGAACTGATGGTATGTATGCAAACAAATGAGTTGGAGCGGAAGAGGCCCTCGTCCGGGCTGTCCGGGTTGCAGGCACCACGTTTCCTGAATGCGGACAACAGCACCTTGGTCAAGTACAGTACTAATCCAACTGTAAGTTCAGCGCGCGAACACATAACTCATTGAACTTACTGGCCAACAAGTTCAGATGGTCCGGGAACGCATAACACATTTGAATTGGATTCAGTTCAGGGTGCTGTAAGCATATAAGGAAACACAGTGGGGCATTGTAGGGTCTGCTGCCGCCTACAAAATTGTACATCAGGCCGAGAACAAGCAGTATAGTGACTATGTAGCTTGGGATTCCAACTAAAACATGCAGAGCAAGTTTGATGACATCAATTTCCATTTTTGGAATAAGCTGTTATGCAGGATCAGCAACCGTTTGAAACTGTAACTTATTTGACAGAAGTTTAGTTCAAAGTCCCAGCAAATGCGCAACTCAAACTTATGGTCAGATTAGTATAGTACTTGGGTGTGCCGTTGGCGAGCTGTGTTTGGATGCTACAACAGGTTAGCAAAGAACAACAACAAAGAGGCACATACTCGATACACTTAGAGGGACAGTCAGCATGAGAGACTGAAGACAGCAAGCACATACCAAACAATCTTCATCATTGGTCGGCTCAGCTGAAGCCGAGCCGAGCCGCGGCAACACTATCTGAAACCATGTCGGGCATCGCGCCTTGCTAAGATCCAGATGCCCCGCTATACTAGGCTTGGACGCATCAGCGGGTCCCAGCTGAAGGCGACAGCCGTCACAGCAGTCCTGTAATTGGTAGTCCGCAATGGAGCTTGTAGGACAAACGAACCTTAGCATTAACTAGAACGCAGGAACGTTCTAGCCTTAAAAGTACGAAGCTCCGGTTCACCAGAGCTTCGTAGTCGAGAAAGACGAGCAACCTGGGACAACAGGGTTGCAGATGGCTGCGGACAAGCCGCAGGTGGCAAAGACTGAGCCGCAGATGGCTGCGGGGGCCGCGGGTGACCGCGAGGAGGGACAGAGACGAACTTAGATGGAAGGAGAAGACAAGTAGATTCACACCGTGACTTTAAGTCACGGCTTCTAAATCTAGTAATCAACCCCTGGAGTAAGGCCGAGGAGAGTTACTGATGTCTATATTGTTACAAGTCCCCATAAGGCAGGTTCCAGCTCAATGCGCGCAACACATCCATTCAAGGCTCAAAAATTCAGGAAGGCGCGCATGAGTAGGGAGCGGAGTTTCTACGGACTACTAGTAACTTGCGCGCACGCAAACCAAGTAGACGTGCGCAATATACGCTTCGAACGCCGACCAGATGTCTAGATGGTGGAATGCTACCAAGTCGATACCTGCCTTATTGGGACGGTTCAGACGCCGGCTAACGAGTGATGGTCGCCTTGAGGTGGGACCCATCTGTCAATCCAAGACTCCCTCTCTGGGTGAACGACTGTCTTCATCCCGTTGGGGGCAAGAGTCTTGAGTTCGAGACTACCGCTATACTATCATACCGCGGGGAAGAACACTGTTTATCCTTCAAAGCGCGTCACGTGATCTTCGCTGAGCCCAAGACTGACCTTTGCAACAGGAAATGCCCAAGGGGTCTTAAACGGGCGCGAAATGTTGCACAACTGCTACCATCCCCTCGCCTCCTTGTATCCTTTGCGCTGTTGTGTCCATTTTTCTCTCGCACATGTGTGTGTAGGTAGCGTTTGTAGCTCGATATACTTGAATTTTGAAGGAGGCCATAAAAGTGTTGTGTGGATGTTGGGATCAGTTGGCTCTTGCAATATGCAGTCGAGGTCGCTGCACCGCAGAAAGAGCTCCGCAGGCGACTCCGACGAGTCTGTAGTCGTCGTTACCCCTCCGGCAGACTCGAGTTCTATCCCTCTCCCGTCCTCCACGTCTCCGACGAGGACACGACATCAAAGGAATGCCTCGATATCCGGACTGCCGTTGAACATCTCTGGACCTCCTTCCGCGGGCCCGTATCGCTCAGCGTACCCTGCATCGCCGTTCCTTACATCCTTCGGCACGAGCCATGCCCGAACACGCTCAATTTCGAGCCCTTATTCCCCCAGTTTACCCTCCCCGCTGTCCACCAGCACGTCCTTTGCCGAGCAGATGCACGAACGTGAACCACCGCCCCAGTCGATACCCACATCCCACTCTGCGCCCTCTCAAGTATCCAGTCTACCCCCGCCCACGTCGCCATTAGCACCAGACCTAGATGCTAGCAGAAGACGGGACCATCGCCGCATTCACTCACGCAACCTCTCCGTGTTCTTTCCGCGCCCTGGCGCGGGCCCGCAGCCGACCACCATTGATGAGGACGGCGCGCAGGAAATCGAGGTTCCGCCGACGCTCGGCGCGGGGTTCACGTTTGGCAAGACACCTCCGGGGATCCAACCGCCTCCCAAACCGCCCTCGTCCGGAGCAGGGAATGGGCAGGCCACGCGGAGAGGGCACCACCACAAGCACTCGGTCTCGCATTCCTTCTTCTCGTTCCTCGAACCGCAATCTGGCGCTGAGCCAGACACGCTCGTGACGCAACCGACCCCGACACCAATGTCCCCTTGGATGCCCGTGTCGCCGTTCCCAGCGTCTGCTCCGGTGTCAAAAACCGAGTTCAGACGCGATGAGGGAACGCATGCCGCACCCGGGGCGGCTCCAGGTCGGTACGTGGCCGCCGCAACGGCGCAGTTTCTTCTCGGGGCGACACTTTGGGTCCAAGGGCAGCAGCGCGGTTCTCTTTCCGCCACGGCCCTCGGATACTGGGCCGTTTTCGATGCGTTTGGCATCGCTATTCCCCACATCTCATTCAAGGGCGTCTCAAAACCATACGCGACGGCGCGCACCCAGCCTGTTCTGCTCTTTGCGCAGTCCGTATACCTCATGTTCTCTGCGGTATACGTATGCAAGGAAGCATTGGAGCATCTGTTGCTCAGCGCTAATGTCGGCGACGGAACTACCGGCGATGGCCACCACCACCACACTGGCGACGAGGAAGATGGGATAGAGTTTCCGGGTGTGACCCTATTCTTCGCTCTCGTCGCGCTGGTAGCTAGCGCCCTGATGGCGAACAACCATGCGCGTCTCGTCGCGCTGGCGGACAATCGGATTCCGCCTCTACGTGCGTTATTCTCCAAGAATTCCTCTACGACTTGTACGCCTGAGCCTACGAACCCCGTCGTTCGCATGCTCACGAATCCTTACTCCCTCATCCCCATTTTCCTTACCCTCGGCATCCTCATCGTCGCCCTCTTCCTCCCGCCAGCACAACACCGCCCGTTTGATCTCGGACTAGCCGGAGCCGCCAGTTTCGGGACCTTCAGTGCCGCCTACCGCGCCTGCGTCGTTCTTGGTTCTGTTCTACTCCAAACAGCCCCGCGTAGAGGTCTACCTGGTGGACGAATGGAGGCTGTCAGTGCTTATCTGAATCCATTTCTTGAACTCAATTCCCCTGCAGTTCCTTCGCGCGATGCGCGACGTTGAACGACATTCCAATGTTCTTCATCTACCTGCCCCGCACATATGGCAACTTGCGGCCTCGGCGAATGAACACGAGCCGCAAACGGACGGCTTGGTGGTGACGATGGAAGTACATGTGGCAGCGACGCTGCCGGACGACGATGTATTGGCGTTGACGAGGTGGGTTCGAGAGCGAGTTGTCGCGGCGTTGGGAATGGGCGGGGGTCGGGAGAAAGATGGGACGCGAAGCAGAGGTTACGGTCGGAGTTGTGCGGGGATAAATGTTTCAACACGGACATGTACGTTCATTTGTGGTCTTGACCACCACTCCTTTACTTGAGATGGTGGCGTGTTCGTCTTGGACTATGGTGAACAGGTAATTCTTTTTCGGCTACGCGACCCAGTTCGCTCATTAACTAGTGTAAGAACGCTGGCCAAACCGGCTACCCGCGTTATCATTGACTCTGGCCATTCTTCGGCGTCATCCTCCAGCTCCTTCCTCCCGCGCCGAGCAACTCGACTTCTGCTCTCTTGATGGTTTTCAAACAGTCGATTCCAAGCGCATTTTACGCGTTGATTTTCCGCTTGTAGACGCGTCCCAATGTTTAGCGTACGAACAAACGGGCAACAATGCGTTCGGCGCGCAGACAAGTAATTATTGCAGCAACCACTCGTTCGATCTCGGGAGCGAAGGATCGAGCGTTTCTGGATTCAGGTAGCGCAGAAGACCGCAGAAGACTTGCACATAGAAGAAGTCACTTGAGACGTCCTTGCGACGAGAAATTGGGAGTGTGGATAGAAGTACAATGTACAGGGAGGATGCAAAGCAAGAACTTGAAGAGAATGGGGTCAGAATTCTTGGGATGCGCCGCTTTTGGCGCCTTCTGCAGAAAATAATCAGCAAGAGAGAGAGAGAGAAAGGCAAAGTCGAAACGCACTCTTCCCGGTTGCTTGCGGCAGCAGCGAAGGGTCGATCTGGGGGAAGCGTCAGTGCGACGAGAAGCAGAGGACGGAGCCACTGACATGGGGCACGACACCACCCTGTGAGATGACGACGGAACCGAGGAGTTTGCCCAGCTCTGGGGGACGTATGAGCAAGGCTGGCAGCAAAGACGCGACGACGGACCCTCGTCGTTGCGGATGGCGAGTTGGAGATGACGAGGAACGATACGGTGCTTCTTGTTGTCGCGCGCTGCGTTGCCTGCGAGCTCGAGAATCTCGGCTGCAAGGTACTCGAGAACGGCGGCAAGGTACACTGGGAGAAGCGGTCAGCGCGCACAGAAACAAAGCAAGGCCGCTACACACCGGGAGCCCCAGCGCCGACACGTTGCGCGTAGTTGCCACGCTTGAGCAGACGGTGGATACGACCGACAGGGGAACTGGAGACCGGCTTTCGAGGAGCGCGACTGGGCCTTTCCGTCGCCACCGCTGCCGGCCGCCTTGCCCGACTTTGATTTTCCGCTGACTTTGCCGGACATTGTTTGCGTAGAGTGGTGGTGGTGGTGGTTGGGGTGAGAGTTGCGGAGCGCGAGGCATCAGCGCGTCGCGGTGATATGAGGCGCGTCGAGAGTGTTGACAGACCCAAACACGACCAAACAGACGCGGGTATATGAACGACAGCCACATCACTTCGCGTGCTCAACGCTTCTCTCCCGCCTTCATCGCACTATGGCCCCCAAACCCGCATCCACCGCCGGCAAGGCTCCCGCGTCCACCGCCTCCAAGGCGCCTGCTGCGTCCAAGGCTCCGTCCAAGGCCGGCAAAAAGACCGCGACCAAAAAGTCGGCCGCGCCCGCTGCAGACGGCGAGAAGAAGAAGCGCAAGAAGACCCGCAAGGAGTCCTACTCGTCGTACATCTACAAGGGTGCGTCGCAGCAGCTAACCTTGCGCCCGACGCGTCTGACACGTTCGTCCTAGTCCTCAAGCAGGTCCACCCCGACACGGGTATCTCGAACAAGGCTATGGCCATCCTCAACTCGTTCGTCGCGGATATCTTTGAACGAATTGCGACCGAAGCGAGCAGTGCGTTGCATCCTCAGTCCTTGACCTGCTCGTCTCTAACGCGGTCCAGAGCTCGCGCAGTACTCCAAGAAATCAACAATCTCCTCCCGGGAGATCCAGACGTCTGTCCGTCTCATTCTCCCCGGTGAACTCGCCAAGCACGCCATCTCTGAGGGCGTATGTCCTCCCCTCTTCATACCTTTCCTCCACTCACGATCCACTAGACCAAGTCCGTGACCAAGTTTTCTAGCGTAACACCGGCAGCCAAGTAGGCGCCTGCTCCTATATCTATTCTGCTTCTCGTTGTCTGTACTACCAGCTGTACTCTACTCTGGAATCGATCTGCAGGGGTCACCTCCAATATTCGTCCATCAATGTCTTTGTCCAACCACACTCGGTGACACTGGTGCTCAGCTGCTTGCTCGTCGTCGCTCATGCTGAGAAAGTAGCGACTTGTAGTTGTACGGAGGAGGACGAGGGTTGGTCTAATGTGGTCGTGGACGGAGGAGCCAAGAGGCGAGTGTGACATCAAAGCACAGGCACTCAACTCGACTCAATCTCATCCGCTCGTTCCATGGCGTCTTTCCAGGGCTCAGCAGTATGTCCTCGGTGCTCAAAGGCAGTATACGCAGCAGAGCAAGTGCTAGGTCCAGGTCGACGATACTACCACAAGGCAATTCTATGTTTCCTCTCAAGTTGACAACCTATAACACATCCCAGCCTTGTCTGGCCTGTATGACTTGTCGCAAACGTCTAGACTCCTTCACACTGCTAGAGCACAACGAAGAGGTAGGCCCCGTTCCAGTTTATCGCCGTCATACCAACGCCTCTACAGCCGTACTGGTATCACCTTTCTCTCTCACTCTTGCCCGCATCTCAATCCCTCCAGCAAAGCCTGCCATTCCAAGAACTTTGGGACCCACAATCCTGCTTCTCGCGCTCCTTTGCGCACTCCGCCGCGGAAGCAAGCCGCTGATTCCATCTCGTCTCCGATAGCAGTCCATCTGCTCTTCTGGCTTGAGTTGGTTTACCTTGAGTCATAATCTTTGTAAACCTGTCCTAGTGCTGGTTAGCAAAGCAGTTGTAATTTTGCAAAACCATGGCTCCGGGCTTGCAACCTATTTAGCTGAGCCTATTACATTTGCAGAGTCTCATGTTTGGTGAACTGGACATACAATGGCCATACCAGAAGAGGGACACCTAAGGGAATTCAGCTGCTTGAGGCGGAGGCTTTGGTTCTGGCTAGATTTGACCTATATAGAACGATAGCCACCTCTCTCTAATTTCTGTAGGTACTTGGATCGTAGTGTGTCGTGACTTACTTGACCCACAACGGAGGAATCTTTATGATGTGTCAAATCTCGATTTTTTCCCAGAAGCGGGACAGCCTGTGATTCCGCACTTTTCTTCACACTGCAACACACGTATGCCTCTAGGTACCCGGAGACCGCGTCCCCGGGGGGAGACCTATTGGTACTGCTGCTGAGAATCGACGCGACACGACACTACGGAAGGAACAACGGGTGCAGGATGCAATAAAAGAGACACGGCGAGGGGTACCGCTCCGAGAGGCTGCGGCACGCTGGGGCGTGGCAAAAGCCACCCTATCTGCACGAATTAGGGGGCGTAGGACACGCACCAAAGCACACGAGCCCCAGCAGGCTCTCACTGCCATCAAGGAGAACCAGCTGGTCCGGGATATGGATCTCCTTGACCGCCCCGGTGTCCGTCTCACTCACGCAGCTGTCATTGGCCGTGTGTATGTAATCCGCGCGCGCAGGGGAGTGCATAGTCGGATTAGCAGCCAGTGGATTGGAAAGCACTTTCTTCCCCGCCACCCCGAGCTCCGTACTGCACTCAGTCGGCCGAAGGATCGTGTTCGGGTGGAGAAGGAGGTAGATACAGAGGCATTGGCCAAGTTCTACGACAATGTGAGTTGTCCTTTGACCAGCAACCATGTTCTCAAGCCAACAGCTCCAATATGCCTTCTCGGTGGCTTTTCCAGACGGAAATTTGGACCGCTGTAAACCCGGGGTTTCCAGCTCTGTAGATTAGATTAGATAGTGATGGGATCAGCTCTGCTTGACCCTCGCCTCCATCCTCTGTTCTCGCTAGTTGAAGACATAGCAGGGTTTTGTTGGATTTTCGAGGGATTTAGTGAGTTCTAGTGTTGCCTGCGGTGTACGCAGGCTTCCAACCGCGCCGTATCTGGAACGTCGATGAGAAAGGCTTCCTTGTTGGGATTGCATGGCGTGAGCATGTGCTAGTGTTCCGGCGCAGAGACGAGGGGAGACCTTCCGGGGATGCGACAGTAGCGCAAGGTGCACCTTCTTCTTGGCACTTCAGCATTTCCTCAAGCCGTATGTAAGATGGCAATCGCAAATTTATCACAAAGGTCGACGCCATTTCGGCGGATGGTGCTCACACAAAGCCGTTCATTATCATAAAAGGCAAGTGTGTCAACTTCGGGCTCATCAAAGACACCCATCTGGACGGGCAGGCCCACCTTGCTGTGTCGCCAAACGGGTGGACGGACACTGGGTTAACCAAAGAATGGTTATCAGAGTGCTTCCTGGCTGAGACCGCCGAGTAGTGAGCTGTTCCGGCTCCTCCTTCCAAGATCTAACCAATGGACACTAGTGCTGTCGACAACTGGCAGGTTCTCATTTACGACAACCTCCGCGCCCATCTCGCACCCGACTTTCTCAGCTTGGCACTGGATAACCACATCCTCCCTGTTACACTTGTCCCACATACCAGCGGTGCAACGCAGCCGCTTGACGTTGCAGTGTACAAGCCCTACTCGCAAGCCTATGGAAAGGGTGTCAACGAGCTCTGCAGCGGCGGAGTCATATTACAAAGCGTGACTTTCTAAGGTCTGTCCGCAGTCACTGCTAGCAGCTTCTGCCCAGCCTTCTGCCACTGATCTCTCCAACAGAATCATCCCCGAGGCACGCGAAGCAGCATTCACGCGTTCAAACATTGTGCAGGGATTTGAGAAGACCGGAATTTACCCTTTTAACCGACGCGCACTTCCGGCAATGCGTGAGTATTACGATCGTCTCGAGGCGCCTTCGACACCATCAGCCTCTCCCCCTCCGACAACCGCCCTCACACCCATCACAAATGTTCGTCGGAACGTTCTTCCGGCGCTCTCGTCGCCACAACGCTCCCTTGTTGCCAAACTGGCCGATAAATGCGAGGGTGAGCATGCCCACAGCGGGTTTCTCACGGGCCGCATTCAAGAGCTGCACCATGCGGGTGTCGAGAATCGTTCTGGCCCCGATCGCCGGCAACCAAAGGCAAAGTCGTGGGTCTACACGCTCAATGTCCTGCGCGAGGAGCTTGCCGAGAGAAATGCGCAAGATGCTCAGCGGGTCAAAAGTCGGGCGCGGCGCGGCATCGGGCAGCAGGCGGGGGCGGGGTAGGCGGGCTTGGGGCGGTAGGGGAGTCGTGATGCGTGGTGCGGGTAAAATGCTTGTTGGGGATGAGCTGGAGACATCGGAGTGCAAAGATATTGTCTCTCAAGTTGAGGATGGGACTCAGGATGATACGGAGGAAGATATAACACCGCGTCGTCCCGGTCTCCGCCCTCGGAAGAAGCGGAGGGTGGATTAGTATACTAGCCGCTACTCTATGCACTTGAATTCAAGCCATGCACTGTGCCCAATTCCGTGCAATTGCATTGTAGAAAATGCGTAGGCTAATATCTACACCATCATTGCACCAGATCCGACGAGATTCCGATCAAATATAGTTCAGACTATGATACCCAAACTCTCAAAGTTTCAGCCATTTAGGAGGCCCCGTTGTCGAGATATTCTCGGTGTCCTGCTTCTAGTCCTGTCCCGCTTCCCATATAGGGACTGTATGCCTACTTCAGTATCTACTCATTTATTGATATGCGTTGATATTTCCAGACAGACTCTATTCTTACTTTACCTCCTGGTCTTGGTACACATGGCTCCATGTGATGCCTCGGGAATCGGTGAGGTCGGAGGTGCTCGGGGTGAGGATGCCGAGGGGAAATGGGGTGTCGAGAGCCCGGGGAGGAAGAGATGACCCCGTTGCCTACAGGTTAGAAGGGCCGAGCAGCACGTGCGGCAGATGGAGCAGTTAGAGCGTGCTCAGGCGGCCAAAAGGAGACTCAAGAAGTGGGGCCGAACAGAGATTTAGGGTCGAGGGCAAAAAACAGGGAAAAGGTTGAGAGATGAGGAGAAACGAGGATGGAAGTCAAGAGCAAGTTAGAGTCCGTTCGGACACAATGTGTACTTTTGTTGTTAGCTACAAAGATGGCGGTTGTGAGATAACTCCGTGTTTTGACAGTTGCTCCATCATTCTCCGACAAGCGCCGGACCTTGTGTCACGCCGCTTGACGCTGTTGTCGGGACATTGGGCGGGGAGGGCGCGCAAAGAAGGTCCACAGATTTGCAGGATTTTTTGGAATGATGTTGGGTTGGTCTATTTAAAACGGAGTATCTATAAGCGCACACAATCATTTGGCCTGATATTGTCAGAGTGCGCCGTCGGTAACAAAAGGCGGGAATGGGCGGGAGGCGGGAGTGGGCGGGAGCACTGTGTCCGCCGTCATAGATGGTTGCTAGCCTTCGCTATCTCTAATATCTACATAGCAACGACTGAGTTATCTCGCAACCTTCATCATTTTTCTTGTAGCAAAAAGTACACGTTGTGTCCGAACGGACTCTTATTCAATAATGTTATATAAATGTCAACTACGTTGGCGCTTGCCGTGTCCTAGAACCCCGTCACCCTTCATCTTCTCAAGTGTCCACTTGGACATGCTTCTTGATATCCGGTGTAACTGCCTCCAGCATTTCCCGTTTGATTATTAACATTTCTTTTGCCTCCATACTCTCTCACTCCATGCCTACGAACAAGAAGGAGGTGTCCACCTTTCTTGGCTTCACCAACTTCTACAGACAGTTCATTGGGACCTTCCCACATGTCGCTTGTCCCTTGTTTGACCTAGTCTTAGAGGCATCAATGGCAGCTTTGTTGGCCACCTACCTGATTTTAAATCAGCTGCCCTGTGCCACCTGACCTTGCCTCAAGCTGTAACTTAACAGAGCATTAGTTCCAATCTTGATGTGTATACCCTTGAAAAATCAGAATATTTGAAGCAGCCCTCATCGCGGCACATGAGCAACAAAGTTGGTCATTTTTGGCCCTACAAGAAATTATTGGAAGATTAAACATATTTGGGGACATATCAGATATGTAGTCCGATGTAAATTATGTCTGGGAACACGAGGGAAGTTGTTTCAAGTTGCTGCGACCACATGTTGAAGCGCTAGAGCCCGAATACCATGCATCAAAGCAGCAATGATTATGTAATCACACCGGACCTCAACAACACACCCGAGATAACCACCAGACTCTATCAACCAGCTTGCTGGAAGTATTGATAGAAAGTCTAGCTACGCGAGACTATGTTTGACCTCACACAAGGTTGTTGCTTTTGAGTGGTCTTCTGATGCAGATGTTGCCTTTAAGGAGCTGAAGTAGCGGATTACCTCCTCTCCCATTCTCTGCTTGCCTGACAACCTGCATCCGTTCCGAGTCAAGTGTGACAGCTCCGACTTTGCAACGGTGCAGTGTTGTCTCAGCAAACAGAGGGTGAAAAGTGGCACCCAGTGGCATTCTACTCCAAGTCCCTGTCTCCTGTGGAACGGAACTACGAGATCCACGACAAGGAGTTGCTGGCTGTCATTCATTCCTTTGAGGAGTGGCGACACTTCCTTGGAGGAGCCCAGCAATCTGTCAAGGTCTGGACTGACCACAAGAACTTGGAGTACTTCCGCACTGCACGAAAGCTCAATGATCAGCAAGCTCGCTGGTCCCTCTACCTTTTGCGTTTTGACTATTCTCTCCACCACCGTCCGGGTCATTCTACGGGCAAGCCAGACGCATTGTCCTGTCGTGCAGATTGCGATGATGGAGACAATGAGGATGTTATTCTGCTCAAGCTGGAATGTGACGACCATGCGCAAGAACCAACATGATAGCCAACTGAGCCAAAAGGCTGCTATGACCAGGTAGTGGTTCATGGCTGTCTGGGCCTATATATACTTGGTATATGCATGCATATAACAGTACCTCCCCTTTAAGGCACTGAACCCATGAAGTGCGGATTGTCTAGAATTGGACGGATTTGGGGACTGTGACCCCTGGCATCGGGAATTGACACCAGTTTTTGCACTTCCATGTGCCCAAATATAGACAGGGAGCCCCCATCAGAGTCATGTGGTTCCTCATGTCACATGTTCCAATGTCAGCAGCAATGACAGTCCAAATGATGGGCCCGGAAATGGGATGTCCACCATGGGTTTGAACCGCTGGCCACTGGGTTACCTGGTCATACTGTGACAACCGTGCCCCAAGAACCAACATGATTAAAAGTAGGCCAATTCTGCGGCGTTGCACAAACTTCAAATTGAATATTTTTCAAACATCCGATTTCAACAAGCCCACTAGACACCAGCAGTTAGCCAGCTGTGAAGCTGTGTTCCCAGAGGATACAACCCATGCTGGTAAAAGCCCAGTTGTATTCTCGGAATAAAGTACAGAGAAATGATATTATTGCTAAATATGCTTGTGCATCAACTTTTGGGAGCTATACACCATCGTCAGGACTAGGTCTGGCTTGCTGGCAGGGGACTGGATGCCGTCGAGGAATCAGGCGTTGGGCCTGGTTTTGAGAACAGTCGCTAAGAACCCAATTTGAATACCCAGATGGTATGCAGCAGTGCTGATGCATCTGTTCATAATTGACAGTAACTATAAGCTGCAACTTGGACCTGGACCAACATTTAGAAAGTTCAAACTGGTCTATCAAGTGCCCGATTTTATCTGGCTGTACTGATTTGTAGATCAATCACAAGGAACAAAGGAAATAGGGCCACTATGGATTTCAGATTGTGGCTACACTGTGAAAATATGTTTTGGGAATGTCTCCACCCCCATTTGCAGCTTTCTGGAAGGGGTATTATATCCAATGTCAAATACCAATTTGCATTTTATTTTGAACAGAAAAGATGGCATAGGCAGTGTATCATTTGAAATTATGTCCAGCTATCTCCTTTACTCCTCACGCTGAAGCCAACCACACACAAATCCAATCAAAGAGCCCTGCATTGACCTATTCTCAATCTGTGAAACTTTCAAAACATATCATTTCTGATGTTTGCCTGTATCTAACCAAGGGACTCACTGGAGCTTCTCACATTTGATCTGCTAGGATGTTCATACAAAACCAATCAGGATGCCGATGGCCAGCATTAATCCTGTTTAGGAGAGTTTTAAAACATGGGTATAAGAAGGAAGATAGCAGAATTTTCATCCTAGAGCATTGATGGAACCTCATTCAGGGATATGATGAGTCTCACCACCCACACAAGCAGAGCCCAGGGTTTACAACCAGGTGAGAGGAAAATTCAGTGATTTATTGTAAAACAATAATCTAGCGCATGCTCAGGTGGTTTCCGCGCACCAAAGCTCACAGAATTTCTATTCAAGCATTCATTCACACAGTTTAAAACTGGTTTTATCCACTGGGGAGGTAACAGCATGAGTAGCATATGTTTTAGATGGAAGTATACCTTCTATTATGGGAGTTTGGTCTCAGGGAAGGTTGGAACTCAATTCTGAATTTCAGCCAGATGTGCAGCCCGGAGAGGTAGCTGTAATGCTGTTGGCAGTGGCAGTAAATATTGCCAATGTTGTTATTGCCAGCTGGCAGAAAGGGCAGTATTGTCTGGGAGGATTCTGTGCTTGGCAATTCGGCCAGCAATTAAATCCTGCCGAGATCAGATTAGATAGTGTTTCAATCTTTTGCGCATTATCTGAATTGAAAGAACAATGCTGTCAATGCAATCTCATACAACCCCGCAGTTCTGCTTGGACCACAACATCTCTTCTCTCCACCGACCATAATGGGGCGCACTTTGGACCCGTTCTACACCACCAACTTCCAGCGAGAGGAAGCCCTCAGCAACAAGTCCGGGCGCAACTACTTCACCTGCAACTACTGCAATACAAAACATGAGCATCGCGGCACCAAATTGGCCACCCATATCACCGAGGACTGCGCGTCTGTGCCACTCGCGGTCCAAACCGCCGCCCATCTCCTCCTCGCAAGCAAGAAACACGGCAGTGGCAAGAAGCAAGTCGCTGCGGACTCCGACAACAAGGATCACTCCCAAGACCCGACGAGCGAGGGTAGCACTCCGGCGCCGACCAAGAAACACAGAACTCAACAAACTCTTGACGCCGTTGTCGAAATGCAAACCGGAATCTATTCAAGTTCTTTGTCCACTCAAATGCTCCGTTTGCAAGTGCTGACAATCCCTATCTCCACGATTTCACCAATGATCTTCGGCCCTCGTTTCGCCTGGCGTCGCGCTACGTGATGACTGAGCAGTTCCTCGCCTCCAAGCACAGCAAGGTGCATCTGAAGACGGTCAAAACACTTGCGGGTTGGAAGCGGAGCGGGACATACTTGATTGATGGCTGGGAGGATGCTCTGCGAGGCTCGCTTTATGGCTCCGCCGCTGCCCAGGTTGGGGAACCAACGGTTGTGATGGGGCTCAAGGATTGTACGGCAAAATGCGGCAACGCGGGAGAAGATTCTCGACACGGCGCTAGAAGCGATGTCCGAGGTCGGGATCGCTGACATGAGCTGTTTCTTGGCGGCCGTCACCGACAACCCAACCGTTATGCAGGCTTTCTGCCGATTGCTGGGAGAAAAGTTCAAGTGGCTCATTGTGCGTGTTTTTCTTCTTTTATTTGACGACACTGACTTACGAAATCTCACCAGACACTTGCCTGTTGGGCCCATCAGCTCAATACACTCGTTGGAGAAATCTGTCGGTACCCCGCCGCCAAGAAAGCCATGCAGCAAGCGAACCACATTGTCAGCTTCTTCACTGGGTCCCACTACTGGGGCGGTCAGTTAAAGCTCGCTGCTCTGGCGGAGAAAATCACGCGCGGGCTTAAGAAGAATTGCGAGTCGCGCTGGTATGCGCTCATTCTTCTTGGACTTAGCATCCTCGCACACCAAACCCCGCTTAGCACATTGGTGGCTCGTCCTGAAGCGCGTCGGGTTACCGATGGTCTTTCTGCCGTCAGCGGCGACGCTATCGCGATCGTTCGCGACGACGACTTCTGGTCGTGGGTAGAACGTGTCGTTGCCGTAGCACGTCCATTTGTCGATGCCATCGCAGAATGTGAGGGTCGCTCGGTCACCCTCGCTGACTGCATGCTCCGACTTCTTGAGGCGGCGCGTCGTCTCTCACTTTTCGAGGCCAAGACCGCGGAGGATGTCACATTCAAAAAACACGCTTGTTCTGTCGTCGACAAACAGTTTCTCAAGATGGCGACTCCCCTGCACCATCTCGCCCTCTTCCTCCATCCTCTTTGCCGGAAACTTGCCGTCCTCGACATGCCTGGTTTTACCCTCCGTGATCTGAAGCGGACGGCGTTAGAGATCGCAAAGAATAAGTGGGGTTGGTCCAAACAGCTTACGCGGGTTTTGGCCTCGGATATCGATGTTTACGCCGCTTGCAAGGCTCCGTTTTCGGGTGGGCAGATGGACGCGGGGGGCTGGTGGAAAACGCTCAGCGTCAATGGCACCAAACACCCGCTCAAGATGTTTGCCCAGGCAATTATGTCCATCGTTCCCCACACCGCGGAGATCGAGAGGCTGTTTTCCGCTTGCAATGGCATTCAGTCCCGCAAGCGGAACGGGCTCGCGGTGGCCACATTCTCTAAACTAGCAAAAGTCCGCGCAAGTTTGGTTGAGGAGGCAAAACTTCGTGCACCACGGAAGCCGCTTCGGCAGAGGCTTCCGCTCCCGCAGTTCAAGTATCTGCCAAGATTTCGGAGCCGTTGGCACGCGAGGATTTCGAGGATTTAGAGGCGGAGCTGAGGGATGAGGAAGAGGAGGAGGATGAAGAGGCTGAGTTGCCAGCGCCCGCAACTCTTGCAGCAGCGCGCGCGCGTCGAAGAAGCCGTCGTTGATGGCGGGTGAGCTTTACGAATTCAAGTTAGTTCGCCGGGCATTGGACAGCGTGGTTCCCCGAGAGGATGTTCAGGCAGTGGATGTGGTTCGGGGAGGGGCAATGGGCGATTGGAGCATCAAAGATATGCTATAATTATTAATCCATGTGATCAGATCATTTACATTTTTGGTAACATCACGTGCACTACGGGCAATGTATATGGCACATGAAACAGCGTGGATCGGCGGCACACAAATAGCGGATTCTGCGCGTAGCCGCCGGGGTGTCAATCAAGCTCTGTGACATCTGAGAACTTTATAAAATATAATTTGAATAGACTGCATCCAATGATGCCAACTTTCTATGACATTTATGGAGAGTTTTTATTATTATCATACTCTGCAATACATAGAGCACATTAGCTTGCGCTCTGAACTCGCATAAAAACACAAAGCTGGATAGGAGTGGGACTCCCTCAGCCAATGGGATAACTGGATTTCTGGGTATTTTACTTCCAGACCGCGAGCTAATATGCTCTAATACCCCAAGTCATCTGTGCTCAATCAGACTTGCTGTGGTTTGTTTCACGGTATGTTTCAGCACTGCTTTGTGCGCAGGATTTGGGGTTTGAAACACAGCTAGGAGTTAACCAATGTGTCGGAGACAATGCGGCAGTGTAGACTGATGTCCCAGGAATTTGTGACTCGCTCTCCCCGCCACAGATGAAAGAAAATGAGAGAGTTTGAGATATTTATCTAGGTGCAATAAAGGTCAAGACAGAGGAACCACCATGATCCCAAATTTGGATTTTTATTGTGGGAGATCTGAGTAAGAAAAAATGCTAACATTGCTTTTCTGCTATGTCTCTTATGGCCTGTTTAGTGGTTAAGATTTCATCTAAACATAGGGACCGTGACAAGACAATTAGGACTTTAATGTTGTGGTGTCACTTAGACAAATATTTCAACATGTGTTAGTTGATTTCATCCGCGCCGGCACTAATGATTCATTCAGAGTCAATTCCCCCCATCAAGAACTGCCCAACGACTCCCAATGACTGTCTATACATAGCTTTGCATCACATCACGGCATCACAAGAAACACAAAGTTGCATAAAAATAAATATTAAGCCAAAATTTGAGAATGTCACACATCAGCCGACTCCGGCGGCTATCACAACATGAAACGTAGCAATTATCCGCCATTCATGTGCCGGTAATCACCCCGGTTTCATGTGCCACACACATTGCCTGTTGTGGTGGATTCTGCCACAATGGCAGAAAGCGGCAGAATCAAATTGCCAGGGCAGTATGGCAATATCTCTCCGGAATTCATCTGCCATGCGCACTAGCCGTAGCTGGTAAAGCAGGAAAATATATTTTGGTTGTGTTTTTGGTGCTAGGTGAGCATCTGTGTGGGCTGAGTGGTCAGAATAAACACAACTAGTCTAAGTGGTTAACTCCTTTAACTTGCAGTGATCTATCCCTGCGGTTGTAAGGTTGCGGGTTCAAACCAGGCAGTGTGTGTATTTCTTTTCCAACATTTGTTGGCCAGAATTAGGGCAAATTTCTGGAAACCAAATTGATGCCATCAGGTAATGCCGGGTGGTGGAGAGTGGCCGGCATGGGTGAAATCATCAAGTTTTTGCCCAGGTGGCTGTGCTGTGGCTGTGTGATAAGCAGCCAGTGCGGTCCCGTTGCTCCCGTTCCGCCTCTATTTCCTCCTCCGTTGGAATGTTATACTTCGCCTTGACCACATTCCCAAACTGATGCATAAAGTGCTTCGCTTTCAACGTCTTCCACATCGTGTATCCCTCGGGACCTTGGCAATAGGCAGCGTCGGGGAGCGCAATCGTCGAAGTCGCCGCCGTAGTTGGCACAATCCTGCACATCCATTGCGTTGTAGAACTTCAGTTCAAAATAGTCGACCGGAAGGATGATCTGCTGTTTGTCGTCGGGCGTCTGCGCCCTTGGCATAATAGATTGCGGGAGGAAGGATGCGCGACAAGCGGCTGGGCGGGAGGAGGGTGTCTGTCTTGCGCAACGGAGGTCTAGTGAAGCATTAGCCGTAATCCAGCAAAGACCAGAAAATCCGTACTTGGCGCCCAAAGGGTTGTGATCGTAAGCTGCCATGTTCTGCAGGTCGAGGTAGCAAAAGAGAGTGGTGAGAGAAGCATTCCTCCCGGGCTTTTCGCAAACCGCAGTTTGCGGCTCGCCCTTGGATGCGCCGGAAATAGTCTCATCGTCCGGAGTGACAAGCGGTTTGAGCAATGATCTTGAGCACGTCTTTGCGGAAGTGCTTGTGATTTGCACGTTCTAAACGACGACCACAAACCTAGGGCGGAATCAGCTTGCGGAAGAAGGAAATGAAAGCAGACAAACCCCGTCTCGCCGTTTCTTTGTTGCATCGAGCTTGCGGGCGAGTCTGAGCCCATTGGGGTTGTTCTCCATGCTGCAGCTGTCGGGCCCCAGTGTACACTCCAAAAACTTCCAGAAGGTGTCGCCAAGAAAGATGCTATCGCGGGCGAGGACCGGAGAGACCGACCGCAGGTTGATGATCCCCGCGCGAACAGCAAACTGGAACGTCGATATTGCGAGGAAGCAGTGCAGCTCATTGTAATCCAAGCGAAGCAGCCCGAAAACGTTGGGAAGGAAGCGCCGGAGGCCCGCCAAAGCCACAGCGGTAAACGCCTGTGCGAGGTGCGCTTGCGGAACAGCACCAAGTGCACCAGCATTTGTCCCCTTCGCGCGGTGTCGATTAGCAGACTCGTCGTTTGTGTTCTTCACACAGCATAGGATATGAGCCGCGTGCTGGTACGCCTCTTCGATAGGAGCCTTGCTCCGCTCTACGAGCCCCTCCACATGCGCCTGCATGTTGTCAACCACCATATTCCGCTGCTCGTACCATGAGATCTCCGTCCGCGCGCCCAACAGCCGAGTCTTGACTAACTGCGCCAGCAAGCAGCTGGACCCATTGTCGGATGGTGGCCTAAATCTTGGCATGAGCATCAATTCTGTTGCGGAAGGACGAGCAGTGCACCGCAGTAGCATCTTGAATGCTCTTGGGATCTTTGATGTCCTTTCAAATTCGTGGCGCCGGCGCACGGAGAACGGTAGTTGCGGTGGGGACAGAAGCGGAGGAAGGTGCCGCTCCGGTGGGAGTGGGAACTGACGCGGGACCGGGCTCCGCGGCAGCGGCGTTAGCACTGCTGGAAGACAAAGAAGGCTCTGCGGTGGCGGCTCGACCGTGCCTTTGTCGCTTGTTGGCGTTGGAGTTGTCATCGGCGCCGGAGCCCGGTTCCTTGCGCTTCTTGGGCTTGGTGTAGGTGGCGGGATGCATCAAGAGGCAAGTATGAAAGACAGCTTGAGAGGCACAAATTATATTTGTTGCAGCCACGCGGTAGACTGCAATGACAGGCTGGATGCTAGAACAAAGATTTGATTCTTTCTGTCTGCCAACCGCTGTCAGGTCCGCAACCCAGTCCGCCATCGGGTCTGCCGTACACCCCGTCATCTCCTGTCCACCATGGGCTTTGCCCCCAGTGTGCTCAATGGGCATATGTTGAGCATATTCAGAATATGCTCATCAGAATATGCTCAGCATTTGCTCAGAATATGCCCAATGAGCATATTCTCAATTTGAATACTGTAGCTGTGAGAGGTACTGGGGAATATGCGTACTACTTTTCATTTGTACTTATTAGTAGAGCTGTCACATAAGTGACGGCTGACATTATACTTACTTCGAAACCTCACTACGGTGTCGACGATGTCCTCTCGCGAGAACCTCGCTTACAGTTAGACCCACTGCATGCCTGGGCATGCGTTAACTGCCTCAGCTCGCTGGCTGCGAGCTCTCGGAACAGCAACGTGGATCGAGCTTCATGCTCGATCCTTATATTCATCTACTAACGCTATCTACAGCGCATCGACCTCTAGTCGACGCCCCTCCGAATACAGCAGCATCACAATGGAGCCCACCGCGAGGGGGCACGACGACGAGGAGGTCGATTTACCGTCTGAATGAGTCACTCAGGGCTGCGATGTTGGTAACAAGATCTGCGCCTCGTACTCTTGGCCACGCTGCTCCTCGAGGTACATGAACTGCATGGTACTCAATTTGAGAGTCCGGAGCTATCAACAATCCGCGACATCGATGCGATTTGTGTCGCTCTGCTTGATACAACTTCCTTCTGACCACCATGTCCGGCAAGAACTTTGACTTCGCAGCGGCTCAACAGCCCTCCAAATGTTCGACTCAGAACTCTCAACGCATTACAGACCACGTCCCTCCTGGTGTCTACCCTGAGACGAGTCGCCCGAAGAGCCGCCCCGCGGGAACCGCCAAAAGCCCGAGCTCGTCTTCGACGCTAGCCTCGGCCACCCACGCATCCTCTGCAAGGAACATTCATGCGCCCACTCCTTACCCTCCAGCCTCGTCTCGTTCAGGGCTGCGCCCCATAAGGGGCAGCGCCTCATCGATGCCGACGGAAAGCACCCCTCCAATGGCCACTTCATCGAGTAATACGCTACCTCCTCTAACTGAGCTCGAGGAACCATCAATGGACTCTCGCAACACGAGTCTGGCTTACGACTTGTTCCCGGAGTCGGGATCATAGGAGCGGAGATTGGAGAAGTGGAGCTGAAGGATAAGGGGAAGTCGAGGATGAGCAGCCAGACGCTATCGGGTGTATCGTCGGAAGGGAGGGTCCAAGCTGAGCTATTCGCGGATTCCGAGACGGAGCCAGAGCCAGCTTCAGTGGCGGAGACGCCACGACAGCCTTCTCGTACTTCACCGCGAGCCGTTGACCTACAAATACAAGCTTGCCTATCTACCCTCATTCCCTCGGAGGAAGAAAGTATTACGCATGGTCTGCGCCTGCGTGAAACGCATAGGGCTGCGACCATAGAAGGACATAATCCTTTAACTCCCATGTTCACGGGCTACGGCAATGATATTGACGTCTATACGGACGAGGCTCTTTTCTAGTCTCTCGAGCGACTACATGACATGTCCAAAGCGTCTGAACACGATCCCTTAGTGGAGGAAGACGCGGGGACGATAGTCGGATTGTCTACAACTAGCACAGAGCAGCTCAGAGACGCGATATTACGCGTCGTTCTTCCGATGAAGGACGGGCTGTGGCAGAACCTTTCTGAAGCCGCAACTTCCTTCATAAGAATGGATTGTTCCAAGCTGGTTGTAGTCAAGTACTTTGAGGGAAGAGATACAACGACCGCAGGATACTATGCTCTCGATCCTAAAGATCTGCACTTGATCGCGCACATCGTGGTAGCCCTCAGCCAATTGCTGCAAGTATTCATTGGGTTGACGACCAGGGAGATAAAGGATGCGTTTTCGTTGGACAACGGGTTCCGTTTCGTGACCGCTACTTTTGGGACGCTTCAAATACGCATGAGCAGGTGTTTGTCCCATATGAACCGAATGCTCAATATCCTGAGTTGGGATTATGGCGATGGGCATCTGGAAGATAACACTAGCTCTGTTAATTCAACGGTGCCAGAGGTTCGTCATGAATATGGCAAATCATCTTCCGAGATTGAAGTATGGAGGATGGCTGCTCGAACGGACTATTTGCCGCTTTTGAAGGATGCTCGAGGACATGAGGGAGGAGTCATGCAGGGTGTACAATCGTACAAAGAAATGTACCCGTTTATGGACACGTCTCCATACCGGGCCAAAACGAAAGGGCTAGCGACTCTGAAAGAGCCTGCGCCTGGACCCGAACCGGTGGCTGCAGATTTGGGTTTTACTCCGGTATCAGGCGTCGCAGGCAATATTGGAGTCGGTAGAGATGCGCCCTTTTGGGCTGCTCCTACCCCGGTTATTACTTCGCGGGGCAACGCAGGAGAGTCCGCACCAGTTATCAGTCATATACCAGGGTTCGGCGCCGTACCTCGTACAGGGCCGGGCGCGGATTGGAGGGCCATTGTTGATGACTGCTACAGCGACTACAGAGCCTCGTACAGACGCTCCGGCTTCGACTCCCGCGGGGATTATCCCAGTCTCCTCAAACTATCCTTACCCCGATGCCACGACACATATATTTCGCTCTGTGATACCACCGAACGCGGTACCCCTTACACATGTAGCGACAACAGCTACGCAGACTCTTACCGCCCCCCAAAACAACGTGCCGCCACCACCACCACCACCCGGTCCTAATGGACCCGGAGGTGGTGGAGTACCTCCGCATCAAGGTTACGTGTTAATCGGACAAGGAGGAGGAATGGGAGCCTCCGACCAAGTAACTCTAGGTAGCCCCAAGAATTGGTTGCACCTTCTGAGAAATGGGCTTGTGTGTTGGAAAGACATCTACCACAGGAGTACAAGAGGGTGGATTAGGGTGTGGAGAAGTCAAATTTGAGGCAGAATGCGAGGAGGAGGAAACCAGAGAGCCGCGCTGGGTGGGGAGAGAGCAGATGGGAATGGTGTGAAGCGGAATCAGGCTAGAAATATCATTTCCGTAGGTTGAATTGCTGGCGGTCAAGCAGAACCTTGGAGGAATGCTTCCAAAGCAAGGTGATTGGTTGGAACTAGGTTTTAGACCTCTCCTTCACAAAACATTGAGTTTTGCAATAAGAAAATTCATCGTAAATCCTTGTGTTTTTGGCTTTGACACCATTATTTGGACAGTGAACAATTTCTTTCCAGCCATGGTTTATGAGCCATTAGAAGTAGGGCATAAACAGCAGCCCTATACCTTTCAGATGTTGTTTGAAATGTCGTTGTACTAGTAGGATCTTGGCTGGAACTAATATTATGTTGTATCCATAACATTCTATCCAACTGGACCATTTTTTCTTTCTAGTCGGGTGTCTAGAGTTGTCTCTCCAATGTCTTTTCATGACAAGATATATATTAGTTCTAAGATGGGGAATCAGGAGAGTGATTTAAAATTGATGCTCTGCTGTCTAGAGCCAGAGCAGCTTCGGAGGGCCTGGCAGAGTGAGGAAAAGAAAGAGAAAAAAGGTTGCAACAGCAGGGTTTGAACCGGCAACCCAAAGTGAAAGAAAGAAATATAAACCCATTCACATACCAATTAGACCAAATGACCATACCATCCACTGGGAGATTGGCAGGTCCACCCCCCATACCAGGGCCTCTCTGCTCTGCAGCATGGCACTACAGCATATCTTGTGGTTGCTGCACCTCATTAAGCCCACATTTGCGGCTTTTAAATAGAGCTGAGCAATACTAGGCTTGCGAGGGGAGGGAATTTACCCAATAATATTCAGTAACTTGTGAATATCTTTGGAACGGCTGCTCGGACGCCAATGCGATAACTTTTGTTGGATTCCCCTTGGCTGGGGCTACAAGAACAACCCCTGGATGGGCCCGGGGGACGCAGTATTCCCTGCTCTACAACATGTGGCACCCATGAGGCACAGAGTATTTCTTGAATAGCTCGGGAACGGGTGGTCAGATCGCTACGCGGTAACTTTCGTTGGATTCTACATCTTTCGCGCTACACGATAGACCCCTGGACGAGCCCGAGGGACGCGGTATTTGCCTTGCTGCAGCGGCTGGAATCCCAATCAGGATTCATTAGAATATGCCCAATGAGCATATTCAGGATATCCTCAATGGGCATATTCAGAATATCCTCAAGGGGCATATGCTGAGCATATTCCAAGCATATCCTGAGCATATTCAGAATATGCCCATTGAGCATATGCTGAGCATATTTTTGGGCATATGCCGAGCATATTCTGAATATGCTCCGCATATGCCCATTGGGCATATTCTACATTCCCCGCAGTGGCAAGTCCCCAGAAGGAGGGACATACACTGCGGAGAAAACATAATATAACCTATGGGTATATGTGAAGCATATTCTGTATATGATCAACATATGCTCAAACATATGATCAGCATATAACCGATGGGTATATGCGAAGCATATGTGAAGGATATTATATATATGCTCAACATATGCTTCGCATATGCTTCAACATATGCTCAGGGCATGAGGCAAAGCATATTTTAATGAATGGCAGGATTCAGATTGGGATCCGTCCTCATGGTGAAGCGCGGTCGTTACTAGGTCCCCCAAGCTCTTTGAGGGGTCGATTCTGTAGCGCAGAACAAGAGGAACAAGACGCAAGTTACCGCGTATTTGTAAGCGTACCCGTTCCAGAGATATTCGCAAATTACTGTGTGCCTCATGGCTGCCACATGCCACAGTAATTTGTGAATATCTCTGGAACGGCTACGTTTGCAAACACGCGGTAACTTGCGTCTTGTTTCCCTCGTTCTGCGCTACAGGATCAACCCCTCAAAGGGCCCAGGGAACCCAGTAACGACCGCGCTTCACCATGAGGACGAATCCCAATCTGAATCCTGCCATTCATTAAAATATGCTCTGCCTCATGCCCTGCGCATATGTTGAAGCATATGCGAAGCATATGTTGAGCATATATATAATATCCTTCACATATGCTTCGCATATACCCATCGGTTATATGCTGATCATATGTTTGAGCATATGTTGATCATATACAGAATATGCTTCACATATACCCATAGGTTATATTATGTTTTCTCCGCAGTGATACACCTTGCCCCGGAAGAAGAGCAACCCGTCGCGCTGGTCCCACTCAGCGCTGCGGACAGAACGGTTGCGAGTCTTCTTCAGCTCCTTCACTGCACGTGTAGCTGGCTCGTCGAGCTCGCTGTCGCGGATTGCATCCTTGATGTCGTCTACAATCTCAACTTCTCCACCAGAGACAGAGAGGCTGCTCAGAGCTGCGATGACAAAAGTCTCCGGCTTGAGCAGAATGACGTCCTCGTTGTCTCCGGCCCCGTCGTCGTGGTCTGCACGACGGGACAACGCATCCGGCTTGCCCATAGAGCGCCCCGGACGGTGGTGGAGAGAATAGTCGAAACGCGAAAGATAGAGAGACCAGCGAGCTTGCCAACGATTAAGCTTGCGTGCAGTGCGGAAGTACTCCAAGTTCTTGTGGTCGGTCCAGACCTCGACAGAGTGCTGGGCTCCTTCAAGGAAGTGTCGCCACTCCTCAAAGGAACGAATGACGGCCAGCAGCTCCTTGTCGTGGATCTCGTAGTTCCGTTCCACAGGAGACAGGGACTTGGAGTAGAATGCCACCGGGTGCCACTTCTCATCCTCTGCTTGCTGAGACAACACTGCACCCGTTGCAAAGTCGGAGCTGTCACACTCGACTCGGAACGGACGCAGGTCATCAGGCAAGCAGAGAATGGGAGAGGAGGTAATCCGTTGCTTCAGCTCCTTAAAAGCAGCATCTGCGTCAGAAGACCACTCAAAAGCGACATCCTTGCGCGTGAGGTCAAACAAGGGACGAGCAACATGGGAGAACGCCTCGATGAACCGCCTGTAGAAGTTGGTGAAGCCCAGAAAGGCGGACACCTCCTTCTTGTTTGTAGGCGTCGGCCAGTCAGCAACACCTGCGACTTTGACCGGGTCCATCTCAACGTGGTCATGAGAGATAATCACTCCCAGGTACTCGATCCGAGTTTGCTCAAACTCGCACTTGTCCGCCCGCAAGAACAACCGGTATTCGCGCAAACGCTCCAAGACCTTCCTCGTGGCCTCGCGGTGTTGCTCCCGCGTTTTGGTGTAGATGAGGATGTCATCGAGGTAGACTGCAACAACACCCTCCATGATCAAGTCATGGAAGATATCGTTCATCATGGTCTGGAACGTAGCGGGACTGTTTGTCAAGCCAAAGAACATGACCAATGGCTCAAACAAACCCCGGTTGGTGCGGAAGGCAGCCTTCCATTCATCGCCCTCACGAATGCGCACGTTGTTGAATCCCCAACGTACGTCAAGTTTCGTGAAGTACCGCGCGCCCTTCAGCCGGTTGATCAGGTCGTTAATCAACGGCAAAGGATAACGGTTTTTGACCGTCATGTTGTTCAGCGCGCGGTAGTCCTGTACAAACCGCAGGCTCCCATCCTTCTTCTTGACAAAGAAGACTGGAGAGGCCATTGGTGACTTGGACGGGCGAATGCGACCGGTGCGCAAGTTCTCAGCAAGGAACTCGTCCAGAGGCTTCTGCTCTGCAGGGGACACGGGGTACACCTTGCAGTTGACAGGTTTCGCATCTGGCACAAGCTCAATTGCGTGATCCCAAGGCTTCCGGTCAGGAAGAACGTCGAACGACTCCTTTGCAAACACATCTTGGAAGTCATAGAAGTGTGCAGGGAGGTCGTCCTTGACGCTGCGAGGCACATTCTTGGCATATGCTTCGGCGAGGCGTTGGGAGACAGTAGACGTGGCGCGGATGAACTCCTTCTCAGGCCAAAGAGAGGTCATGAAAACACGATCCCCATCTTCGACTTGAGAGTTGTCAGGGAACTCATCATCGGAGTCGCAGCCAAAGACACCAGCGTCAGAAACACCAGCATCATCATCTTCCTGTTCGAGTTCCACCACACGTGGCTCCGGGCCATGGCAGCAGTCTTTGCGCTTGCGCGCTTCAGCCTGACGTGCTTTAGCTTCGGATGCATGCTTGAGACGGAGGTTGCGGAGATCAGTCCTAGCCTCGTCTTTGCACTTTCCACAGTGGGAACATCGGTTCAGCAACACCTTGCCGGACTCCCAGTCAATATCGGAGTTGTGAAGCTTGAGCCAGCCATGTCCAAGAATAACATCTTGTTTCCCAAGACTGGTGACAGCAAACAACACGCGCTCCGAATGACCTTCATAGCGCAGGACAGTATCCACCACCTCCGTTATTGGCCCTTGTTCGTTGACAGAACCGTCAACATTGAACACTGGAATTGGCCGTTGGAGTTTAGAAGTGGGGAAACCAACCCGCGCCACGTAGTCCTTATCCACATATCCAAGACTAGTGGCACCAGAGTCAACCAGCGCAGTGACAGACACTACACGCTGATCGACTGTGGACTGCAGCTCAACCCGGAGGTTAAGCGAATCGGAGGACTTTCCCAAGGCTTGCACCACAAGCTCAGAGGGGAGACGCCGTTCCAGTCGAGAGCGACGACGGCGGAACGGTACACCGGTAACCACAGGTGGTGGAGGAGGCACGTCTTTAACAACAACTTCATCGTTCTGGTGAGAGGGGAGATCATATTCATCCGGAACGATATTGTACAAGGGAGAGAAGTAGTTGTTTTTGAGTCGCATGGGCGTGTCTTTCACATGCGACGAGTGCCAAAATCCTCGGGGTCATCCTCCAGCGCAGCTGCATGCTCCTCCGTGTCCGCTCGATCGTACTCAAGAGCGAGGTTGTTACGGTATTCCTTGACTTGGGCCAGCTCTCTTGCATCCAAGATGGGGTTTCCCTCCATGTCAAGAACACGCACAGTGCGCATGTCAGGACAGTCACGGGAGAGATGGCCCTTCTTGCGGCAGGTGTAGCACTCGATGTTTGCAAGTGCTGCAGCAGAGCGGCGACGATGAATCGAGTCAACATCCATGGGCTCTCCGTGGCCTTTTGGCATTGCTGCATAAGCAGGAGCCTGGGGCGACGAAACGAAGGCAGGACGGACGGGGAGAGGTGCAGCAGCGCGCGTGGGGCAGCAGGGCGCGGATGCGCAGGGGCAGGACGCGAATACGCCTTGTGAAGGTCACGGATAACGTCATCCTCCTCCTTAGCAGAGACGAACGCAAGAGCCGCAGACTTCCACTCAGCAAGCGTCGTGGGACCGGGCACACGCACCATGGAGCAGTGGCTCCGAATGTGCGCGGTAAGACCAGTTCGAAAGAGCACCCGTAGTTGTAGTTTTTGCCCTAGGACCCCACGAGTTCCTGGTTTTGGGTTTGCCTAGGAACTGGCCAACTCCTGGCCGCCAGGAGTTCCTGGGCCGCCTGGTCTTCCTTGGTGGGCACCCGCCCGTTGCGCTCGCACCGCCGGCTCACCGGCACTGATCGGCATCGCGGCAACCGTTGTTCTGGGTGCCGCCGTTACCACGATCGGCGCTCGGGGCGTCCCGGGAATCCCTGACGGTGCCCGTTACTACCCGCTCGCCCGTTCGTCGTCGCCCGTGGTTGTCTGCGAAAATCTAGGCCTGCGGGTGCTAAGCACGCAATGCGGCGCCTCTCGTTGCCGCACTGAACCCGCGATCGACGCTCGGAGCGTTTCGGGCAATCCTCGACAATGCCCGGCCTCACCCGCTCGTCCGCATCGTCTTCAAAAATCAATCCCATTGGCTACTCTAGCTCGGCAATGTTTCCGTCAACCATCGTGGGTGTTGGGTTATCCTCCAGCAGCGCCCGCAAAACCGCGCCCTGCCCGCCTACAACTGCCGCCATAACCGTATTATCCGGGTTGGTCCACGACCGCACAAACTCCTGCGCTATCCACCTATGCACGGCCACTTGCCGTTGAGCGTACGCCCGCAGCCCGGCCGCGACCTCGGGTTGCACGCTCCTCGAGCATTCGATACACTTCTCCCACTCTTTGCAAATCGACACCAGGCTCCGAATAACGCGCCTCATCTCCTCCTGTAACAGTCGCACCTCCTCGACCCAACGGTCTCTGCGGGCAAGCGTTTTTGCCCAGCGAACACGGACAGCTAGAGCAGCAGCGTCAGCCCGGGTACCTTGTAACACACGCAAACACATACCGTCATGCAACTGAACCTCCTCGTCGGAATTCCGCACCGACCACCATATCCACGAAACTGCCCCGCTAGCCGACGCCGATGGCTCATTCCGCGCTCGCCGCGACGACCCAACACGGCCCAAACGTAGCCGTGCCCCCGCGTCAGACTCCGCCTCCGTCCGCACAACCACGTCCTCGTCCGCGAGCTCTCGCAACTCGGGCGCAAACGCCTCGCCCATCAAAGACCGCATCGCCCGCCTCGCCTGCCGATACTTTGCGACCTCTCGGTTTATCTGGTCCGTCACCCGCCCGATCAACGTCCCCGCCCGAGTCGTACCGCGCTGCCCCGTTGTGTTTGCGTTGCGATGATGTACCAGATGTGTCTTCGTGTGCAGCAGGCTGCGCAGGCGCACCAAAGCATCCCCGCATTGGGCGCGCCGCATCTTGCCCTCTATCTCCAACAGACCCCGCTTGCACGCTCGGCCGCGTTCCGCCTCGGGAACGTCCGAAGGTAACCAGACCTTGACGTCTTCTGCCTTGGGCGGTGGACGGTCGGTGTCGCGTAGAGCCTCCTCCGCAGCGCGCAAACGCGCCACTCCTGGCATGAACGCGTCGTGGTGCCGTTGTATGTTACGTAGTTTTTTGAAGAAAGAGACGCGCAGTTCGTCGATTTGCGACGCACGCTCGGCGGTAAGTGTACTCGTGCCCTTGACCTCATTTTTGATACGGCGTCTAATACCTCGTCAGTAAGCGCGCCCTGAAGATCGTAGCGACGTACTTCAGGCCTTCCAGCTGCAGCAACGCCTTGATAAACGCGACAGCGCTCATCTCCGTGTCCACAAACCCGCCCCTTCCCTCTCGCGCCTCCTTCAACTCTGCCGCCTTCAATTCTGCCGCGACCTGGGCCTCTGATGGTCCGGCTGTGAACACGTTTAGCGCTGGTTCCGGTAGCCAGCCAAGGTTTCTTACCATCCTTCCCGCCAGCAATCATATACGGATTCGGTTGAGATCGATCCGCTAGCCATTCCCTGACCTGAGCGGACCACTTGCGTCGGACGGCGGGGTCAAGGCTGCTATCGATTTCGATGAAATCGGCAATCTGCTTGTCTCGCTCGGCAACAGCGATGATCAGCTTGCGGGGAAGAGCATCTCCTACAACCACATCGTTCAGCCGGTAATCGAAGCGACTAGATAAATTCGTACCTTGCCCGACGTTCTTTTCAAATCCCATATGATCCAATTTATCCTCCAATGTGTCGATGCGGTTCCCCACACTCATCTCCTTCGTGGGCGAAGCTAATTGGGTTCAAGACCGCCCAAGCGCGCTCTATACCCTCGCCATCGGTTCTCGCCGCGCCCGGGCAGTACGTCAGCGAAGTTGTTTGCCTGGCACTCGTCCTCGTGAGCAGCGGCATGCCATACCGGCAGCGCGAAGTCGATGTCGAAGTCATCCAATTGCGGGGGGTATCGTCGAGCTCTCCAAGATCTTCACCACCCGCGTCCGGAGGTTGACCTTCCATTGGCAGGCGATGTCGTACGATACCAGTAGTTTCTTGACGCGGGCGTCGGCGAGAGCGTGCATGAATATATAATCCATGTTAGCATAGCTAGAATGGTCCAGTTAGAGATTTGTCTTCGTCGTTCATGATGAATATACGTACCGCTCGCCCTTCTGGAGATCTCCCATACCCTGGGCGCGAATGACCCCGTGCCGCGCGCAGACGCAGCCACCGACGCCGGACACCCGCAGACCCGCGGTCAGCCGCGTATCTTTCTGCATTAGTGCCACGAAGGCAATGCATGTACTGACCTGCGCGAATACATACGTTAGCCTCGAGAACAGCGCCAGTGAAGGAACTTACGTCTTCCTCCGCGACGTAGTCGACCAAATGCTCCTTGTACGGCCCGTCGTCGACGAAACAACCCCATCCGGGGCCGTAAGGCCGATCCTGGCGCTCATTTGCACGGATGCGATTTTTTAGCCGGAAGTTGGCGTCCAGGGCTAACATCAACGCGTACAGGAACCTAGAAAAACTACATCAGACCCGCCCCCCAAAAAAATAAGAAAAAATGGGGCGTACTCGTCTCCGGGGACGCACTTGTCCCAGTCCGGGAGGCAGATTGAAATCTGGCCGCGGACACGCCCAGCAGCGCACAGCGAGACACCCGGGCTTGACCTTGCTTGCCTCCCCTTCCTTCGGCGTTCCAGCCGTCATGCTGATGTGCAAGCCCGCCGCGTTTGACGCGTTTGAGATGGGCGAACTGGTGGACGACGCGACTAAAGGCTCTATACCGGTCCTAAGCAACCCGTCAGCCACGCAGAGTCATAGGCTGCACCGATACATACCGGAGTACTGCCCAATCTCGTTGGCTCCGTCCAGCCGCTCCAGAGCACGGACGAAGTCGTGCGCGTTGATGTTCCCGCAGACGTTGAGAAGCCTGAACAGCTCCAACGCCCGGAAAGTGACACAAGTCCCTAGCTCCGTTACAGTAGCAGGATACCAGCCGTTATCGATGAGCTGTCCCATCACATCCCGTCGGAGGGAGAGGGAGCAACCGCACGGACGTACATCCAAGGTAAAGATGCCGTTCGAATCGATGACGACCAGTCTGTGGGGCTGTTGCGGGAGCGGACACGGCGCGCCGTCGTGTCCTAGCTGGTATTGGAGGCGCAGGCTCTGGGGAGTGTTGTCTTTGAGGTCGAGACGGTGGAGAGCTGCACGCGTCCAGAAGTCTCCGGTCCATTCCTGCATTTCGTCAACTTCTGCCGGTCAAGCGGTGCCCCACAGACATACCTGAACCACATGCAGAGGCGTACGCTGGTGACGCTCCTCCAAGCACGCCGCGACACTGAAGCGCCGGACCGCATTCTTGGCACCGGAAGACGCCGCAGGCCGTCCCGTCTGTACTGCTGCCCACAGAACTGGCAGGCTGGATCGCCAAGCGTGCCCGAACCATCTTGTCGTATCATATGGTCCAAGATGACCTCGCGCTGCTCTCGCCACAGGATGGTTGGATCGTCCTGGGTGTAGCGTCAGGGTGTGCCTCATCCCATGAAGAACGACTCACCGCGTTCGCGTATCGCGGTCTCTTGCCACTCTCCGCCGGGATTTGGTGTTCGTAGATGTCGTCGTCGTCCGAGTGGTGCTCGTTGTTGCCGCTGGTCACGGTGTCGGCGATGGCGCTAAGGTCGAGCGAATCGAGACCCGGGGGACCCTCGGAAGTACGACGTGTCCAGCCCAGCTTCGTCGTCTGTCGGTGCTGGGACGATGTCGTTGTCTGTCCTGGTCGTGTGGCCTTCGTGCAGATGGTAATGAAAGTTGGTAGCCGGCTCATCGGGTTCGAGCTCGTCCTCGACAAAGTCGACGTTGACGCTGTCTTCAGCACGACGTCGGCGCTTCCAGGGTTTGCGTGGGTTGAAATTCCACATGATAGAGCCACTTACCCGTGCCTTGGCCGCGATATAACATGCAGAGCGGTGGTGTCATGAGGAGCGAAGAAGGGCCGAATCAGGAAATCTCGCTCACGTGTGATGCCCACAGCCCCAGTCGCGTCCAGCCACACGATGCTGACGCTCATTTTTTTTTTTTACTGTCCTACCGTACGCACTAGAAACATTTGCTATTTGCATACCCCCGCTTCCTCCATAGGTTTTTCGCCAGCGTCCGCGAGCTAGAGTTGGTGAACATTTTCCTCCCGGGGATAATCTTGAGTACCTTCACGGCTGATTTATTGGGCGGATCGGCCTGATATTTGCGCTTGTGGCAGGGGCAAGCACAACGCGCCATGCAGGCTATGTCGTAACTGTAGATGAGCGGCATAGGCGCCGAGTACACAAAATGTACACCCTCTAGTTGAAGATATTTTTCGCCTTTCTGCAGGTCTTTAGACCGGTCAGAGTGGATGGATGCGCGTCTGGTGAGCACTTGCCTCGGTAAATTACGCTCATGGTGACGGTGTGGAAGAACCTTGGTGGCAACGCATGCTCCTGGATTAATGGACCCGCAATGCATCGCTAGTTTGCCGAAGTACATGCGACAATCTGGGTATTCAAAGTAGTAATATTATGATTATCTCCAGCCATGCCGACAAACGAGGACGATGGGGAGCCGCCGGGGCCTGAGCCTCTTCGGTCACTGTAAAGTGGGTCTCAGGACATCGGCGGAAAAAGCAATTTTTAAACGTGCCTTCAATGACCTGCCGCATTCTTGCCCAAGTATTTTCAATTTGCTCGCCGTCGGTTGGAAGTAGCGGGATTGTGTCGTCGCGCCGTCCTTCGGGCCAAGCGCGTGTCGGTGTAGCTATAGGTTTACAGAGTTATCAGACCACTCCAGAGCGCCCCAGTTGGCCACATACACAGCTCCAAACAATGCACGGCCCCTTCGCGGCGAGGTTTTGTGTCTGCCATTTGGGTTGACTGGTGGAGGTCAAACGGGAAGAAGTGGATGCGAGGCGCCGGCCGTGAATTGAATTACTCCGTGAATTGAATTGCTCAAACTGGGCAGCAAGGCCGAACGCACAAAGGAAATCCGTGCAAAAATTAACAATTCATGCACGAAATTCACAATTTATGTATAACTAAGGACCTCACTCGACGACTGCACAAATGCCCAGTACAGAACGGCGCGGACATGGATGCAGAACCGTTTGGTTAGGATATCAAAGGGACTGATTGGCGAGATTGCCTTATAAGCAATCTCCACTTGTCACCACATGGAGCTTTCCCCCCGAGCCATCCTAGCCCACTCAGGTCATGTCGACTGACGAGGTCATCGACGTCTCTTCGGACTCGGACTCGGATACGGCGTCCCGTCCGCCATCTGCACCCCCATCGTTGCCGCTGCCGCCGGTTGTGGCTCGGGGTATCACCGCCTTCATTCTTGTCTGTTGCTGCGTGAGCTCACGAGACGACAGAGGACCTGCCCGGCGGCAAGAACAACCCATACACTCTGCCGGATACACCACCAAAAACGCGTCGACGCCCTCGTCCATCTTCGCCTACTTCGCCTAACGGTATGTGTCATTGTGTCGGACAAGTCGCTGGCTGAACTTTCTGGTCCAGACCGCCCTCGCCAGACCCGGCGCACTACCAAGGACGATGCCGCGAGCGGGGATGACGATGATATTAGTGATGCTAGGAACAAGGCCAACGATATTGCCCGTGTGTCGTCACTGCGAAACTTGCAGTCCGAGCTGCCTAACACCTTGCAGGTCGCGCATTTGCCCATATCATTCGGGTTGACGCGTCGCTTGAGGCACACACAATTATCGCTTGCGCCCGGCTTCGAGGCGTTTTTAGATGCCGAAGAACGGGACCGCAACAGCGAAATCCTACGGCCACCCCATCCCCGCCCTCCCCGTCTCCGCTCCGTCCAACCCGCGTTAGGCCCTCCGCAACAAGTTTCTCCCAAGCAGGAGCTGCGGATGCAGCGTTGGGACGCCGCAGACCATCTAGACGGCGTCTTCGTCGCTGCAGCTCTCAAAGCCATCGGAGAGCAGGCCCAGGAGATTTCCTATGTGGTCATCCGCAAGCGCCGCCACCTCCTCGTGGACCCCTTCGTCAAGCCGCCTCAAAATCGCCCCGCCGACGTCGCTCATCAATGTTCCCTCTGCGGCCTGCGGGCGTCTCACCCAGTACTGTGCGTTTTTATTTGTACGGGGCTATCCTGCTCATTCTCGTTTAGCCTTTGGTGCAATCACCTCTTCTGTTTTGTGTGCGCCCGGCTTCAAATGAACCGGACTTGGGCGTGTGGCGTCCCCGCGTGCGGAGCTATCCAATATCGCGCTCCTCTACCGCGTCCGGAGTTAGCGGCGGAGATGGACCGCGCATACCCAGACCACAAGGACGAGACTTTGGTGCAATTGGGCTGGGCTGATGTCCGGTTTCCCCGTCGTAGTTAGTCGTGCTAGATGCAATGAAATAGCCGTTTGGAGACTTCTCAGTGTCCCTGTTTACACATGCTCGCGCTGGATTTTCTGAGGTGCGCTTTGAGCTGAGAACGGGGCTTGTCAGGAGGAACTCGAAGAACTTGTAGTGTCCTTGAAGTGTATAACGAACTGACGCACATGATATAACGAACTGACGCACTCGCCCAGCTGAGCTCGATGCGCGTATAGCGGAGCATCGCAATAGCGTGGTACCACAATAATTCACCTGGAGACTGCTAGAATACCCTACTGACTACTCCCGGTAAAATTGGAGAATGGATGTGCAAGAAAAAATGTGAGGACCGTTGCTGCTGAAAGGCGATTGACGCTCTATGTCTCTAGTGATATCTTAGTTCTTTTGACCATACTTTCATGTCGGTCTCTCAAAAATCGCGTAATTTTGCGCATAACTCGACCTAGACGGTAGGAGCAGTCTGTCCCGCGTCTGTGAGCCTTCACTCGCCCACCAGGACGCGCGTCATTTCCAAACAAACCTGAAATATCCAAAGCATAGCTGCTCGCGCCGCAGCTCCCTCCAAGGCTCCCGATTATGCCGCGAACACAGATGTCGATGCCCTGAACTATGTTATATCTCTCTGTGTCGTCCCAGCTAAGCTGGCAGAACTGCGAGCCACAGCTACACCCTCAGCAAACCGTGATCAATCCCCTTGTTGTCCCCGACCACTATGACACCTCGATCCGGCAGACGCCCCTCAACTCCTGCACAACGACGTGCCTCTGCGAGATACAGAGAGAGGTGTGTATGCCGTTCTAGATTGTCCCTGCGGTCTTGAGTCCATCCGCAGTCTCGACGACGAGCAACGCGAGAAGGCTCTCGATGACGCTCGGGAGCGAATGTCTGCTCACCGGGATAAGCTCAAAGGATTGGAGCAAGACGACCCGCGCCTCGTGTCTGCGCAAGAGGCCAGTCGGCGAGCAAGCGCATCCTATCACCAGCGACATCGGACACGGATTGCGGAAGCACGACTCCTCAAACGGGATATGTACGTCGCCAGGTCTGACGCACAATAGCATCTGACGGCCATGTAGGGAGTATCTGAAGAAGCACGGGCAGGAGCAATTGGCAGAGAGGATCTATCGACGTCGGGAAGCAAAGAGAATCGCCGCCGAGGCTCGCGAGGACGTTTAGCACACACCCAGTCGCACACACCGTGCCTACACACCAGTCAAATTGAACCATGGAACTTGCTATATACGCAGGGCGGAACGCGCGCATTAGAGAAGATGTCATCACCGAACTGCTTGCTCTCCACCATGTTCTTCACTCGTTTCTTCTCCGCCCCGATCGCTGGCAACAACATCGTTTTCAGAGCTCGGGCTTTGGCTACTGACCCAGATCTTCCCGCCGGGGAGGCGCACTCCCTCATCGACCTCGCGCGCCACGAGCATATCTGCGCAGCCATCCTGGGTCAGGTCGTGGGCGTTGTGTCTCGGCAGGACGAGAAGGTACGGGTATCTTCCGCACAAACTGCTCGTCCTGAACGCGGGCAGTACGTTATTTTGAAGGCGCCTAGCAACGAGATGCTCGAGAACGACTTCGAGACATTCGTGGAGGCGCTCAAGAGTGTCCAGGCGCGTTTCTGCACCTCGGTGCGCCGATCTATGTCCCTTGCCTCGCTCTCACTATGTAGATGGTCAAGCACGGTGGTCAATGGGTTGCGCCGGGGGTTCACGGAGAGGACAGCTATGTCTTCGTCCATCTCACGAGCAGCACAAAGCTGGTATGTTCGCCAACGTCGTCGATTTCATAACTATGATGCTCTGCCAGACAACCCACGCGTACGATACACCTCAGACGTGGCTTCCCGAGCCTCTGGACAAGGAACGCATGGGGCCCTTGGACGTCGGGGCCGTGGTATTCTGCGTCGGGCATCTGCTCCATATCGAGGAGACCGAGTTCCTCGACCGAGAGCATTGGGTGGTCGGCGAGGTGCGCCCACAGTCGAGGGTCTATAGCTATCTAACACAAAACAGCATTGGATTTTCAAAGCGGCCTGGACCTGCCGCCTGCACGAAGTGTCGAATACCCATTACAATCACGATGAGGAGATGCGCGAGTTCCTCGCGGTTGGATTATCCCCGGTTCCACCCATACGATCGCAGGACGATCTCTCCATTGCCCAAGTCATCGAGTAATTTTCTGGTTACTTTTATTTTTTTATTTTTTTTACACAACGAAAAGCCAAGACAATAAAGCATTATGCGCGACGCGACTGTCTAGACAAGATGTACGGGGAGTCGAAGAACTCCCAACAGTAGTCAACAAGATCAGCCGCCAGATGCCTGCAGGGACGCGCTCAAATGGGAGCACAGGAAGAGAGGAACCACCTACCTGCGTAGCAAGCCATGGATGACGGGGGAAGTCTTCGGCCTCGACATCCACAATCTCCGCCTCGAGAACCTTGCTGGGAAGCGGCTCGACGACCGAGTGCTTGATGACGACGAGATTCCCTCGGACACGGTGGTACCCGAGATCCTCCACGACGCGGTAGGTGGCGCGGTTGAGGACGTCGTCGGGGTCGCGATCCTCTATGGCGAGGTTGGGATTATCGTCATCGCTGTCGTCGGTGCCGAGGTCTTGAGCGCCCGGGGCGTGCCGGCAAGCAGTGAAGAAGGTATATGCGTGGAGTTCGGGACGGGACGGCGCGTACGCCGTGCAGGACTGGGCCAAACAGTCGTCGCAGAGGATGGGACTGTGAGTCCAGAAGGGCCGGAAGGCTGTCGCCTGTCCGCGGAGGGTCTTGTTGGGGGTTGGGGCGGCGGCGCGAGACTGGCGCATGGGCACTAGATAGTGCTGGAGCGCCCCGATAATGTCGTAGACGGCGACTGCTCGGAAACGCGGGTCGCCGGCCTGAAGTGGTCGTTAGTGCTGGCCCGGGGAGTCAAAGAGCGTGTAGCAAGACCCCACCTGCGTTCGAGTGGGATGGAGAGGGAGAGGAGCACCTTGGTGCTCGGGGAGGTACCCCCAGGCAGGAGCGGGGGACACTGCGGGAGGCGCGGGGACATAGGAAGCGGGGCGGGGCACAGTATTGTGGGTAGCTTGCATGTGGACAGTGGGGCTAGATTGAGAGGACCCAGATGGGGTTTTTTATCGTTAGCTAGGGTCTAAAACATGTGTTCTCTGTGGTTCTCTGATTTGTTGCCTTGCTGATTTGGCGTCTTGTGCCACCCGCGATCGGAAAAAAAGGACGCAGAGCAGGGTTAACCCTTGACCCGCATCGTCTTCCTTCGCACCAAAACCTCCCAAGGTCAAACCAGGTCCTTCCCGTCGTTTTGTTGGCCACGCTTCTGAGTGCTGAACAAGCTTCAGAATTAATGGCGTCTTCGCAGAGTTTAGACCTCCCTATCGAAGGGGAGGGGAGCCCAAGTCACCGCGACGTTCAGACCAGCAGCGCGTACGTATACTTGCACCGAGGCAGAAATCCAACCGCTCATTGGTGCTCCCAGGAACAAAGAAACTCAGTCGCCCGGGCCCGAGGAGTTAAACATCGAGTACGTGTTCTGATTTGGCGTCTTCTCTGCTCAGGCGGAGGTAGACGTGAAGCAAGCCCCAAGCCCAAGAAGAAAAAGGCGAAGAAACCCAAGATGTCGAAGGCGGAGCGGCTTGCCAGGAATCCGAAAGGGAATAACTGGGCTGTCGGCAATCGCGAGGACGAGATACTCAAGAAGCGCCAGCCCGAGTTCGAGCGAGCGCGAGCGGCCGGCAGGGCTGCAACCCGGACGTTCTGGACTTCGGTTTGCAGCGAGTTCCTGGAGCGCGTTGGTTGGGACACGCCGGACGAGGTCGAGCCGATATTGAAGGATTGGAATCCAATGTCTGTTCCCCCGCCGGAGACCTTGACGGGGGACGAGCTGAAGGCCAAGGAGGCGCGCATCGCGGAGTTGTGTCGAGTTCGAGTTCCGCTTCCGGCTATGTCACACATCTCACCCTTTCGTTAGCGCATCCGTAGCTGGTACACCAATCGCGAGGTCAAGCTGCCCAAGGCGCCGGCCGCCAAGGCAAAAGCGGCGGCGGAGGCTGCGGGTCTCCCTCCTCCCGCAGCTGGGGCACAACTCCCCAAAGTCGACGGCATTTCAGACACCGTCATCTTCATCGCCAATCGCCTAGGCCTTCCTCCTCCCAAACGCAAACCCGCCGCGTACCAACTCTTCATGTCCGACTCCTTCGATACGGAGGTCGCGCCATACGCGGAGCAAAAATGGAGGTCTCGGCCTGGGGCAAGCGCGACAGCGCGCCCAGCTCCGGTCCCGCCCGAGAAATACACGAGTGCTGCAAATGAGCTGTTCCGCAAGCTTCCCAGTGCGAGGCGGGACAAATACGAGGCGCGCGCCAAGGAGATTGGGGAGCGGACGCGCCGGGAGTACAACGAGGCGTTGAAGAGCTGGCCACCAAAGACGCCAGAATTCCTCCGTTTGTACGTTGCCGCCGAGTCCCGTTGATACACAGCTCATGACCCTACAGAGCCCAAGAAATCGTGCCCGATCTCATGGATGAGTTGCTTCGTCCCGTTGCTGCTGCCTGCGGCATGCAGATTTTTGTCGGCATGGGTGGCCCACGCCCAAAGTTCGATGGGAAGGTCAAAACTCTCCAGTATGCGGCAGTCCTGTCTCGCTGGAACATGTGCTAACAAGATGGGTAGGTTTTGCATCGGCAAGAACCGCGCGACGGTCCCAGTGTCGTTCCGCGAGTGGGATCCTGTTTTTTGGAAGAACGACTTAATGGGCAAGTTTTTGGAATACCTGAAGACGGTGTACAGTGTGTCCTCATTCTACGCCTGGGGAGTCCAGCTGACTACTCCTCTAGCGACGGACGATTGTGCGGCGGCAAGATTGGATCCGGCGACAAACCCCACGAATATCCCGCCGACCATAGTCCCTACGACCACACCCGAGACGACCACCCCCGAGTTTTCGCCACTGCACGACTCTTCACTCATCTCCATGAACGACACCGAGACTAAAGCACTCGCGTCGCCAAAGCCCGATAAGGGCAAAGGATGCGTTATGTCCTCAGACGACGACAACGACAATGGAGACAAATCAAGCGACGATTCGGGGTCGGACAGCGACGAAGAGAGCAGCGGCAGCGAGAGCGACTCCAGCGAGGCGAGCATGACGTCGGCACAAGCGCGTCGCAAGCGGGAACAAGAGCGCCAAAGGCTGATTGCGGAGCGAAAACTTATGATCCAAAAGATGGGGCTGGACAACGTCGCGGAGCAGCTTGGATTCAAATCCAAGGAGAAGAAGAAGCGAGCGCCGCGTCGGCCCAAGGATACGTCTGAGGCCGGACCTCGGCGTCGATCGAGTCGGGCTTGCAAAAGGGCCAGACGAAGAAGAGGCAGACGCGGAGGCGGGTCTGGGAGGGGGTGCAGGGGACGATTGGTCGGTGGCCAGCGGACCCGAAACGACGGACTCGGAAGGACGTATGTCTGTCGAGGAGGACGACAAACGTCTACCCGTTGTAACACCGTCCTCGAACGTGTTGCCACCTTCACGACCGGCTCCTATACCTAATGCATCAGACACGCGCCCCCGACCACCCGCAGCACCCGCACCGAGCGCGTCTGACGCGCAACCTCCCCTACCCGTACCGGCACCATCGTCTAATGTGCAACTTCTTCACCCACCTCTCCCACCAGCAGCCTCAGCGAACGCGCCGTCTACATCGCAGGCGTCGTTTCACGACTCGGACGCGCCGTTGCCTATCACGTCAACTCCACAACCAAACCGAAAACGCGCGGCTGCAGACGTGCCGGGGGCCTCGGCAGGAACGCCAAAACGAGGGCTCGGCTTGCTGATCGAGCAAGATGGAGAGCGCGAGGAGGCGATAAAGCTCGCGCCGATTCCGTTGTTTCCAGACTCGTCGAGCAAGTCCGCGTGGTTGCGCACCATATATGAGCGCGAGTTCGGCACATTCAATCTCGGAGCTGCATTCAATGGGATGCTGAGCGCGTATTTGGGTCTCGAGAACGAGTTTGACTTCGAGCAGGGTAGTGGGGCGCTGTCGGCGACGGGCCGGCCTATCCAGGCACACAATTGGATCCACAACAAGCGTATAGCAAGGTCGACGTACTGTTCTATCGCGGACATCAGCGCGTTTTGCGCGGGAATACTGGGCCTGGTGGTTGTCGCTGCAGCCAAGCTGGAGAGGGACGTCGGCTGGTGGTCGTCCAGGGAAGGGAGAGCGGAAGGGCGAGAGTTGGGGTCTGCTTAAAACCCCAGGGGCGGAACGGCATGCTGACCGTCGTCGCGCTGCTTTCCATGTGGGGGAGGGAGGAGAAGGATAAAGGTGTCTGGCCGAGCGGGGACTGGTTATCTGCGGTGGCGGATGCAAAACTGGTTTGTGAAGGGGTAAAGGAGGAGGTACAAGAGGACAATGCGGAGCAGGGGCGGGCGAAGCGGCAGCGGCGATAGACGACCTTACGCATCTCGAGATTGGACATTTTGGACATTGACCCAGCATACAAGAACAAACGCAATGTATGTCGTATGTACAGGATGTATGTCTTATGTACAGGACGTAGCTAATGTACATGGAGACATCGTTCTGGTGAAAGGACGGACTTGTGTCAACAGCCTTGGTCGGTCACGTGACAACGGACTTGTGAAGAAAATTGTGTTCTGAGTCTGGGCGGGGGAGCTCGGGATGGGGATGTCAAAGGGGGAGATATCGAGGGAGGACCCGGGGAGGACGGGGACGGTTGTCGGGTTGGAATTGGGTATAATGGATTCAGCGCCCGCCAGAGCGGCTGTAATGGCCAGCGTATAGGCGGCACTGTAATGCAATGCATAGTAGCGGTACAGAACCGAGGGGGAAGGGGAGAAGGGAAGTGTAAAAGAAGGAGCGTGAGGAGGTGGGTCGAGGGTGGGGGCGCTGGGCGGGGCGGGGCGGGGCGGGGCGGGGCGGGGCGGGGCGGGCGGGGCGGAGCAGCGGGGGACGCCGGGGATGCAACCAATGTGTGGGGACCTGGGGGTGAGAAACGCGATGTTGGTCGTGGGCGAGGCGGGGCGGGGCGCCCTGGCGCGGGCGGGGCGCCGAGCGCGGGCAGGATGCAACCAATGTGTGGGTGTGAGAATCGCGACGCCCGGCCGTGCCGCGCGCTGGTCAAATTGATCGCCCTATGGAGGGCCCAAGCAGCCAATAGGAAGACATTTAAGAGAGGGCGGAGGGCGACTAGAGGTTCCTGGCCGCCAGGAGTTGACCAGTTCCTAGGCAAACCCAAAACCAGGAACACCTGGTAGTTTGTAGGCTATATACTACGGCTACGGCTCGAAAGAGAAGACAGACTTGGCCCTCCAAGTTTCCAACAGGAAATCCGTTATCCGCCACGTAGCCTGCACGCTTCACCAAGTCCATGAATGTGTCAATGTAGACATCCAAGGAGCGGGTGCCCTGGTGCCAGCTCGTTGTGTGGTTGAGCGTGGAGATGCACCGAGTCGCATCATGGGGATCCGAAAACTCCAAGAGAAACGCAGCCTTGAAATCGGCAAACGTAGCCCAAGGGTAACGGCCATGACTGGTGTAGAATTGCGACGCGTCAACAGCGTAGGTGAGAGCACGCCCTTCCTTGAAGAAGGTGAGAGTGTGCTTGATCATGTGCTCCTCGGAGTTCCAGGTGTTTGCCGTAAGGTAGACAGAACACTGGTTCATCCAGGTACGGCCGAGGGCACGATCACCACCGAACGCAGAGGGGGGAGAGCCCTCAATACGACGGCTTGGCTGCGACAAGACGGGAACAGAAGCAGGAGCAGGAGCGGGGATAGAGAGGCGGAGAGACTCGAGTTGAGCCTCAAATTGTTGGGTGAGAGATTCGAATTGGGCTTGGAAGGCTTGCTCGAGGATTAGCTTCTGCGCAGCGAGCGCATCGGCGACGTGGGCCTCGAGCATGGGGGTGTTATCGGGGTTGGAGTTGTCTTCGCCGGACATGGTCGATCGAATCCAAGAGAGCAGGCAGGGGAAGAGCCCAGAGAGGGCAGAGAGGTCGGAGAAAAAGGAGGATAAGGAGGGGAGTGGGGGGCACACTGGTGGTGTGTAGGCTGGGTGTGGGAAGCGTACTGGGGGTGCTGGGACAGTCTCCACCTGTCCAGAAAGCCTCTCCTACTATCCAGCTAAGCCCAACTCGCAGTGTGAGGCCCAAAGGGAGACTTGTTGTGCTGTAAGGGCAACTCCGCAGCTGCTGTATGCTCTGAGCTACACAGGCAGCACTGGCAGAGGGATCCAAAGTATATTAGCACTAGAACATGTACAGAAGGCTACTGAGGGCATACCTGGCAGAGGGATCCAAAGATAACAAGTCTAAGGAGCCTCTGCTGCCAGTGATGCCTCGTCTAAGGGCCTGATCACATGACTGTGCACAGACCAGGTCAGGTGAGCCAAAGAAAGAAACGTAAACCAAACCATAAGTACGATACGTAGAAAGACGAGACTTGGGGTGCGGAGACGTATATGTGTACCCCATATGTGTACAGAGATAGAAAGGAAACGGATCAGAGGGAAAGGAGCAAATCGACGATGTAACTGCAAAATGCAGGAAACAGCGAGATAGAACCTTGTATCGTAGCACTATAAGTACAGTAGGTAGAGGGATGGAATTTGGTGAGAGGTGCGGTTGACATGCACCCAATATATGTACAGAGGGAGGAGGGAAACGGAACAGGGGAAGAGACCGAAAAAGGAAAAAGTAGAGTGAGGGTATATGGCGCACCAGGAGTTCCCCTTACAGTAGCGTGGATCCACGACGCCATCGTCAAGAGCCCTATCGCAGACGATGCTGCTCTAGAATGTCAATTCGTCCACGGGAACATCGCCTTCTTGTGGCATTTCAATGGGGTCAAGTATGTTCGCAAGTTCTGTGTTTACAGTGGCGTTTACCCGGCCCGCAGAGTCTACAGCGCCGACAAACAGTGGAACCTCCACTGCATCTGGTCCGAGAACAGCAGCTCCCAATAGTGCGTCGCCACCTGCTGTCTCACCCAGGAATCAACCATGCCCATGGCCAGCAGTTCTACTCTAGCGACGCACGGGGGATATGGTAGCGATTCGTCCGTCGTTCAGCGGTCTTATCTCCACCGACACCGAAGGCACGGTTGTTGGTTCAAATAGCTCTCTCTTGTGTTCCTCCCAAACAGTAACCTCCGCTTTCCCAATCGCCTTTGTGGCCGCTGGTATACTAGCAGCCGCCACATCCTCGCGGCGCATCACCCTCTGCGACATTGAAAAACAAGAAACGGTTGCGACTCTGAACATTCCTGCCCCGGCTGGTAAATAGGCACCGAATCGCCCGCTTTGCTCTCACAATCAGCTTTAGCGCGGCCTATCACAATGAACTGCGTGGGTCGTTCCGCTTCGCAGCTGCATCTAACCATTCAGCGGCAGCGGACGGCTTCGGAAGACTATGACACGCTGTTGGTGCTCGGAGACGAAGGGGGATATCTGCATTTGTGGAAGGACGCCTCTTCGGCCGTCGCTTCGAACTCGGTGAATTTCTCCACCTACCTGCAAAACCTGCGCTGAGTCAAGTAGACTATATCCTGGCGCGGCGGGGCTGGCGCAGTTGCTGCTGCTGCCTTGGCTGCAATTTTCGCAGCGGGGTTCGTGCCGGCTGCGCTCCAGTTCAATTACGTCCAGCGTACGCTTGCCATCTAGGACCTCCCCGCGCTGATTTCTTTTCTAGCCAGCGGGGAATCCGGCGCGTCATCATTCAGTAGCGCGTATCCCAATACGCGTCTTCCGACGATCTCGTCTCTGATATTCCAGGACGCCGTTCAAGTTGCAACAACGCCAGCATTAACAAGTGCGGGGGCTGTCGGACCCCAAGAAGCTACCGCGGCGGCGGACAAAGATAACGAAGGCGTGCACGGTTTTACTATTGCTGGGCTACTACACGAATAAACTACGACTGCGGGTTTTACAAGTACCTCGTCGATCGCAAAGTTGAACGTTAAACCCAAACTAGGACGGCCTCGTAAAAAATCCAATTGATTGCATATCTGCCTAGGCTGCATACAGCGTTTATCTCATCTTTATCTACCGTATGATTACGTCTAAACATGTCAGCAAGCAAACACCATTCTGGCTATACTCGCGGCGCACATGGAGTGATATTAGACAGTTGTTGTAAGGGGAACTCCCGGTGCGCCATACACCCTCACTCTACTGTTTCCTTTTTCGGTCTCTTTCCCTTCTCCATTTCCTTCCTTTCTCTGTACATATACTGGGTGCATTGCATTCACCTCCCTCACCAAATCCCATCTCTCTCCCTACTGTACTTATAGTGCTACGATACAAGGTTCCATCTCGCTGTTTCCTGCATTTTGCAGTTACATCGTCGATTTGCTCCTTTCCCTCTGATCCGTTTCCTTTCTATCTCTGTACACATATGGGGTGCACATATACGTCTCCGCACCCCAAGTCTCGTCTTTCTACGTATCGTACTTATGGTTTGGTTTACGTTTCTTTCTTTGGGTCACTTGACCTGGTCTGTGCACAGTCACCTGATTAGGCCCTTAGACGTGGTGTCACTGCAGCAGAGGCTCCTTAGACTTGTTGTCTTTGGATCCCTCTGCCAGGTGTGCCCACAGTAGCCCTCTGTACATGTTCTAGTGCTAATATACTTTGGATCCCTCTGCCAGTGCTGCCTGTGTAGCTCAGAGCATACAGCAGCTGCGGAGTTGCCCTTACAGTTGTATCGTGGGCGCCGCGACAAGAAAAGAAGCCATTTGGGGCGTGGCAGGTCGACCGCAAAACTAGAATTCGAATCAGTTAGTCAAGGCTCTACAGATCAAGTGTGTCGAGGAAGAGCTTATCTTGGCTCTCGTCCACGTAAAGATAGTCAACCTTCTTCCCTGGAACACCAAATCTCTCCAGGTATACGTGTCCAATAATAGCGGTTCTGCGGAAGTTTAAGATCAAGGTACGTCGGCATGTATGGCACCACGAAACGCGGCATCAGCGGCGCGCAGCTCCCTCTTTCGCACCAAATAAGCCTCTGTAGCTTGAACGGCGCGGCCGTTCGAGTCTTACCAAATCGTGAGCAAAGGAAGTGTTTACACGAGCGTGAGCACCTTGGTGAAAAGCTGTTCTATATCAAGCCTCAAATTCAACTTGCAGCGCAGACGCGCGTGTTCGTCGATGAAGAGTATTGGAAGTTGGTCACGGAGGCAGTGGGAGGGACCCGATTGCGCAGGCGCGTCGGAGGTGAGCTCGGTCTCGAAAGAGAGGTCGGCGCGTATAGGGCGAGTGTTCCGTCGGCTTCAACGGCATGCGCGAGTGTGCGGGTGCCAAGCCAGAAGATCTCTCGTTGGAAAGCTGTTTGTTGTCGGACATGAGGGTCGCGTTGAGGACGGTTGAGGCTCCGTCAAGAAGCGCCGCATCTAAATCTGGCTCTGCAATGACCACCACCACGTCCGCTGGCGGGCTCACGTTCCCCGCAATCGTCTGCGGACGACTCTCACTGGTCTTTGCGGCCGACTTCTACGGCGCGTTGAAGCACGACCACAAGCCCACACGGTCCCCGTTAACGTCGTATCTGATTTGTGCACTGTGCTCATACCCTGTCGCGTCTCCTCACTTCCGTACAGGACAAGAGGACATATCTCCATTCAAGAACGGGGTAGACCTACTCCGGTGGTGTCTTCTGACGCGTAGGACCACCATTAGCGCGCGCAATATTCGAGCTTATTTATGCATCTCCCAGCTCTTCCCCGTGTTCTTCGATCTCCTTCTCCCAACGCCATGAACCCTCTCCTTCAAGATTCTTCTCCTCCGTAATACGGACGTTCTCCGACGCGGTAGGAGCATGGGCGCTCGTCGGAATCTGGCGCGCACGTCAACAAGCGACTCAGATGTCAAGAGATGGGCTGGTAGCCGCCGCGTACGTGTTCCTGCTGCTCCTCACACTTGCTCACCTCACCATCTTCCGGAAAGTGGATTGTGAGGGGAAGGATCAGACTGCAGTAGGCAGGGTGCGCGCTACAGGCGCCGATTGCACCGCTTGTGATTAGATCCCGCAGCTCGACATGGGCGGGATCCGCCTCGATGCGCATCGCCAAGTCAAAGCCGCTTCGAACAAGCCCACGGATTGCAGCCTGTGCCGCCGCAGAGGGAAGCCACGCGTCAAGACGGTACGAAGTCCAAAACGGGTTCTCAATCGTTGCCCAATACTGCGCGTCTTCCGTTTGGACGAATAGGCGGAAGCTAGCCAAGCAAGTCGTCGAGTGACGCATGGCAAGAACTCTGGCCAGCTGTGCGTATGTGTCGTGGCCTTGCTCTTCTCCTTCCACTTGTGGGACTAATGCCTGCATTAGGTTGACCTGCACCTGCTTCAACTTGCGCAGCGGCACGGGATCGCCCTCAAGGGCCTCGACAAGTCTCTCCAAGTCCCAGCGGTATCGTGTCTCTATCTTCAGTATTTGGAGGTGCGGCAATGCCTCCAGATAGATCTGGGTGTCGCCCCCACGTTGTGAGTATGTAGTCACAATGCACCGGGACGACTCGATGAACCGCTGCAGGCTCAAAGCTGCTGCGGCGCAGGTGCCCCGATATGTGAGCGATGAATTGGCGACACCGTTGATTTGGCCTCCGAACGCCAGGGATACGAGAGCGGGCAGCGTAAAGGAATCCAGACACGCAGGTATGACGCCGTCCTCGTATGCGTGGACGCCGAAATGCGATAAGTGGGCATGGTGCTGACGCGTTTTCAGCGCTACGGCTTTTCCGACAAGATGGACATCCAGCTGGCACAAAACTGGTGCCGCCGCGAGTATTTTGGCTACATGGTCGACGCCCGCGAGTGGAATAGTCATCGAGAGAGCTTGAAGATTGGAGGTACGACCGGAAGGGACCGGGACAGACGATGCCGCCAAAGCCGGAGTGTAAGGGGAACTCCTGGTGCGCCACCTACTTCTGCTTTCCTTTTTCCTTTTTCGGTCTCTTTCCCTCTTCCGTTCCCCTCCTCTCTTTGTACACATACTGGGTGCATGTCAAGTGCCTCTCATACCAAATTCCATCTCTCTCCCTACTGTACTTATAGTGCTACGATACAAGGTTCTATCTCGCTGTTTCCTGCATTTTGCAGTTACATCGTCGATTTGCTCCTTTCCCTCTGATCCGTTTCCCCTCTAACTCTGTACACATCTGGGGTGCATACATACGCATTCGCACCCCAAGTCTCGTCCCTCTATCTATCGTACCTATGGTGTGGTTTACGTTTCTTTCTTTGGCTCACCTGACCTGGTCTGTGCACAGTCATGTGATCAGGCCCTTAGACGAGGCATCACTGGCAGCAGAGGCTCCTTAGACTTGTTATCTTTGGATCCCTCTGCCAGGTATGCCCTCAGTAGCCTTCTGTACATGTATTAGTGCTAATATACTTTGGATCCCTCTGCCAGTCTTGTCTGTGTAGCTCTGAGCATACAGCAGCTGGGGAGTTGCCCTTACACGGAGTAGACGCCACGCTTTCTAGCGAGACGCCAAAGGCGCGCAATATCACCATTGTTTCCGCCGCTTGTGTGGCAATTTCAAGCCGACGAATCTGTGGGATAAACTTCTGCAGGTATCCCAAGTCAATGCTTCGCGCGTCGGGCGCCTTCTATTATCTGGTGAGTTCTTTTATTGAAGGAGATGTCGGCTTACCTTTGGTCCTTGTAGACAGCTCTTTCCGGTCCCCGCGCCGCAACTGCGCATACGATGCCCATGCGATTCTATCGATAAGGATATCGACATCCCTCTGGCGCGCTGGAGCCACTCTCCAATGAAGTCTCGGGATTCATTGAAGAAACATAGGCTACCAGAGAGGGAGCGCCATAGCGGAGGGCACGTTAATGCAACATATCTCCAGTACGAGCAAACCCTGGTGAATGTGAGTGGGGCCTCGTTTTTTCGCGCTTTGACTGCGCTCAATTCGACAACACAGGCAGTGAATATCTCTCCGAGAATTTCGGGCGGCAGTCGCGTCTTGCAGAACGCGTCGCCTTCGGTTCCGTTGGATCTTGTCGTCGGCATGGTCAAGGTGTGTTTCCGTTTTCCGGGCCCCAAGCTTCGTCTTGGATTCGATTCGCCATCGCCTGCACGCGCTCATGTTTGCGGGCTGCATGTAGGTGCAGAGGCGAACTCGCGTACGTACCAGCGGGCTGCCATTCCCTCAACTCATGTTGTCCGCGATGTCATCCTAAAATTCGAATGCTTATATATTGGCCAGCAGGGCTCCGAATCCGCCAACTGGTACTAGTACTAGTACTCCAGCCAACTCGACTTGTCGCTCGCCCAAACCCCTAATTGCAATGGACTTTGCGACTACGATGCAAACATTCCAATCCCCGGTATGTGCCTGTGCTCCGCCGTCGTAGAACATGTACAGACTGATCTGAATTCTCAAAGGCAACGGGGACAGTCAAGGCTCTGGTATTCGCGCTCGGCAACTCTACGCGGCGTATCCAGAATGTTCAGATCGGCACCGCCGACCCCGAGCTGCTCCTGCTTCCTGGAAACGGCCCACTCAAAAATATGCCCCTTTGCGTTGCCGCCCTGGAGCCGGTCGACTTTAACAGCTGCTTTCACCTCTCCAAGACCACCGTTACCGATTTGCAGGAGTTCGCTTGCATCGTCGAGATCGTCGGAAGGAAGCGCGCCTTCCGGTACTACATCCACGCCAACTTTTCGCAAAACGCGTTCGTCAACGCCGCGTTAGAGCGTTTGTGCTTGCCACGCGACGGGCGCAAGAAGATTTGGTCATGGCAGGGCGAAATCGCCGTCGTCCAGCTCGGATCGACGAAGGCGTACTGCGACGTTATCGATACGATTCGGCGCAGAGGCAGCCGTAACCTTGTGTGTCCTCCCCACCTGCGTCCCGCCACATCTGACCGCCGCCAAGCTTCATGCGCAGGATTCAATGGAAGCTAGACCAGAACCAGTTGTTCCCATCCTTTTTCTCGGAGCGGTGGTTGACCAAAGCGGAACGCTGCCGCGTTCGCGATGAGTAGACTGATACATACACAAGCGTCGCATGCCCTATGTACCTTATGCCTATGCTGCCCCTTCTTCGTCGGTCGGCCGTGTATGAAATCACATATTATCGAGTTGCTTGGAACCCTAGTAGGTAAAGAAAGCTGTAAACCTTGAACGGTTCAACGGGGGCGGAATTCAGGACGGTGCCTTGTGACGAGTGAGATACCCAGAAAACAACTACGCGACGGCCACATCGGTGTACCCCCACTCAATGTATTTTTTTTCAGCTGCTGCTGCTGCGAGCTCTTGCATTTCGGAGATTTTCTGCTCCGCTTCGTCGATGCTACCGTGCCTTTTGAAGACACCGAGGATGATGTCGAGGTGAAACCCAGATTTCCTCGCCATTTGTATCGTCGTCTGCAATCCCATTTTCTCCACAACCCCGTTGTCCTCCTCATTAACCAAGTCCGCATCGTAATCGTCGAGACCGTATGGGGTGAAATCTCGGGAGCCGGTGGCGACTCTCATCGTTTTCGTCCACTTCGCTCGTCTTTTCGATATCTCCAAATAATTTGTAAATCTTGAGCACAACAGAGCAGCTCATTCCACATTCTTTTGCAGGAGCACGCAGCTTCTGCATCCCGGACTGCCGAAGGAGGGCAGCGAGCGCAGCATCTTTGTCGGCGGCGGGTTTACGACCTTGACCAGCTAAAAGCTGGGGCGTGGCAGATCCGTGTGGACGAGTCAGCGGCGTCGGGGCGATGGGTTGAGCTGGCCCAGGACGCGAAGACCCCGGACGCGGAGACGCTGGACGCGGAGACGCTGGACGTGAAGACGCGTACGCCCGATGTGAGGCCGCCGGACGCGATCGCGAGGACGCCTGCGGCCTGGACGCCAGAGCTGCCAGAGTTGCTTGAGATTGTGGAGGCGTTGGCGTCGTGGGCGCTTGGAGGCGCGACGGTGACACGCGAAAGCTCAAAGTGCCCGATGCAGTGTAGCGCTTGCGCACTAGAGGTTTGGCTGCAGCCACGGACGCGGTGGTACCGGTGTTTGGTTGAAATCGGCGCGAGGTGAAGGCGCTAGCACCATCAGCTTCCATTGAGTTGTCGTCCGGGGCTGGATGGATGGATGGAGAGACGAAGGAGGGCAGGAAGGGTTGATGGATCAACGAGTCCCCGTTTTCGGGGACTCGTTGATCCCATCGCACTAAACTTACACCCACACCTCCAACCACAATGTCTGCCCCAACGCCTTCCGCACTGGAGATGGGGCTCTTTCAATTCAGCTGCAACGGAACGCCCGCCCTTATGTTGTACCAAGGTCGTGGCCACTTTGTGCGCCTGCAAGACCTCCACAGACGCCTTGACCAGCAGGTTGGGCTAGCAAATCTCCAGAAGGTCAAGCTGTACATGGAGACCTGCGCAGGCCGGAACAGTCTAGCGCACCTCTCGGCTCCAATAGGGTACCTATTTGCGACAGCAATGTTGTTCGACATCATGCTGCGCTACGACCTCTACAACCCCAAGACCGAGAGACTCGCACAGGATTTAATGGATCCCTCTCTCCCTCTGGATCTGTGTCTGCCTTCCGACTCCCAACCAACGGATTTATTTGGACCGCGCCGGGCTGACTCGGGAAACGCCAAACTTCTTGCTCTGGGCAACGAGGCCTGTCGCGTAAGTCACTCCTTTCGCCCTCTACTCTACTAACTCAGCTGCAGTTTGTCGACCAAAAGAGCGTCGCGCAACTCGCCCAAGCTGCTCTGGAGTCATTCAAGCGCGTCGAGAAAAACGCGAGACGGCCGAAGAAAGCTCCTAAAAAAGCCCGCAGTTTCCCGCGGCGTGCCCATAAACGCCAACGATCTCATCGCCTTCTATACTTACGTTGCAGAGGAGAACGGCGCTTTTCGAGAAACTCATCTGGTCAACACCGTTATGTATCTCCGCCTGCTCTATGAGGGTGTCGACCCCGCAGACGACCCGCCGTCCGAGCCTGCCTTGCGAGGTTTTACCTCCTCATGGGCTATAAGCTATCGCCCGAGGCGCTGGAAGTGTTGTCCGACGGCATCCCCCAAATCTGCGGCTCAGCGCATTTGGCTCTGGCGTCCTCCGTTCTTGTTCTTCTCAACGATACCCGCAAGTTGGATCGGAAATACGGCGGGAACCTCACCGTCATCGATGTAAGCTTTTTTGGCGCATCTTTCTATCTGCTAAGTGCATCTTCCAGCTGCACGGGCAGCCGCCGCTGCACAGCACCAAGAACAGTGCCCTCTGGAAGATGGAGCGCTATCTGTGGGTCCGCATTTTCTCGTATGTCGTGGGCGTTAGGAAGGAGCACCCTGCTCTGGCCTCAGTGGACATTGGCGCAGACAAAGAGTTTTACCGGGCCGCGACAACTTACATCGACCTTGTCAACGCAATGAGTGGCTCTGGGTTGAAGAAATGGTTTGCGGTGCCTTCCAAGGATGCTCTCGGCGGCCATGTTGGATGGATACCAGACAAGAGCGGTGCGAATGAGAGCCGCGACCCCGCGACCAGTTCTGGGACTGCAACGACTAATCGAGAGGCCGACGGTCCGCCCCTACGACTTACAGTTGGGGACAGTCAAAGTCCAACAAAAAAGGTGACCATCACAGATTTTTCTGAAACTTGGTAGAATGATAGCTACCAGTGAGAGGAGTGTCTGGGAATATTTTGAGCAATTTACATCAAGCCGTTCCGTTGCAATCAGGTGATCTTTCCCAGGCACCTCAAAGTTTGGCCAAAATCAATCAAAACTGATTGGATGATGGCATCATGGGTACCATTCGAAAGGGAATCAAGAGGAGAGTCCATTGCTGCAAATTTTAGAGGGTTTTAACGAGCCGTTTAGCTGCTAGAAGGAGATCACCAAGTGTTATGATTTGTGACATTTTCAGACTCTGAATGAAGAACACTCCATTGGACTGTTAAAAATTGAACAAATATGCTATCATCCAGTCGCGGACTGCAGAATCTGTCCTCTATTGGCACCATTGGTGTCAAAAAGGCTCCAGAGGTACTCACAATTCCATTCCGGAGCGGCAAAATTTTGGCCAAACACAACCGCTCGTTAGAATATTACATAAGCAGGTTTTCTAGGGGTTTTCGTAGGTGGGGAATCCGATTATGACATCAGCTAAGCTCCCTATAGACTTTTAAGCCCTCAAATTACATTGTATGTGTTTGACTGTCCCCAACTGTAGATGGAGGCCAGACGAGAGCGGCGCTAATGAGAACCGCGACGGTGCACCCCTACGGCTTGAATGGAGACCAGACGAGAGCGGCGCTAATGAGAACTACAACCCCGGCGTCCCCGCCAATGAGAACCGCGACCCCGACGTCCCCGCGGCCAGTCCTAGGACTGAGGCGACTAATCCAGAGGCCAATCTTACGCCCACGCAACCCGTAGGAATGCCCATTTCTGCCGACTTCGGTGAGTTATCCAATCTCGGTTCATTCCTTCTCATTTGCCGCAGGTCCGTACCGTAATGCCCCCACTCCTAGCCCAGAGAAGCCTGCCGGCCTCCCTGCCTTGATGCCCGTGCCCGATCCTGTGACGGAGCCGGGTGATCGAGAGGATGACATGGGAATTCGTGCTGCGTTTTCGATCCATAGCTGAACCCTTCTCATGCGCCGCAGGTCTAGATATTTCCACTTGCGCCAATCTTCCTCCTATTGCGCCTACCTCGCCCAACAGCAGCGACTCCGAGAACGGCGTCGAGCGCCCAGGAAAAGCCCTTGACAAATCGGGATCCCAACCCGCTGCGGCCAGCGCCAAGAAAACCATTAAAATCGTCGGCCCCGCCTTGCCAGATTTTGCCAGCAATGAGGAGGACGATCCGGGGGAGCCAAGCTCTAACGACGCGGCCGCGAACGGTGAGCTCTTTACCTTCCAACTTGAAGCCTTGGGGCCAGAGGCTGAAACGTGTTTGTTCAGGCAAAAAGCGCCCACGTCCGCAAGATGCTGCAGCAGAATCCGAGTCCCCGGGCAAGAAGCAGAAAACCAAGGCTGCGTCGAACAAGCCGGCGTTGAACAAGCCGGCGCCGAACAAGCCGGGCGTCGGAACCGAAGTCACAGCGCAAGCACAAATCCAAATCGAAGGACGCTGACGCCAACGCCGACGACGAGGACAATTGCAACAACGAGGGCCGCGCAAGTGCGTCGAAAAAGCCGCCGCTGAAAACCACTGCGTCGAAACCAAAGCCAAAGGCCAAACCCAACAAGGAGGACGCAATCGATGTCGACGTCGCCCTCACGCGGGGGATTAAGGCGTCCCAGTTTGTATCTGGGGGAGGGGAGTTCGTTAGGTTGTTTGTTGGGGCGACCTTGCCGGAAAACGAACCGGAGCGTCTGAAACGGGTGTATGCGCACAAAAAGAACCGTGTGGATCCAAACGCGGAACTTCCGGTAAGCGATTCACTCTGGACGCGTCTGCCTAACCTCGCATAGACGGTGTATCGACCTGAGGAGAGCAGCGGCGTAAACAAGAAGGGGAAGGGTAAGGCGGCCGTTGCTGTCGACACGACCGTTCACACCTATTCCAAGGAATATGAACCAGGCCCGCCATGGATGTCGGTGGAGCAATTTGCGGCCATCCGTACTGTCTGGCAGAAGATATCCAAGCTGGAGAAGTTTGTCAACCGACAGCAGCCTCCTGCTTTTGAGTCAGAGATCCATGAGAGCTGCTTCTCGGATGTGGTTACGGTCGGTCGCTGGGGTTGTTTCCCTTCTTTCTTTACTCAAATATTAAAGGACGCGGTGGTGCAAATGGCGTGCTTTCTCATTGAATACCGTTCGGAACTCGAAGAAATCAGCGACACGGCCTGGGCGTCCCTTGAAAAGTGCGGCTGTACGACAGAGAAGTTCGACGACCGCGTCCTAGATACCTTGGACGCGTTCGAGCACGTCCGCAACGGCCGGGATGTCTCCACGTTTGAGAAGAGTCAGGGCGGCGCCCTCCGCTTGGAGCTTCAGGAGAGGTACAAGGCAGCAGACAAGAACTTGGGCCTTTGGATGCTCGACTGGGTCGAGGCCACGGCTTTGGTAGATGGAAAGAAATGAACCAGCAGATCCTTCTGGGACTATGACAATTGCCTTGCGTATTTCACCCGACGCCCCACCAAAGTAGACGCACTTCCAGTAGATTCATGAACCACGCATCGTCAACCTGATGATCAATTCCAAACTCATCTAGCCTCAGCATCTCCTTTGCCTGAAATCCAAGGAATTAAGGGCTCGGTTTCCTATCCTGATGTTGATTGTGCTCTTATCTCTCCCAGATGGAGTTGCTGAACGTGGTAACAGCAACGCTAATGTTGACCCCGGCCTGTCCGCTTGTATTGCGAGGCCCAATCTACAGGCTTGAGAATATCAGCACCTTCCATATCGGCCCCTGCCTTCTCCCTCGATGTCGACACCCGCCCTCATCCAGCGCCATCTCGCCCAGCTACAATCCAGGGATGGATTCTCGAAGCGATCCCTGGCTGAACAGGAGGAACTTGTCGCTGTGCGGATCGAGGTGTCCGCGCGGTACGCGGAAGTTCAGTTCGCCGCTCTACGCGTCGCAAAGGAGACGAAAAAGCTCGGCTATTTTGTCGTATACCGCGGTCACACCATTGGGATATTCCCCGACTGGTGCGTCCCTCTGGATCCGCCACCAGCCGTTATTTACAATTCCAGGCAAAGCTGCGACGCCGCGACATACAAATTCCCAAACAACAGCCACGAAAAAGCTCACAGCTTGGGAAGACGCCGTTACCTCGTTCACCCTGTCGATCCATCGGGCGTACAGGAATCTCTTGAACGCCAGGCCCGGGAACCAGCCGCTGCAGATCAACCCCGCCTATGATATTGTGCAGTATGCACTGACCGCGCACAAAGACTGTGTCTCCGCCTATTTCAAAAGCGAAGCCGGTACCCCTGCCGCCGCGCCGCCCGCCGTCCGCTGCACCTGGCTCAACCCAGCAGGGCCCCGTCCACCGCCAACATGCAGCCGGGACCTCGCATGCGCAACCACCGCAGACGGCAGGCAAAGATGTGTATGTTGTGGTAGGGAACTACAGTACTGCAGTATTTGCCCACAAGTATGCTGCCCATTTTCGCTTGTGATACCTCACTCACCCTAACTTAGAGAAGATGCCGATCGTCATGCAGCAGCGCTCAAAGCGACGCGCGACTTCCGCGCAGTACATACAAACCCAGACGGCCGCAGCGCCCGCCAGCAGCTTAGGGTTGAGGCGAAGGAAATGTTGCAGCGCGAAGGACGCGAATAGTTGTGAATGTTACTATCGGAATGTCGGAATGTATCGGTGCTGTGGACACGAAAGCGCTGCGAGGTTCAGAGTCAGACGGGCTGCTTGGCTTCAGGACGCGTACGCGTGGGGGTAACGCGTCCGGATCAATCCATCTCCATTCTTGCCAGCACCGTGCTGGGCTCAAGCTGCACACTCATTATGCAGAAAATCCCACCAAACACTCCGAAGCGCGCCGCTCCGGCCTCGTCTCCAGCTGCAGAGGCCCCGCTTGTCTCAGGATCTCGGTGAGTGGGACGCAATTGCGAAAGGCTGACATTGTGCTAAGCCTTAAAAGCACTGTAAAGGACCTCGATACATTCGTCGAATTCTTTGGCCGCAACAAGGTCCATCCATCGATTGCGACCGCCTCCGAGGCCCAATTCGAGAAGATGATCCAGGAGGTAAGCCTACGTACCGCCGTTATTGCTTGCCAACTCAACCGTTTGTCAAGTGCAAATTTGAGCAGCAGCGCACTCCCAACAGCTGGAAAAGTTGGTTTGAGCGGCACCGAGACCGTCTCATGGAGAGAATCGAGGAGTACAGACAATCGTATTACACCCTGGACGACGAAAAGAACTTGGTCAAGTTTCTCGCCGAAAAGCCGCCCCATAGGCGCGCAAATCTTCAGACCTACAACCAACTAGTGAGAAACGTGAGTTTTGTTTCGTACGCAGAATGTAGAACTCACAAGTTCTTGTAGCTGAACGGTGACTGGCCGTGGGCCGACAACCACACGGCAGTCAACTGGCAGGCCTTCTATCGCACTCAACAAGACCGGATCGACACCCTTATCGACAAGGCCAATCCTGGCGATAATATGGACGTCCATGCAAGGTGCGCAAGTGCCTCTTTGTTTTGTTTGCTCTAACAACCGAACTCAGCCCCAACGAGAACTCCCCGGCGCCGCACCGGTCGATGGGCGTTTCTTCCGACGTCGATATGAAGCCGGCGACTACAACCCCATTGTCGTTTAACACGGGCAAAGCCAATGCAGCAGCAGCAACCCCGTCGCCCTCGCGCGCTCAGGCAGCAGCGCCTCCGTCGCCATCGCGCGCTCACGCACAAGGAACTGCAGCACGTCCCGAAACCGTCGCTGCTGTAGTTCAAGGCCCGGGTCCGGCAAGGCCGCCACAGACTACCAGAAACCCCTTAACCAGAAACCCCTTCGGATTTGGGGCTCATCAAGCTACCCCGGGCCCCTCTCACCTCTCCACCAATGCAACAATCTCCCCGGCGCCCTCGCGCGCTGTCGTAGCTCAAGCCCCGGCTCCGCCGCCGATTACCAGAAACCCCGTTGAATGCGGCACTGGTCAACCTGCCGTTAGCCCATCGCGCCTCGCCACCGATACAACACCGGCGGCGCACGTACCCAAGGCCATTTCGGGGCCAGCGACACCGTCGTCTTCCCGTGTCGCGACGCAGCCCCCAACCCCAGCGAAGCCAGTGCCGCCGCCCTCGACTCCTCTGCGCGGACCAGCCCCGCCACCCTCAGCTTCTCAAATCGCTGCTGCCCACAAACGCGCTGCCACCATTTTCCGGAACGTCGGGATGCAGGAGCTTCAGCGTATGGCCAACGAGTGCGGGTTGACCCGTCAGGTGGTGCTCGACGTCTACAAGAGGTGCGGTGACATCCGCAAGACCAGTGAGGTGACGACCTCTATGAGGCTCGCGACCGGAACCCGAGATTACACCCCGTACGGCCTCGATGACAGCGAGGAGATCAAGTTGAACAAGAAGGACAACGGGTTTGTGGAGAAAATGGGGCAGCAGGTGGCGAAGCAAAAGGTGAAGGAGACCGGCTTCAGCCTTGACATCCTTATCGGTATCTTCAAGCGGCACGAAAGCATGGACGAAGCGGAGGAGGTCATTTCTGGGATGGAGAAGAAGGCGATTGCGGCGGTAGAAACATTGCTCGTTGATTCTAGCACTTCGGATGCAGAGTAGGGAGATTGGGCGCGCACTTTGAGTCGCAATGTTTAGAAGAACATCAATGTACGATAGCCGTTGTACCTACAGCGCTTGTGAGCAGACCGCAGGCGAAAGATCTAGAATGCACGCGTTCTCGAATAGATATACAAGATAGCCTCGGCGCGTCGAGATGGCGAAATCAAGAGCAGGTGACGGTGTCACGGGCGCTTTCCTCTTGATTCCAGCCGCCACAAACATAGCCAAGCCACCCTCCCCGGCCTTCCCTACCTTCGTGGTGTTTCCCGGAAGTAGAGGAGCCGAAACTATCGCCGTTGGACGACTGCGGCGTTGCCCAGCGTTTGAAGCAACACAAACGCGCAACTCTTTCGCGCTGGCCACGGTGGCCCTCGACACATCGACGCACGAATCGGGCAGTCCTACTGGGAGATTAGGAGACTACTTGGACTTCCTCTACCACTCAAACGTGTAACGAAAACTCGCTTCATATGGCCGCTACTTCCTTCTACCGCTCGGATACCTTTGATCCTGCGTGGGCGCCAATTCGCCCTAGCGGGCTCCCGCGCCTGAATTTATATCCAGACGAGCCCCGCGACTCCTGCAACGGACCTACAGCGACACAAGTCTATCCCTACCAAGACGGCAGATATCACTATATTTCCCCCTCCGCATACTTTGGTTTCCATAACTCGACCTCGACTTTCGACCATACGACCCAAGAGTACCCTTCACTCGACCTCATCGCCCCCACCTGCGTTTTCAACCTCCCTGATGAGACTGCGCAAATGGCAGCTTCCCAGCAGGTCGACTTTTCGAATCTGCTCGCTGACTACATCGAGTTTGCAAGCAAATCCTCGGCGCTCGAGGGAATGAAGAAGAAGTATACAACGTGTTGGGGCAAGGGAACATCCGCGCCCGGCTCTTTGGGATGGAACGGCTTTCACATACATGACGGGGAGCAAAAGCTGTTCTACTTCCCCGAATACTACTACCTCTTCAAGAGGTCAACCGATCGTCTTCGCGAACGAAATAGGGGATCTGCCCTTGAAACTTCCGGTCAATACACAGTGGGCGGGACGGTCATTATTGGAGATCCCGGGATCGGTTCGTTCGGCTCAAGCTCCCAGTTCTAAACTCACCTCTCACAGGCAAGTCGCATTTTCTCAAATTCTTCCTCGCTGTGGCGCTCGCGCGATCGCTGCCCATCCTGTACTATACATGCACATCTCCCGACGGCCGCCTCTTTGCGTTTGACGCGCAGAATTGCTATATCGTCGCCAAAGAAAAGGAACGCGACGTCTTTGACCACTCGGAACTGCACAATGTCATACTGCTGCTCGACATGCACTGGCAGCCTGACAAGCAGCCGGCACTAAATCCCAGCCGCTATCTGCGATTGCGGGTTGTTGGTGCATCGTCGCCGGATGAAAATCGCTTCACTCCGTTTACAAAGCACACAACTTGGGTCACCGTAGCGATGGACATACCAAAGTGGACAACGTAAGTGTGGTCAAGTAGAACTACATCATGCTGAAGTTTCCCAGCCTTGCGACGTTCTACTGTAAGGGCAACTCCCCAGCTGCTGTATGCTCAGAGCTACACAGACAGGACTGGCAGAGGGATCCAAAGATAACAAGTCTAAGGAGCCTCTGCTGCCAGTGATGCTTCGTCTAAGGGCCTGATCACATGACTGTGCACAGACCAGGTCAGGTGAGCCAAAGAAAGAAACGTAAACCACACCATAAGTACGATAGATAGAGAGACGAGACTTGGGGTGCGAATGCATATGTGTGCACCCCATATGTGTACAAAGTTAGAGGGGAAACGAATCAGAGGAAAAGGAGCAAATCGGCAATGTAACTGCAAAATGCAGGAAACAGCGAGATAGAACCTTGTATCGTAGCACTATAAGTACAGTAGGTAGAGCGATGGAATTTGGTATGAGAGGTGCTTGACATGCACCCAATATATGTACAGAGAGAGGAGGGGAACGGAACAGGGGAAGAGACCAAAAAAGGAAAAAGGAAAGCGAGGGTATATGGCGCACCAGGAGTTCCCCTTACATCTACCGGCTCCGTCTCTTGGAGAACTACTCATCCTTTCGCAACAAATCCTTCGCCGACCTAGACCCCGCCACGCGTCAACGTCTCTTCGATGCGGTATCGGAGTTCTTGACGTCTGGAATCGCCATACACGGGCATAATGTTCGGTTGCTCGAGCTCTTCTTCCAAGGCCTGTGGAAACAGATATGGGATCGACCAGTCGATAAATGGAGAGAATCTTTTCGTCAAACGCTGTCCGAGAGTATGATTCGTATTCTATCTAGCGGTGCTCTAACTCTTTTACAGACATCGAGGCAGTGTCGACCTCAATTGAGGCCGCGCTCAAGAAACTTGATGAGAGGAAGTCCGAAAGCCTTGTCCAGATGTGTGAAGACGGCCACTCGGGCAAGCAACTTGCGAGCCATTCGTGGGTCTGCTCCCGACGGAACGATTATCAAGAACAGGGCTCGTCGCCCCCCGCATCGTCTGCTCGGTGGCAACGATTCACTCATTCACTTCCTCCGGTCCCCAATCGTCGTCCAAAGACTCTCGTCTCTTTATGCCTTCCGCAAGCAACAAGAGATCCTGAGCCAAATGGCGGCCTTCTCTGCTCATGGGAAGATGGCGATTCCCCTCGGTTGGATCTACGAGCAGTATACGCACAATATACTCGCTGACCGGACCAGCATCGACATCTATCTCGAGGATGGGTCAAAACTGACCCTCGAGTGGTCTCGTCCCAGTGGATCTTTGCCGCGGAGCTGCGGCTGGACACGTTTTGAGGACGCCGAGTTGAACGTCTACTACCGCCCGTACGCCTCCAACCAAAGGACGTGGGACTCGTTTCGGCTTTGCAGGAAGGATTTGTCGTGGACAGATGTGACAGAGTGGCCGCAGAGTCTGCGGCCTGGTATGCGGAAACGGAAGAAGAAGGGGGAGCGGAGGATTCAGCTCTCAGCCTACCAGATCACAAGCGCGCTCAACAAGGACCAGCTCAACCGCGAAGGCATCACAGACCTGGTCGACAATATCATCGACACCTACGAGAAAAAGTACGGCAACAAAGATGATGAGGAAACTCTGGTCATTCGCGAGATATACTTTATCTATGTCGTTCTGAATCGCAACACCTTCGACTATAGCAGAGAGAACAGAATCGACACGTACAGGGGCTTCAAGATCAAGTACGTGGTTGCCGAGGTCAACCCCAAATTCGACGAGAAGAAATTGAGTGGTAAGTCCAATAGTCAAGTCCGGCAAGCTTGGGCTGACCATTCGCAGCTCAGGTCAGCTGGGCGGCTGCGGATGACGAGCACCGTATGGACACGGACGAATAAAAAATGCACCATGTACCTTTTTCTTGCAGTCGCGCGCAGATCTGTTCCATAGTCGTGTACGAGGGGATGTATTTCATCAGAATCTGTACATACATTTGTTTTCGCATTTTTACAGTGCGGGCTACAAGTCATTATTCATGCCCACGAAGTCGTCGCGCAAGTTGAATGTCGCGTTGCATAAGAGTTACTCGTTTATCATGAATAGCACATAGATTCCTGCAGTATTTGTGAGCCAACCGCGCAGCAACACGCGAAAAGAGAACGCACGCGTCATCGAATCTCTTATACAAAAGACAGTGTCCTGATGTGCCAATGAGAAGCCGTAGACGTCTCTCTGGCCAATCAGAACGCTTCGTTCGTCGAGACATTCCTGCTATCACATCTTGCCTTCTCCCTCCACCCTGCTACGGCGTTCTCTGGCACTTCGACTCATGGACCTACGAATATTCGGACGAACAGACAACCAGACAAACCAGACACGGGCTCATAACCCACGGACATTTTGCATACCGGACAACGCGACTCCAGCGACGACGCGACAACACGAACCCATTCCATAAACTATGTACGCTCTGTACTCGGGTATTCTCTCCAATATATCCTCTCTGTCTATGAGCTCTGTGGGTCCGGAAACTGTCTGTTAAAGGTGAGTGTTACTCTTGCTTTCCCTCTCAGACCGGGGTTGTACTGAGTTCAAATGTGCGTGTCCTTCTGCCTCTGTCCCCTAGCTAACCTGGGTTTGTATTCCAGGCTCCTTCCGACACCGGCCGCGTCCCTGGTTCAGCGCAGTCCGCGCGGCATTCGTCAGCGGCGCCGGGACGCGAATTCACCGTATTCAAGACCCGACCGCCGTCCCGAGGCCCGCAGCCCTCTTCGGAACCGCACCAACGATGGGCAAGGCCTGAATACAGAGGCACAACGTGCAGCGCAACGAGCGGCTCAACGGGAGCGCCGACTGGGGCTTGAGGATACCCCAAGTCGTCGCCACCGTCGTACACCAAACCGGTCATCGGAAAACCGGTCTCCCTCTCCAACCCCGCCGCCCAGAAATCGTGCTTCAGTCCAGGTGCGTTTATTAGGTCTGTTAATAGGTGTTGTGGCTAAACTTTACGCAGCGGCGTCCAGCAGCACCGCCGGCCCGTCAGCAACCTTCGACGCAAAACAACGGCGGGAACGGTGAAACAAATGCGCGGGCTGCCGGCCAAAGGAGACGTCGAGAGCGCGAACGGCTGGAACGAGAGGCGAGGGAGCAGCGCCAGAGGGATGAGCGCCGGCAAGTCGAGATGCAGGGTCTTTTGGGTTTCGGAGCAGGGCGGGGACTCCTTACGCCACCTCAGACACAAGGTGCGTCTGTTTTCCTTCCACTCCGACTGAGTTATTGAGTGCTAACCTGATTCAGTCCAGAGCCGACCGCGTCCGCGTCCAATCCAACCACGTCCGATCCAACAAAACCAGCCTCCCCCTCCTCCTCCTCTGCAGCAGCAACAACGTGGGCCGCGTCAAATACAGCCTGCTCCCGCCAGTCGTCGCCGCCGCCGCAATCTTCCCGCCGCCCGCCAACCGTACTCCGAACCCGCGTCAAGACATGACCTCGGCCGTATGGACCAGAAGTGCTCGCGCTGCGGCGCTTTGCATTGGAGAGCCGAGGCTGCATCGACGTCTACACAAGCCAATCTGGTTTTTGGAATGTGCTGTAACTCAGGCAAGGTAGTGCTTGAGCGCCTGCAAGAGGCTCCGGCCGAACTTCAAGAGCTTCTTACTGCAACAACGCCACAAGCCAACGAGTTCAGGAAAAACATTGCGCAGTACAACACGGCTCTTTCGTTTACGTCTCTCGGCGTACACATCGACAACACGTACAACGACGGGCGGGGACCATACAACTTTCGGATTCGTGGCGAGCTCCACCACCAAATCGGTTCTGTTGAGCCATCGCCCGGCCACACACCTGTCTATGCACAGCTGTACTTCTATGAGCCCCAAGCTGCCCTCGGCCACCGAATGCGAACAAACCCGAATCTCCGACGCGACACGATGGAGACGCTGCAGCGAGTGATCAGCACTCATCACCAGTATGCGGCGTTGTTTATGCATGCGAAGGATATATTGGCGGAGGAAGAGGTGGAGGATGTTGCATTGCGTTTGCATGTGGCGCCGGGGGTACACGTTCGTCGAGGAAATTTACCGTCGGCCGATGAGGTTGCGGTTATCATTCCCGACCAGAGCAACACACAGCCACGGGATATTGTCCTGCGTCGACGCGACGGTCCGCTGGTGCGCATTAGCGACATTCATACAGCGTATGCGCCGCTGTACTACGTCCTGATGTTCCCGCACGGAGAGGATGGCTGGGACGAACGGATGGTACAACATATGCCGGAGGCACCACAGCCAAAGCGTTTGTCGCAGACACGTTTCGTGGCGTATCGGCTGCACCAGCGCGAGAACGAGGCAACAACTGTCTTGCGCGGGCGGTCGGCTATTCCAGCGGTACATGGTTGACATGTGGGCTTCGGCGGACCAGAACCGGCTTCGGTTTCTCCGCTTTAACCAGGCGCAGCTCCGTGCAGAACTCTACAGTGGCTTGACTGACGCTATCGAATTCGGCGACGACAACCTTGACATGAACGCGCTCGGCCATCGTGTTGTTTTGCCGTCAAGCTACATGGGTGGACCGCGCGACCGTGGTCAGCGTTTCCAAGACTCCATGGCTGTTGCCCGATTTTACCGCTCCGTCGACCTCTTTATTACTGTCACCACCAATCCAGACTGGCCCGAGATAACACGCGAGCTGCTCCCTGGCCAGCATCCGTCTGACCGCCCCGACTTGGTCTCTCGCGTCTTCTACATGAAGAAGACAGAGATCCTCCGCGACATCAACAAGGAGGGTATCTTTGGGCGTTCGGTGGCGCATGTCTACGCAATCGAATTCCAAAAACGCGGTCTACCCCACATGCACCTTCTTCTCTTCCTCGCTCCAGGCGAGAAGATCTTGACGCCAGAGGATATCGATTCGTGTATTTGGGCACGGTGGCCCGACCCCGACAAGGAGCCGATGCTCTTTGAAACGGTCAAGAAGTGCATGATTCATGGTCCTTGCGGGATTGCTAACCCGCGTTCGCCATGCATGGAGAACGGACGCTGCACCAAAGGGTTCCCAAAGGCGTTCACAGACCATACCCTCATGGACGACAAGGGCTACCCGCTGTATTTTCGACCTGATGACGGACGTTCGTACGAGGTTCGCGGGGTCATGGTCGATAACCGTTGGATCGTCCCATTTGTCCCCTTCCTCTCCGCCAGATACGACTGCCATATCAACGCCGAGTGTGCGGTATCTCTGGGGTCATTCAAATATGCGTTCAAGTACATTCAGAAGGGCGGAGATGTCGCGGGCATATCGATGGAGGACCGCAATGACGAGATAAAGCGTTGGCTTGAGGGGCGGTATGTTTCGGCGGCGGAGTCAGCCTGGCGAATTTTTCACTTCCCAATGTTTGCGCAGCATCCAAACGTTGTTCGGCTCCAGGTTTTTTTTTTCTTTGGTTTTCTTTTTCAACGTTAACAGTTTTATCCCTAAGGTGCATCTTCCGGGCCAGCATTTGGTTACATTTGACGCCACGGAAGACCCAGCCGCAGTCGTCGAGCGTGCAGCATCCGAGACAACATCCTTAACAGCATTTTTCGCGGCCAACGCGGACCCGCAGCTGGGCCCAATCGCGCGGCAGTACACCTACCAGGAATTTCCGCAGCACTTTGTGTTAAAGGGCAACAAGTCAAACAAGCGTTGGGCTATCCGGAAGCAGGGAACTGCTCTTGGGCGGATGTTTTTTGTCCCTCCAACGGCGCAGGAGCGGTTCTACCTCCGCACGCTCTTGACGGTCGTCAAGGGTCCGACATCTTTTCAAAACTTGCGCACATACAACAACATCGAATATCCGGACTTTCTTGGGGCATGTTTAGCAAGAGGGCTGTTGGAAGACGATGGAGAATGGCGCCAGTGTCTTGAAGAGGCAGCACAAATGCAGACGGGGAGCCGCCTGCGTCAGCTTTTTGCCACGCTACTTCTCTTCTGCGAGCCAACGCGGCCAGCGGTGTTGTGGGACGAATTTCGCAAGCATATATGTGACGATCTCCAAAGGCGTCTCCAGCGAGCAGGGCGTCCAAATCCAACGCTGGATGATGCATACGACTATGGCCTTTACCTTTTGGACAAGCTTCTAAAGGAGTCGGGGAGTGCGCTTCAGAAATTTCCAGCCATGCCGCGTCCGCAGACACTGCGGAGAATTTACATTATTATGCTTGAGAATATGCTAAGGATAGTTAGTATATCTTCCGCATATTCACAATTATTTCCTCACAATATCTGCAAGAAGAATATACTAAGAATATGTTGATAATAGTCTCAATATCCTCACTATATTATCAGTATATTCTCATGGAGGATATTGTGAAGATATTCAGCATATTCTTAACCTATTATTAGCATATTATCATTGAGGATATTCATAATATCCTTCCTGTGCATATGCTCCACTATCATCATTGAGAATATTTTAATACATCAATGATTGGGATTCTTGGGATTCCTGTTTCTCAAAGCCAGTACACAGCGGCTTGGTGCACGCAAATTGCTCTCATTGGCTGTCCCAATGTTAATGAAAACTGCACAGTGCTGAATCTACCATTGTGTTGCACTAACATACACACATGCACTTGCTTCCTTTCTTTCTTACTTTCGACAGATCGGAACTACTCAGGAGGGTCTTGTCTATCCAAGACAGGAACGGCGGCGCAGACCGGGAACGGGATCGCGGCTTGGGATGCGTCGGGCTCTTGGAAATGGTTGGAGGATGTGTTTGTTCGCCGCCCAGATCATCGACTTTTCCCAGTTGCGCAAACATGAACTAATCATCCTCATCGTCGCTGCCATAGCCTCCCAATTCGAGTCCGCCAGCCAATGGAGTGGGCGTGGGACCAGGCGTCGTCGCCGCCCCTGCGCTTTTGTATCTCGGCAAAGTACTTTAGCCCTTCTAGTGTACATGTGGCGGCGCTGAGCAAGCCCGCAGGTTGCGGCGGCGGAGGTGACGTCTGTTCTTCGTCCATCGACGGCTGCTCGATTCTCCTCCTCTTCGCGTCCGGCTGCGCGTCCCTGTCCTCCTCCAGCACACCATACACACCCGTCCTCGTCCAATTTGTCTCCGTCTTCCAACCGCACGGATTGTCCTCCTGGCATCCACAACCTTCGGGTCGATGCGGCTCTAAATTGCCTTTCTCCCCCTCCTCCGCCACATGCAATGGCACTACCGAACCTACGTCGCGCAGCTCGAGGAGGGTACGGGGCGGGTCGGTGTACCCAGTGCGTTTGGAGCCCCTTCATGCAGGGCTAATCTCATTTCTTCGCAGCAACGGGCAACTACCCTCAACGACAAGCCGCTCGAGAACTTAGCAATGTGTGGCGCGGCTCGCGAGGCTACTACGGCAGAAGGGGACTCGGCCGCTCGAGCTCAGGGTGGTGGGCAGGCACGCGAAATCAGGGTACCGTTCTGAGGGTGTTGCTGAGCTGGTAGATGCGGTTTAGGTGCGGTACGTCCGCGGCGGCGGGTTGGGTCTGCTCTTGGTATACTTGTACATATTTGAATCATGAAGCTTGAAGTCCTGTGATACGCCCGGCGTTGCCGCAAGAAACTTCAAGTAGGACTTGTATTTCTTGAGAGCGCACTTGTCGCAAGCGAAAACGGCGTCGAGCGCAGAGCCTTCCGACCAAGCGCCCATCTGGATTGCGGCGAAAGGCGGATAGGCAGCAAGGAGATTTGGCTGTTGGACGTTGCTTGTCGTGTCGCAGCAAGAAACGAGCGTCTACTTCCACTCGCATAGAACCGTTCCGTATTCAGCTGGTAGCCTTCATACGCATGTGGGCGTAGTCCCTGCGCCGCACTGGGTTGCTTCAGATATAGCTGCTTCGAGGGTACCGGTAAAGCCACAGCGTTTTGGGCGGAAGAAGCCGTGTATTAAAAACGGACTTGTCACAAAAGAAAGAGCATCGAGCACAGGACCTTTCCGACTAAGCTCACATTCGAACTGCTGCGAGAGGCGACAGGTTCGGTAGCAAGGAGAGTTCGCTGGCTAGTGTTGTTCTTCGCATCGCGCTGCCAGAAATACGTCTCCGTCTTCCGAATTCCCCACGCTTGAATGGGATCGCTCTTGAATCAGCTGGTAGGCTCCTTAGACGGTTCTAGCGTATTATTTGGGTGGTCTTAAAGCAAGCCGTCGACATAGCTGCTGTACGTTCTTCGTTCGGGCGCTGTTGCCAGGAACACTCCGTTTTCCTCAACTTCCACGCGCGTGGGTGGGACGGTTTCGAGTTTAGCTGGCAGGGCCTAGTCGCATTCTCTGCGCTGCTCGAGATACAGGTGGTTCGAGGGAGAAGGTCATAGCACGGAACAGGGCTGTCACACCGTCCTGCAGCTTTGAATTTGGTTTGGACCGTTGTCGTGTCCTCAACGGTAGACCTACCCTACCCACTCTTCCCTTCCACGAATACCACTCCTCGACAACTATGGCCGCTCTTCCGCGCGTGAACACGTAAACATAAGTCCTTGACACGGTCCATGGCCGCATTTTGTGCATAGCGGACATTCGAGGTGCGTCCTCGCTTTGAATCCACGGAGTTCTCTCATATTTCTCTCTGCAGGTCGTCTCTCGGGGCTCAACCAGCTCGCCCGCGAAAACAACGCCAGGCTTTCGTTCATATCGGCAAATTTGGTTTCTTTGAGGCGACGTCCCTCGACCGCATAACCAACCGCATAACCGACCGCACCCTCCGACATCTCACCATGTACTCGCCCCTCATCTCCACCTCCCAGCGCACACACCTCCTCGCGCCCGACAACCCGCCGGCAGTCACCAGGCAGACGGTCAACATTTCCCTCCTCTCCGAGTTCCCTCTCCTCGCATGAGTGACGAGAAGGCGCGTCTCGGTTGAGTCAAAGACACTGGGCGGTGTCGACCAGTTCGCCGATTTGGAGGCCGTCGTCCCGTCCACATGGTGCCCTGCCCACCGGCGATGGTGGCATGGCCGTCCCCATTGTCGAAAATCTTGTGTGGCACTAATGCACCACCGAGACCCAGCAGCCGCAGCTTGACAGCGCCGACATCGAGGCAGCGCGTGGTGGCCTCGTTGTGGACGTGGAGGTTGTCGATCGTGTATGCGCCGGAGCGGAACTTTTCGATGATTTGGACGTACTCGCACGCGCCCCACACAGTGTACACGGGGACAGTGAGCTTTATTTGGCCGGAGAGGAGTCCCGGGCGCGAGGGCACTATGGCCCAACTCACCCTTGTCGTCAAAGCCGACTTGACCGTCTCCGCCCGCCTTCATTTCCGCTACGCCACCTCCTACAACGAGTTCAGCGTTCAAAGCCACTTTGACGCGCGTTCCGCGCAAAGCTCACGCAGGGCAAGGAGGCGTTCGACAAGGTCTAGGAGAGCGTCAAGATGCAGGTAAACGTGGTCATCGACGAGAACCAGCGGGTGTTGTTGGACAAGGCGCTGCATGTTCTCGACAAGGTGACGACGTTGGGGTCCGCCGATGAGCCTGCGTGGAAGAACTGCTGAACTGGGACCTATGCGACGCTAGATGAGGAGGCTATGCGTGCGGGGTTGGCACCTCAGCCTACCCCCTACCTAGACCTAATAGGATTGACTGAACGGGGTCGATACCAGGCCTAGGAGGGGGTGCGAGGGTGGTCTTAGACCGCGCCTGTGGAGGGATCCAGAGGCCTGGATTCATCCAGGGTCTGGGGTGCCATCAGAGAGTGTGACACCCTGGTGTCTACCAGGGAGGTGGATTAAACCAGCTCGATTTTGGAAATTTGGGGTGCAAATTCGGGCGAGCTGGCGGGGTCGTGGATGGGTTTCCCGTCCTCAGTGGGGGCTTGTTTTGTAGGTAGAAAGGTGTAGTTCGGGAGCAATAAAGTTGGATGTTGTTTGGAACAACCGTTTGCGAGCTATTGGGTCTGAAAGATGGGCTCTTTTGGGATTTTGGGGTTGGAAATGGGGCTGCAGGGGCTGGTGCTGGGGCCTCGGTGGGGCTGTAGAGGGGTGGATCTGTAGATCTGGACCCTAGGATGATATAGCAGTAAGAATGAGGATGTTTGGAGCTTGTATGAAGTATCTATGGACGTTGCAAGAGTGGGTAGGTTGGGTGATTGGGTTCGGAAACGGGCGGGCGGAGCGGGCGATACTGTGTTTGGGGACCCCTCTGTAACCTGGAGGGGTAGCGTGTCGGTGTCCGAACACAGGGGTGTATTCAGTGCGCCGAGATCCCAGCCCGTTCTGGGTGTATTGAGCGTGGGAATCGGTGTTCAGAGGCAGTTTTGGCCCATTTTGGATCAGGGTTTGGGAGCGATTTGGGGCTGTGCTGGCATCATGGGTGGCAGTGGTGGCTATGTAAGATGGTATGTGTCCCTTCCCAGGCTCGTTACGCCAATCAGATGTGTGCTTAAATTTCTGTAGCATTTTTGGTACCGGGGAATGAGAGCATAAAAGGCTGGAAGATGGCTGCTTTTGTATATCCAGAATGCAGAGAAAAATCAGTGGATTCCAGTGATACCCTACATGTGGCAAACAGATGTGTCCTCACCTTGCTGGAGCACATTTGTTTGGTGATCTGGGAAATTGGATATAAATTTGATGGATTACATAATATTTGATACTGTGGCTGTGTAGAGGCAATTTTTCTGATCCGAACGGTATGCCGGGCGTCCCGACACACCGATTCCATCAAATACTGCAGCCTGTTCTTTCGGGGAGCAGATGATATAACGTTGGATTATATAATCTCTGATGCGCCCACCTTGTAGCGCCGAATTTTCTGAGCAGAATGGTACCAGGGTCATCGCAATTACTGTAGTCTCCGAATATCTACACTATGTAGATTCCAAGTTCCTGACCAAGTCCGTAAAGTGTTTTGAGCTTCAAAAGGGTTTGGTGACTTGTAAAAGAAAAACGAACTTGATCTTTGTTTTTGGAAAGAAAACACATGCGTTCGATAGCCGAAACAAATGCTACCACTGCCAGGTTCGAACCCGGAGCCTAGCAAGGTAGAGTGCCGGGCTATTATCCAACCAGGCCACAGGACGTTTCTTAGCGCAGAAGTGACCCCATCCAGGGGTGGATTCTTCCATGTACAAATTAATCAAAAAAAAAAACGGTTGATGCATCCAGGTGGATGTATCCACCTGGCATTTTCAATCCACCCGTGGATACATCCGCGGTGGGTTTAGGATCCAGCGCTGGATGTATCCAGGCGCGATCACGTGGATCACCGCGCGGATTCATCCACGCCCCATACCACGCGTCAAACGCGTCGCCCCGGTTGCAACCACCCCCCATTTGACGGGGGTGGTTGCTACCATCACCCTGGATGCATCCGCGCCGGAGGGTGCATCCAGGGTGGGTGGATTATACCGGGTTTCGTCCCAAAATACCCAGCGCGGTTGAATCCACCCCCGCGTTTGTTCCGTTTTCAATGCAGGGTGGATCCAACCGCGGGGCTGGATGTATACCGGACAAAGAGACAGACGCGGAGAGGATGGATGGGGAGTTGCCCTCTGCTAACGGGCTTGCGATGGATGGTGCGGATGGGATATCTTGGGACGGAGACGACGAGGATGATTCGGACTATGGCGAAGATGACCCGGAAGCAGACGAGTCAGATTCAGACGATGAAGATGACGACGAACGCAAAAGCTTTGCTTCAGAGGAAGAAGATGATGACGACGATGACTTGTTTATTTGAACATAGCGCAGGAGTAGCGTAGCGTAGGAGTAGTGTTAGCTAGCGTTCCCACTAATCTCACTTTCGCAGTTTGTATCCCAAGTTTCTATGTTTCCATAACCGGATTTGACCGAACATGACCGGATTTGGATTTTAAATGTTAGACCAAACCGAGAAAACATTTCAAATGATGGCCGGGTGGTGCCGCAAGGCCGCCCAACACCCTGCCCACCCAAACCAACCCAAAAAAGGCCTGCCCGGGTTAATGCAATACCTCCCCGGGCATCTGCCCACCATTAATGCATATGGCTGAGTGCATGAGGTGGATCCAAGACCTCGTTGCCGACCGCCCCCACCAAGCGCGTTCTCAGCCAACGTCCGCGGAACACATTCGAGCGTGTTCGCAAAAGTTCGGACACCGTGTTGGCTTAGACCTTTGATCCCCGCGCCGTAGGTGTCGACCCTCCTTGCCAACTCGAGCTCGAAGGCACCGGCACCAGGCACCATCCTGCCGTCCTTCAACAGCGCTTTGAGCACGTTCACACCATCGTCGACTGCGCGCTCGAGATCGTCCAGCCGGTTCGCGGTCGCCCCGCGCAAAACGATCATGGCCGTCTTTGTCTTCTCCGTGCGCCCAGCCGCAGCGGCGGCAGGGTCGTAGCCCTCGTCACCATCGATGAGCTGCCGCAGAACCGTAACGCGGTCGCCGCCGATTTCGACTGTCTCGAAAACGTCGACATAGCCCATCTCCTCCGGCGTCGGCGGGCCCATACGCGCAAGCGGGGTGGCGTTTTACGGCACGGCAGAGGCGACGAAGCTCGATTTTGGAGAGGACTTTGAGGACGGCGATGTTGTGACGGTTGAGATAATGCAGGACGAGTTCGGACATGGAGGAGGAGCCGATGAATACGGAGACGCTGGAAGATGCGATTTGAGAGACGATCATCTCGAGATGTTTTTTCTTTGCCGGTGGTGAAGATGAGCATCTCTTCTGCGTTTTATGAGCACCTCCCTTTGTGTCTGTTTCGGCGATGTCGAGCGCAGAGGTGAAGACGGCAACTTTGGGCTATTTCGCATGCTTTATGGTGCCTATACGATGTTCAGATTCATGCTGCAGCCGCATTGGAGAGCACGCACCTCCGGGCTCTCGTTCAAAGACCATTCCCTGCACAACACGACTCCCAGCTAGGCTGCCACGCATGATCTTGACACTGCGGAGAAAACATGATATAACCTACGGTTATATGCGAAGCATATTCTGTATATACTCAACATATGCTCCAACATATGATCAGCATATAACCTACGGGTATATGCGAGGCATATGTGAAGCATATATTAAATATGCTTCACATATGCTCAACATATGCTCAACATATGCTGCATGAGCATATGCGAAGCATATTTAATATATGCTCAACATATGCTTCGCATATGCTCCGCCTGCACGTGTTGCATATGCTCATGGAGCATATGTTAATGAATCCCACAGAGGATTCTGATCGCCGGCCTTGATTAGGATTCTAGCGGCCAAGCGCCCATACTTATCCTCCCCTTATTGACCCAACAGGATCTATTTCTCGACGCGAAACAAAGGGTACTTAGGATTAGGGCACGGAGAGACTAACGAATAATATCGACGTCTAAAGAGGACGGCCCTGGACGCGCTCCGTCTCGAGGGTCTTTGCAACTATTGGGGATTAATTGAGCACGGCCGGCACGAGGGACAACGCACCTTGATATACGCGACAACAGCTGGATTCTCCTTGCTCGGTTCTCCTTCTCCCCGGCCCTCCTCCGCCATCCATGCTACGATACCTCGTCAGGATTGAGACAACATGAGTTTGTAGGGAGAAGCCTGGATATGCGTTTATTGTAGTGTAGACGGCGGCGAAGGGCGGCCTACCTTGAGAATGAAGCCAGTCGATAACATGAAATCGATTTCGGGAAGCCCGCAAAGGAACCGCGTTGGCCTTGGGGACGTGGATGCGAGGATGCTCTTGTGCGAAGAGCCAGTGAGAAGCAAATGGCGGTGTTGGACGTTAATGCGTCGTGTCGAAGTTGGAAAGAGGCAAGCAAGAGTGCTGCAAGACAGAGGAAAACGGCGGTAACGCTGGGCAAACGCTGGGCAACGCCGCAGTCGTTCGAAGATGGGGAAAAGAACTGCGGACCCTTCCATACGTCCGGGCAGCGCCACGGAGGTAGGGAAGGGCCGGGGAAGGGAGGTTGGCGCTGGGATGGTGGTGGTTCAGATTCAGGTGATATCAGCGTGACGCTCTTGATTCCAGCCACCATCTCGACGCGCCGACTCGTCTCTACGTCCGTGGCGTTGCCCGGACGTGGGGGAATCGACATTCTCGCTGTTGGACGACTGCGGCGTTGCCCAGCGTCCGACGCAGTGGCAAGGGCGGCGTCGGAAAGAGCACCGTCGCCTTCAATTCGCCTTTGCTTTGGCCGCTCGCAAACTCTCATCCTGCTTCCACGCGCTGCTCAATCAGACTCGACCGCGGCCTCGTGGTTCAAAAGGCCTTCCAGCGCGGCGTCGGAAAGAGCACCGTCGCCTTCAATTCGCCTTTGCTTTGGCCGCTCGCAAACTCTCATCCTGCTTCCACGCGCTGCTCAATCAGACTCGACCGGGCGGCCTTTTTTCAACCTTCCACCCAGGTACTGACGGCGTTCCGCTGTCTCTGGGACAGCTCGTTAACGTCGATGGCGCCGTCATTGTTTCAACACCTCAGGATGTTGCCCTGGCCGGCGTTCGCAGAGACATAATGCTTAGGAAACTAAGTGCACCGGTACATCTCCTCTTATCTTCTGGATATCGAACTCAATGCTACAGATTACCGCCTCATCGTCTCTTCGGACTGACCAAGTCTTTTCACAAGGTCGCGAACCGGCTCGAGATACCGATTCTAAGAGAGTTACCGTTGGTACCGGGCGTTCGTTCCATTTGCTTTAAATTTGACGGCAACGCCGCAGGAGGACAAGTTTGGAACGATGAGATGAACAAGATTGCAGAGAGAGTACACGACTACATCTTATTCGACTACATGATGTGTACATGAATGTATTTAGGACTCCAAACAGAATAGAGTCAAGAACTGCCCTCCGGGAACCGAGAAATGTGGCCGCAAGAACGACAGAATGGATCTTGGGAGCATCTTTTGAGTTTGCGGATAGCTTGGGACAAAGGGAGTGGAGAGTAACAGGCGATCGCGACTACGATCCTTGAGTATATATGTTAGAACAAAGGAATTTTTATTATGATTGCCTGGCGTAGAGCATGCTATACATCCTGATTCCACGGCGGCGCGCCAGCAATACGGACTTGTTCGTAGCCTTTGAATACATAGTATCTAGAACGAACTGTAATTCGACAAGTGAACCTCGAGTGTGTAGCAGTATGGTGTTTTAGCTCACTTCGCCACTGGCGCTCACGTTCTCGTCAACTGAAAACACCAATCGACGGAGGTATTCTTCATGCAACACGACAGAGGTACTCGACTACCTCTCCAGCTCTCTCGATCCTCCTGGTCCCAGATCTCGATGCGCTCGCGTTCTCGTCAGCTGAAAGCACAAACGACATCGGTATTCTTCGACACGACAGAGGTACTCGACTACCTCTCATCCTCTAGCTCTCTCGATCCTCCTGGTCCCAGATCTCGATCCCCCAACTCGACATCCAAACATAACCAACCCTACTCATCAATGGCGACACGGAGACGAAATCGGTCGCAAGTCAGGCGACGATACCGGCGCTATCGGCGTACCGTGCGCACGCGCTCGACGATGGACTACCCAGGAACAAATTACATCGGCTTGACCACCACCCTCGACGGGCGTACCGTGGCAAAAGTTGGAGGAACCGTGGACATGGCCCGCCGGTCTGCTGAACACGAGAGGAGATGCCCAGGTATCGAACTGGACTACATCATTACATGGGACGTATCGGCGGTGAAACTCGGCGGTAAGTTTTCGTTTTTGGGCCGCGTTTGACTGCAATTCGCGCAGAACGCGTAATTCACGACGCTTTCGAATTCGACGCGCATGCGTGGCTTGGTTCCCGGTTTTTCTGCGCCTACTGCGGCGGCAGACACCGCGAGTTCTTCTCTGTGGCGGCGCTTGGTGGCGAAGACGCAGCGGTGACGACGGCGCGGAACGCATTGACGGGGGCGGGGGTGATTCTTAGGGAGATGCTACCGTAAAGTAGACACGGGGCGAGCAGCGCGATAGGTACAAGAAACACGGTTCCCCCTCCGACTTGACCGTCCAGCGCACTCTTGGACGCATCGCTCCATTCCACCACCCCCATCTTGACTGTAGTGTGGCCCCAGCGCTTGGCCATCGGAACGATCGTGGTCCATACACGGTTGACCGTCCTTGGGATTGTATATCGTGTATCGTTCGCCGTTTAATCTTGCCCAGACGATGTAGCTTGTTCATTTGCCAGCGAACGAGCGCGTCGCAGTAAGATTTGGCGGGGGTTGTCAGTCCATGCGGGACCCAAAGGACATCTGGTCTTCCTAAAAACGTTGAACGGGGTCGGCGGACAGCGGGCGTACACTCACAATCGCGATTGGCGGAAAGTACTTGAGCCAATGTTGCGGGTCCGCAAACAGCTTGATGTCCTTGGTCGGGATGTCGATGGATTGCAAGATTTGGAACTGGTACGTGTGGCCGGGTGGTGGATTTGGACACGAGCTTGCCCGTCTTCGCCTTTGCCTTCTCGAAAGGGCCATCCTTGACCGCGGCGGCAGACTTCTCCTTCTCCTCGGCCTCCTCCGCCATCCGCTGCGAGACCTCTTCAAAGTTCTCGAAATCGGGACCAAACAACTCCATCTCGCGAACGAGTTTGTCGGGAGATGCCTACGTAACGCGTTATTGTAGTTGAGACAGTAGCAAAGTGCGGCCAACCTTGATAGGCAAACCAGTAACATGGAAGCCGTGGGGGAACAAGGTACGCTTGCTCAACATGCGTTGGTATCCTGCGGCGAACTCGATCTTTGAGATGGTGAAGGCGTGTCCGAGATGCAGACGGCCGTTTATGAAGGAATACGGGGAGAAGAACCGGAGCAGTTCAATCGGTTGTGCGGATGAGGGAGAAGGCAACGCCAAGTTTCGCGTTGATTGCAGCGTCGAACGCAGGGCAACGCCGCTGTCGTCCAACGACGAGAAAGAGAGCTGCGAACTCTTTCCTACGCCCGGGCAACGCCACGGAGGTAGGGAAGGGCCGGGGAGGGAGTTGGCGATGTTTTGTGGTGGTTTGAATTCAGAGGCAGGTGCTTGTGACACCATCACCTGCTCTTGATTCGAACCGCCATTCTCGACGCGCCAACTCGCGATCGTCTCTACGTCCGTGGCGTTGCCCGGACGTTGGATAATCGACATTCTCGCTGTAGGATGACTGCGGCGTTGCCCAGCTGTCTGCTAAACTTGGCTAGTTACCATTCGCTCTACCGCTGGCCAAATCGCATCTTGCTCTCGTTATCAACCGACGTACTGCGGGAGGGCGTTTGACCTGGTTGCGAGCCTATGCATCTCAATGTTGTTCCTCGAGGGCGATCAGGTCGTCGCGTTTTTCTGTCCTCACTTACCGCCATGCACCAAAACCACAATCGCAAGTAATCATTCATACGCAAAATGCCCATTCTGTCGAATCTACGTACTTCCATGGATGAACAACTCAACCAGACCGTCTGAGGCTTGGATGAGCGCTGGCGCGGTGAGTGCTGGCGCGCTTACCCAAATATCTCGGGACTGAGTGAGAAGTCGTAATCAGGTGCGGCCCTGAGACGCGAGCCCTCCGTTGGGTTCTTCGCAAGCCAAACCGGGTTGTAGGCGTTCAAGGGCAGCCCATGCGTAAACTTTTCCCGTCTCGACACCTTACCGGATTCCGGCCGCAACCTGAATTGTTTGCCGCGTTGGGGCTTTTCCGCAGCCGGTTCTTTCAGCCTTCGTACACCGTCCAGCGCATGCTTGAATTGGACACATGCTTCGGAGAGATGCGGCTGCCTGTTTCGCAAATATCGACCAGATTTGCGGTTTTCCGGGTCAGATTCGTCGCTAGAGGTGCCGTCGACGCCGAGCTGCATGAGAAATGGTACGTGTCGTTGCAGACTTGGATAACTCTGTGCCGTTTTAATGCGGGAATCCAGAAGCTAAGAATTTAAATGCGAAATATCAACAACAACGACGACGCACTGTATGGAGACGCGTTGTTCTGCGGCGTTCCCTCCCCCTTCGTTGAACGATGGGCGCCGGCGTCTGGCCGGTCGCCGCCCGGTAACATCTCCTGAGATGTCGGAAATAGGTCCGAAACGCCTTGGTCAACAACACATCAAAGGACGCCGTTGGTCGCATTCGTTCACGGAAATAGAAATGAGCCATGAATACCCGCGTGGCGGATGCGTTCCAGAAGAATTCGAAAGGTTTGCTGAAGTCGGGCAGGAACGACGTTGACGAGGCTGTCATGGCCTCTGCCGCGGAATCCACAGCCAAGGCCTGCTCGTACCGCCGGTGGTCCGCCTCGGTCACCGTTTCGGTCCAGCGACGTTCCTCTGGCAAGAGCTGGTTGACATGGTAATGCACGCGGGCCTGTAGATGCTATAAGACGCTGAGCAGATTCAATTTTTTCACCGACCGCTAAATCGTTTGCATCGTATTCGCGACGGCGGTGGTGCTTGAGAACCGCGTTCGCTTCCGCTGAGGGAACACGAACGGGCCCTCGATCTCGAGGTTGCCCTCCGGGACGCGGTCCAGGCTGCTCCTCGGGACGCGATCCAGGCTGTTCTGCGGGACGCTGTTGACGCCGGTCTCCGGTGCGCGATGCGCCAGCCGTTGGCATCCCTCCGTGCGTCTCGAAAAGACTGATGAGATTATCCAGCTTGCTCGACATCGTCGCGACTGTCTCGTTGGTCTTCGCGCTCTCTCCGACGAGGTCGGTAACCTTTCTCTGGAGATGCTCAAATCGAGCGACGGAAACAAAGTCGGCGGGATCCTATGGTCGTCAAGGTGCAGATATGAATTCAACAAGATGCTCACTGATGGGTGCGGTGGGGTACTCTGGTTGTGCCCATGGAATTCTTCTTCGGTCTATATTTGTTAGACATTAAACGATTCGGCGTCAAAGATATACCGGCTGCCTGTGTTCACGCGAGCTGCCAGCGGGCCCTCTTGTACGTCTCGGCGACTCGGCTGGGGGTGGAGAGGGTCTACCGCCACTCAATGCGTCGTCACTGCTGGGGGTCGATTCACTACATCATCCACGCGTGCAAAGAAGAACATACTCCTCGTTAGATTCAGCATAGAAGCCGCCGGGTCGGTGCGACCGCGGCATTTGGAGCCCATCTAGGCTGTCCTCGTCGTTGTCGGGGGCGAAGTCGGACATGAGGTATACGTGTGGTAGGCCGCAGGGATCGCAAACTGCATCATCGCGTGCCCACTTAGCAAAGCGATTCTGGATTATCTAGTAGCCGGAATGTACAATTTGACAATTGTTCAGGTTATTCTATTTGGTACAAGATTATTCGCTATGAGTCGCTTCCAACGCGGCGTCCAGACTGTCAAAAACGCAATACTTGACCAGATCATCTTTCTCGTTGAGCTCTGCTGCCGCGATAGCTGCTTCGTTCCTGTTAAATGTCACAAGATGTTAATTGAGAACACGCTACTCACTCATCCAGATAAACCCTGGAACTGAGCTTTCCAGCAACGACAGTATACCTTTTCCTGGGCGCAAAGGACGCCTTGAGAGTGGGTGAGAGCACCACGCGGGTCGTCGGAGTAACGCGTGTCCGCGTTGGACTACCTTGCGTCGAAGAAGACGTAGCGTGGGTCGAAGATGCCGTCGCCTTGGGCATCGAAGTCGTAGTCGACGCTGTAGCCTTTGGCGTCAGCGGCGTGGTCGGCGCGGTAGCCCTGAGCGTCGAGGCTGGCGAGGCCGGAGGCGCACGGCGAAAGATTTCGTGGTCTTTCGCAAAGAGATGGGACGCGACCGCGTTGACAGCGTCAGCCCAGCTATTGCAGCGCTGGTGCTCCTTGGCATCGCCAACCGCCGCACTGCACAGGGCCCTGAAATCGGTTATCAGAAGAATTAACGGAGGAATGTGATATGTACCATCCACGATAAACACCGATGTTTAGCGTGCCGCCCCAGACCGCATACAGAGGGAGCGTGATGGGCTCCTTCGCTGGGTTGTTTGTCTTGAAGCCGTAGTGGTAGCATTGAGCTATGAGGTCGCAAAGCTCGCGATAAGCTCTGGCTTGCTCTGCAGTGAAGCACGCCCCGGTAGGAAGAGCGTTGAGCAGAGGGTCGAGGTTGAATGGATCCGGATCCGGAGGCAATGGCGTCGTCCTCATGGTACGGAAGACCAAGCTATCCGCGTGAGAGCATGAAATGGAGGCCATGGGTTTGCTTATCAGTCATGGGAGGTTGCGGTGATCAACATTGGTTCGTGTACGTAGGCGTGTATGTAGGGATTACAACCAGGACGGCTCAAGAAGATATCGACGATGGCTTTTTGCACCCGTCTTGAGCATCCACGAATGAAACGAACTGTCCTTGACCTCTTTGCGCTTGAACAAATATCGATCCGAATGCTTCGAGTTCGGGTGCTGAATTTCCTCGTAGTTGTTGTACTTGACGGAGATGTCGACCCAAGAGCCCCCGTTGCGTAGCCAGGCTTGTGGGGTCCCGTTGGCCACATAATGCAAGTAGAGATCCCCAGTGGCGACTTCCTTGGGGTTTATATGCACAGGCTGCGAGATGTGCGCCGTTCCCCTCGTTATGAACTCATTCCAATGACAATTGGACGTCTTGGGCCGCAACACCTCGAGTTTGAGCGAATCAGTCGGTGCGGACTGCTGGGGAGCAGGCTGGGGAGGAGGAGCGCTCGATTGGGGCGGCGGAGCAGCCGATGCCGACTGCTGGGGAGGAGGAGCGCTCGATTGGGGGCGGCGGAGCAGCCGATGCCGACTGCTGGGGAGGAGGAGCGCTCGATTGGGGCGGCGGAGCAGCCGATGCCGACTGCTGGGGAGGAGGAGCGCTCGATTCGGGCGTCGGAGGAGGAGCAGCCGAGGCAGGCTGCTGAGGAGGGGCGGCTGAGGCGGGCTGGTTGAACGAACGGCATAGACACGTAGCCTTGGGCCGTTTGGGGCATGTGCATGTAGGCGTACGGGTACGGAAAACCATAAGGCGGCATATGCGGCATTGCGGACGGCGTGTCAGCTTGGAATGGCATAGGACGAGCGCTCGCGGACTCTGGCGCCGGGTACGGGTACTCGTTGGGGTTCGCGACGCCATGAGGAGGCATTGCGGACGGCAATTCGGTTGCCATAGGGGAACCGCTGGCGGACTCCGGCGCCGGATGCCCACCTGCAGCTGGGTTGACGCTGGGGGCCGAGGTCTTAGGGATCGCGCGATCGCTGAACAGTTGTCGTTAAGATTGGACCTCTGTTGAGCAGAAATCAAGACATACCTCAGCGGATCGTTGGTGGTTTCCTTGTTGGAAGGTTCCTTCTTGACTTCCGTAGCGTCTTGGACCTTTTCGATTAACGCAGATTTGGGCTGAAGAGTGGTAAGTCTACAAAGAAGATCCGCGAAGCTGACTTTTACATCACGCTGGAGGTTAGAGAGACGGCTGAAGTCGCGGGCGGATGCAGGATTCGACTGGCCGATTGGGATGGGGGAGCGACTGACCCTGGTGAAGCTTCGGCTTCAGCAGAGACATGATAGTTTACCAGGAGAGCGTTGTTTGATCGTTCGCTACAGCTCGTGTACATGTCTTGGAACGTGCCCTTTCGGCTTCGTGAGATGCAGATTTGAGATGTGAGAGACCTACTCGGTGAGGCAGGCGCCGCGGGGAGATTTGAATATTGAGTTTTGCGTGGTTCTGCGTCGAACAGAGGGCAACGCCGCAGCTGTCCGAAAGCGATATTGGTGACGGGCTCTTCTCTACGTCCGGGCAACGCCACAGACGTAGAGAAGAGCCGCGGATTGGGGTACGTGGTCGTGGCTCGGATTTGGAGCTGATGATCGCCTCGTGACCACGGCCCTCAATTTGGACCATCGTCTCCGGTTCTCCTACGTCCGTGGCGTTGCCCGACGTAGGTAAAAAATTGCCGTCGGACAGCTGCGGCGTTGCCCTCTGTTCCACGCGATACCTGAAAACAACTTTGCAGACACGAAGGCTCGTGTTGGACCTCTCCGTGTTCGCGAAGCCATACTCGTGTCGCCACACTCGTGCCCCCTACGTACACGACGCAGCGATCGAGAGGCCCAACCATGCTGCATCGATACATCATATAAGCCCGCTGCATGCGAACGTAGCTACATTCCAAGTGCGCATGGAATCCTCCAACCAATTCTCCAGGCGTGCCAGTCGCTCTGTTCTTGCCCAACGTTTTCCCTTCGCTCTCGATCCTACCGCTACCGTTCGCGGTTCCGACTCGAATGTGAGCTTGCTCCGCTCGCGGTTACTTCGACGCGTACCGGAGATTGATGTTGACCAGGTGCTCGTCGAATTGGCTGCAACTCTCGATTACTTGGACCCCGACGTGGCCCCCTTCTACGCCATGACGGTCCCGGCAGGGTCAACAACCTTTCCAATCATGCGACTGCCCATGGTCGACTGGTTTCTCATCAAGTCTGTTATTGAAATTCTCCTAATCGCACAAGGTGCCGAACCGATTATCACGACGATCCCGTTCGCCGCCCTCCCACCGGGCGCCCAGGTTGAAGCTAGATCTGCTGACCGCGTAGGCTTTTACGCGTTTGGTCAGTGGCGCGGCTATGTCGAAGAGACCTGGAAGAAAGCAGTGAGCAACCCGCTGCTCCTCGTCCCTCACTGCCTCGATACCGTCATCGAAAACTTCCTTCTCGCGAAATTCGGATTGGAGTGGATTCTCCAAGTACGTCCCTTATCATTGAACATATTCCCCACCAAATGTGTCTGCAGAACGGAGATAAGTCCCCACAGCAGGACGATGTTCTACAGTGGCTTCTCAAGTCCGTTATTAGCCCACTCGTTTCCCTACTAACGAACGGTGTAGAAACGGTCACGAGCGTTGGGCGCCGCAGCGTTGGACGCGAGCTACTCCATCGGGGATCTTAGGCCCGGTGAAGGAATACCTCATTTCGCCGTTGCTCCTTCTCGGAAAGCACTCGGTGGTGAGATACCCTTCTGGAATCGCAAATATGTTGCTCGTATGTCCCCTGCCGTTTCCGCGTTTCTCTCACTAACCAACCCTGAGATACGCTGGAGTCTTGGCTCAAAGCCTCGGCTCCTTTTGGACCTCGAAGTCTTGTTCCACCGCCACTTCACCGCCAAATGGGATTCCGATATGCGCAGCTCCCTCCGCTTCTTCCTCCCTAAGGTCAGGCGTATGGCCGCGGGGTCAGAGGCGTGGGCTCTGAAAGAAATCGACGATTTCTTCGGTAAGGAACCATCCCATTATTCCTCCATCCTGCTGACATTCAACCTAGTTAACGTGCAGGAGCTATCGGTTGCTTCAACCCCACTCGCTATTCCGCACCTATGGGGCTTACTGCCGCCCACCCAGTATCCACTCCCTGTGCTCAAAACCTCGCAAGAAGGGCCGCCGTTAGCACCATCCTTGTCCGATTTTGCGGCCGCGCAACTCCCCGCGTTGCCCGTTTACGACAACGCAGTGTCCACGGACATCGTGCCAGTGGTGTTGCCGGTTGACGAGACTGAGATGTACGAGGCCGCTACACCGGCTCCTTGCGCGCTTGCGCCCATTCTCGACTCGTTCGAGGAAATGTTTGCGACCACTTCCTCCGGTTCTGCGGCCATGGCTCAGCCCTTAGACGGTGGCGTGACCGTTTCGTTCGAGTTTGCCGCGCATACCACGCTGACCTTTGAACCATACGAGTCTACATTCGAGACGGAGTGGTTCGCGGAGCTAGACGAAGATTCTGCTGATGACTCTTACCTCCAAGATTACATGAATGCCAGTTTTTTCGAGATCCCATACTGATAGTATTCATACCATTGTACATGTATATATGTAGCAATCGTGTATTCGTTTGTTCATTAATGTGTGCCATCGCTGCTGTCCATAAATATGTGTGCTAGGCAAATAGAATGAATGGCAAGGACAAAATGAGAAACGCACAGGTGTCCAGCACACGCGCCTCTGCAGTACCTGAGGATCTACCGGGGCCAGTGTATAACTGTTCGCGATCGCTGAAGTGCAAGATGGCCGCAAGCCCGGGAAGCGCACCAGACGTGTCTGCGTCGAACGCTGGGCAACGCCGCAGTCGTTCGACAACGATAATTTAGGGTTGCTATGTCCGGGCAACGCCAAGGACGTAGAAAAGGATCGGCGCGTCGAGATAGTGGGTAAAATCAAGAGCAGGTGACGGCGTCACGGGCACTTTCCTCTTAATTTACAGCCACCACGAACAGAGCAAACCCATCCTCCCCGGCCTTCCCTACCTTCGTGGCGTTTCCCGGAAGTAGAGGAGCCGAATTTATCGCCGTCGGACGACTGCGGCGTTGCCCAGCGTTTGAAGCAACACAAACGCGCAACTCTTTCGCGCTGGCCACGGTGGCCCTCGACACATCGACGCACGAATTGGGCAGTCCTACTGGGAGATTAGGAGACTACTTGGACTTCCTCTACCACTCAAACGTGTAACGAAAACTCGCTTCATATGGCCGCTACTTCCTTCTACCGCTCGGATACCTTTGATCCTGCGTGGGCGCCAATTCGCCCCTAGCGGGCTCCCGCGCCTGAATTTATATCCAGACGAGCCCCGCGACTCCTGCAACGGACCTACAGCGACACAAGTCTATCCCTACCAAGACGGCAGATATCACTATATTTCCCCCTCCGCATACTTTGGTTTCCATAACTTGACCTCGACTTTCGACCATACGACCCAAGAGTACCCTTCACTCGACCTCATCGCCCCCACCTGCGTTTTCAACCTCCCTGATGAGACTGCGCAAATGGCAGCTTCCCAGCAGGTCGACTTTTCGAATCTGCTCGCTGACTACATCGAGTTTGCAAGCAAATCCTCGGCGCTCGAGGGAATGAAGAAGAAGTATACGACGTGTTGGGGCAAGGGAACATCCGCGCCCGGCTCTTTGGGATGGAACGGCTTTCACATACATGACGGGGAGCAAAAGCTGTTCTACTTCCCCGAATACTACTACCTCTTCAAGAGGTCAACCGATCGTCTTCGCGAACGAAATAGGGGATCTGCCCTTGAAACTTCCGGTCAATACACAGTGGGCGGGACGGTCATTATTGGAGATCCCGGGATCGGTTCGTTCGGCTCAAGCTCCCAGTTCTAAACTCACCTCTCACAGGCAAGTCGCATTTTCTCAAATTCTTCCTCGCTGTGGCGCTCGCGCGATCGCTGCCCATCCTGTACTATACATGCACATCTCCCGACGGCCGCCTCTTTGCGTTTGACGCGCAGAATTGCTATATCGTCGCCAAAGAAAAGGAACGCGACGTCTTTGACCACTCGGAACTGCACAATGTCATACTGCTGCTCGACATGCACTGGCAGCCTGACAAGCAGCCGGCGCTAAATCCCAGCCGCTATCTGCGATTGCGGGTCGTTGGTGCATCGTCGCCGGATGAAAATCGCTTCACTCCGTTTACAAAGCACACAACTTGGGTCACCGTAGCGATGGACATACCAAAGTGGACAACGTAAGTGTGGTCAAGTAGAACTACATGATGCTGAAGTTTCCCAGCCTTGCGACGTTCTACCGGCTCCGTCTCTTGGAGAACTACTCATCCTTTCGCAACAAATCCTTCGCCGACCTAGACCCCGCTACGCGTCAACGTCTCTTCGATGCGGTATCGGAGTTCTTGACGTCTGGAATCGCCATACACGGGCATAATGTTCGGTTGCTCAAGCTCTTCTTCCAAGGCCTGTGGAAACAGATATGGGATCGACCAGTCGATAAATGGAGAGAATCTTTTCGTCAAACGCTGTCCGAGAGTATGATTCGTATTCTATCTAGCGGTGCTCTAACTCTTTTACAGACATCGAGGCAGTGTCGACCTCAATTGAGGCCGCGCTCAAGAAACTCGATGACAGGAAGTCCGAAAGCCTTGTCCAGATGCGTGAAGACGGCCACTCGGGCAAGCAACTTGCGAGCCATTCGTGGGTTTGCTCCCGACGGAACGATTATCAAGAACAGGGCTCGTCGCCCCCGCATCGTCTGCTCGGTGGCAACGATTCACTCATTCACTTCCTCCGGTCCCCAATCGTCGTCCAAAGACTCTCGTCTCTTTATGCCTTCCGCAAGCAACAAGAGATCCTGAGCCAAATGGCGGCCTTCTCTGCTCATGGGAAGATGGCGATTCCCCTCGGTTGGATCTACGAGCAGTATACGCACAATATACTCGCTGACCGGACCAGCATCGACATCTATCTCGAGGATGGGTCAAAACTGACCCTCGAGTGGTCTCGTCCCAGTGGATCTTTGCCGCGGAGCTGCGGCTGGACACGTTTTGAGGACGCCGAGTTGAACGTCTACTACCGCCCGTACGCCTCCAACCAAAGGACGTGGGACTCGTTTCGGCTTTGCAGGAAGGATTTGTCGTGGACAGATGTGACAGAGTGGCCGCAGAGTCTGCGGCCTGGTATGCGGAAACGGAAGAAGAAGGGGGAGCGGAGGATTCAGCTCTCAGCCTACCAGATCACAAGCGCGCGCTCAACAAGGACCAGCTCAACCGCGAAGGCATCACAGACCTGGTCGACAATATCATCGACACCTACGAGAAAAAGTACGGCAACAAAGATGATGAGGAAACTCTGGTCATTCGCGAGATATACTTTATCTATGTCGTTCTGAATCGCAACACCTTCGACTATAGCAGAGAGAACAGAATCGACACGTACAGGGGCTTCAAGATCAAGTACGTGGTTGCCGAGGTCAACCCCAAATTCGACGAGAAGAAATTGAGTGGTAAGTCCAATAGTCAAGTCCGGCAAGCTTGGGCTGACCATTCGCAGCTCAGGTCAGCTGGGCGGCTGCGGATGACGAGCACCGTATGGACACGGACGAATAAAAAATGCACCATGTACCTTTTTCTTGCAGTCGCGCGCAGATCTGTTCCATAGTCGTGTACGAGGGGATGTATTTCATCAGAATCTGTACATACATTTGTTTTCGCATTTTTACAGTGCGGGCTACAAGTCATTATTCACGCCCACGAAGTCGTCGCGCAAGTTGAATGTCGCGTTGCATAAGAGTTACTCGTTTATCATGAATAGCACATAGATTCCTGCAGTCCTTGTGAGCCAACCGCGCAGCAACACGCGAAAAGAGAACGCACGCGTCATCGAATAGATGTACGATATATGCTTCCGACGCCTCCTGCAAAGCCAGGAGCGCGCTGCTCTGCCACCGCAAGTTTGTCGGAGAGTCGTAATAGTCTGTTGTCATCTCGGCCGCGATTTCGCGAACCTGGAAAGCATAAGACACTGAGCAGAGCCGGGCGGGGTCAAGCAGACGAACCAGGCGCGCAAAGGGGAGCTTCCGCAAGAGCAGATCGGTGGACTTTTGGTACTTGCGGATTTCGCGCAACGCCACGGTCCCGGGCCGGAAGCGTTTCTTCTTCTTGCGGGGAGCTAGATTGAGAAAGATTGGGTGAGGGCTTTAAGGGTGGAAGGACGTACGGGCTGGAGCTGGCTTATAGGTAGATGATATGCGGGGGGGGCGCGACCGTCTTTCCTCTGGCGAAGGACGACGGGCTTTGCTGGTGTAGGGTTGTTGGTTGTGGAAGATGCGGGGTTTGCAATGGCGGGAGAAACAGACATTGATCCGGCAGTACATCTCTATTCGGTCCACACGCTCGTCTTTCTCTTCTTGCTCTCATCGATATCGAAAGCTTTCTCGGCAACCAACAAGTGAGCGTTTAGACTATCCCGATGATTCACATCCTTGACGAGCATGCGCAGAACAGAGCATCTCTTTCATTCTTGAAACCATGTCTGTGCCACACGAAACGCCGTATGTTAATTCTATCGCCGTCGGAGCTCTGTAAGTACTTCTCGATTCCTCGATAACCCAGCTCACCGTTCCAACGAACAGCATCGGAACCGAGGACGCCGGATGCACCCGCGGAAAGCGTGCGTGGTTGCGCGAGAGCGAGGCCCGCTACCACTACCCTTCTTCGACTCTGGCAGAAGAGTACGGGATACCGGAGGACGAGGTTGTCCGCATCCTAGAAAATCGGGGGGACCCCGAGCCCGATAACGACTATGTTGTTGTCGAACGCCTCGACGCGTTGCGGGCATGTATGGATCAAAGCGAGTACCTCGGGCCGCTCGACCAACTCCTCGACCAACAGCGGTGAGTAATCCTTTCAAGACCGTTCTCCTCTCATTCAACACAACGCAGCGTCGATGCAGATAACTACGTCGGCCTCACCAGGGTCCAGCGCGTGCATACCTCCGCGTTCTCAGAGACCTTCACGGCTATTCTAATGCCAATCTCGCCCAGGCATTCAAAATTCCAATCTCGGAAGTCGATTGTGTTCACGTTAACCGGGGAGATGCAGCCGAACGCGACCTCGACTTCATCGACGAGTGGGAATATTTCATGTCGCACAACGATCATGAGAGGGGGATTTGGAAAGAGGAGGGCAAACTGGAGGGGCAAAGCTGGAACAAGTTTGGGGAGATCCAAACGGGCGGAAGGACTTGGAGCGGGACGGTCGACGAGGAAGACGGCGCGGGTACGGACGAAGGTGCCGCCGCGGGGCAGCTCGCTGGCCAGCGGGAGTCCCAGGTCATCAAGCGCGCCAGAGCGACTCTAGAGGCCATCGCGGTCGACGAGCACTTCACCAAACTCGAATCCTTCCTCTTCGTCATCTCTTTCCCGCTCGAGTTCAGCCTGGCCGACCGCGTCGATTGCTTCAAACGCCACGGATATGGGACCATAAAGAGCTTCGCAGAGTTTGCAGACCCAGCGAGGAGGATGCGGGGGGATGATACGTGCGCGTTTGCAGAAGGACTCGACGGACCTCACGGACAAAGAAGCCGATACTCTATGCCTCGCACTTACACACATTTTCGCATCGCGCCGCATGCTCCAAACGTATATAGCTTGAATTTGTGCTCGTCGCACGCAGTGTAGTCGCTCAAGAGTTTAATGCAGTCAACGTTTTTGGCAAATTTGCGAACACAGAAAAGTTTATCTCAGTTCTCTCAGCAAGAGCTAGATATGCAACGACAAAACAATTCCTAAACGCCGTAAGCCTGGTTGCTCCAGCTAGACCAGTCGCTGCTGTCGATCGGGCTGAAGCTTCCCGTCATCGATTGGCGGCCTGGATTATCCTGGATGAACGAAACACGACCTTGAATGCATTTCTCGACAATGAATACCTGCTGCTGGCGCTCCGTCGGGGTGATTGGTTCAGGACAAGCCCCACAAAGATCCTTCATACACTCCTCCGCGTCCCCGAAGAACGCAAGATGGCGATGGAGATGGCGAGCCGCGTTGCTGGAAATTGCTGGAGAGTTGAGAGCGTAATCAACGCCGCGCAAAAGGTTGCGGACACGGGAGGCCGTCCAGCCGGGCCCATACGGTATGTGCAGAGCTTTGGTCTCGTAGTCGCTGACCTGGTCATCAACCAATGCAACGGCAACATCGTTGGCAGCCTCGCTGCCGTGAGCGTCGCTGGAGTCGGATGCAGGAGTATGGCTTGAGTCGGACGCTGCTGCGTTACTAGCAGGAGCGCTCGGGGCGTCAGCGGTGTCGTCCCCCGCATTGTTGGGGCCGTCCCTAGCAGCCTGTTGAGATGCAAGCCACGCATCAAGCCACTTGACGATGTAAGCTTCGTGCTCCTGCATCTTGAATTCCAGCACAAGCAGACGCGCAAGACCCCAAGCAATGAACCCGTCAACGAAGATGCGAGCGTCGATCGACGCGCGACAAAGATTGGGGACGGAAACTTCGTAGCCGCGAACGGCGTACTTGCCAAGGCGGTTCTCGTAGGAGGAAGAACGCCGCTCGAGGTCGACGGTGTTGCATTGCTGCATCATGGCGACGATTGCGCGCGGAGTGCCATAGACTCGACCGCCGTCGAAGGCGAAGCAAGCCGCGTCAACATCGAATCCAGCAAGAATTTCGGCGGGGCTGGAATAGAGACGGAGGACGATCTGGATGGGGCGCAGGGGATACTCGCCTAAACCTTCTCTTAGCCAAAATTATTCATACCTCAAAGAAACCTTACGATAGATGGTCACAGTGTGTTTCGTCCGCGCGCAGACGATATCCGCAGGGCCAGAATCGCGGACGGCCAAGAAAATCTCGACGATCTTCTCTTCGGCCTATAAGCCATCAGTACATGAGCTACAGTTGTGAGATGACAAGGAACTCACTCTTGCAGGCGACAAGCCATAGAGGAAAACATCGATATCGTTAGACTCGAACGCCTCTTTGTGATAATGGAGGCGCATGTTGAAGTTAGAAACCAGGGCCCAGTCAGGCAGCGGCTCGAGGCAAGCCAGCACCGAGCCCCCAGCAACAACAACATTATCCCAATTGACGGCCTCAAAAGATCTTTCAGAGAAGATGGCCCAGTTGCGATGGAACTGTTGGAGGGTAGACACCATGCAGGGGTCGCCGTCCTTCCGACGTTGCTCGGCGCCGAGTGGCATGACATATTTGGCGTAGCGGTCTTCCTCGTCAACGACGACGCGCGCGCGAGCCTTGCGGACTGCCTCCGGAGCAGCAAAGATGTCGACAAGGCCGACGAAGGGGTTCTTGAGGCGAGGATTCTGCTTGTCTGTGGCAAACAGGCGACGAAGCTGTCTTTCGTCGACGAGAGATGGCTCGAGAGCGGCTCGGAGAGTAGTCTGGGGGTCGAGGACACGTTCGATGAAGGCAGCTGCCTCGGGTGTGCCTCCCTGCATGGTGGTCTGCTTGAAAGAAGGTGGTCTGCTTGAAAGAAGAGACCGTGTGGACTTCGTGGGATCGATCGATGGGTGAACGATGCGGCCATTCGCCAAAGATTAGAATGTTGATAGACCGTGGCTATAGGCACATTGGACATGGTAGCTGAATGGTCTCAGCATGAGCTATTGGCGAGCTTGGGGGCCTGTGTCGAGGCCTACTCGTCGGCAAAAGGAAAACAAAACAACGCATGAAATCGTACCTGTGATCATGAGTGGATGGAAGTCTTCAAAGGCGGCGTTGCGAATGGAGAGGCGTCAATTCCTCGACGAGCACCAACGAGAACATGGGCATGTAGTCACGCTGAACGCGGTGAGGATCGGGCAGGATTAATGCCGGCGACGACGCACGTAATAAGACAGCCTCGACTTGTTGGGGTCAAACCGCCTTGGTTGTTGGCCATGGGCCAAGGAGTCTGCACCAAGCTGTATTCGCGGCAGTCGACGGACAATCGGGCCCACAAGCACGCGCCAAGTCCGCCTGCGGCTCGTCAAAAGCCTCTCCCAGTGGTAGAGCTCGAACGCCAAATTTCGCGTTCAGCTTGCGGCTTGTGTTGCAGCGTCGAACGCAGGGCAGCGCCACTGTCGTCCGACGACGAGAAAGAGGGCAGCGGACTCTTCCCTACGCCCGGGCAACGCCACGGAGGTGGGGAAGGGCCGGGGAAGGGGACTTGGCGATGCTTTGTGGTGGTTTGAATTCAGAGGCAGGTGCCTGTGACACCATCACTTGCTCTCGGTTCGAACCACCATTCTCGACGCGCCGACTCGTCTCTACGTCCGTGGCGTTTCCCGGACGTGGGGTAATCGACATTCTCGCTGTAGGACGACTGCGGCGTTGCCCAGCGTTCGCCGTAGCAACCCAACAAGCAAGTTGAACGCATTTCGCGGTCGACTGTCCCGTCGACCATGTCTTAAAGCTTTGGTCAGCCAGAGGCGGACCTTTGCGTGCTATGGGCTCGTCTATGCGTCGACTAACGGCGAATACAGTTTGGTCTATCAGAACCACGCAACTTAACTACTTATCCGGATCCCTCTTCGCGTATGCCGACCAAGGTGCTTTGGATGAGACGGCGGCGGGTATTCCGTTGGCTGTGCTCAAGCATCTGTGCGTGCCGAGAAGAGTCGTACCAGGTCCTCACCGACAGGCCGGGGATCGCCGCGTCAAGGCCAAGGTACGCTATCTTGCAACTTCCCGAATCTTCCCAAACCACACCGCGTCGCAGCTCGGCGAATCGAACGCGTTCGACAAGCTCACTTCTTTACCTCTCTAACAAGTTATTGTTTTCCAACCTTTCATTTGCCGCTCATTCAAAGACGCAAGGCTCATTCAAAGACGCACCTTAAGCCTCAAAGGGAGGCACACTTTGTCCATTGGTGCGCATGCGACAGAGACTTGCGCTACTTAAAAGGCACTGGGCTCAATGTTCATGGCCACATTCGAAATGAGCGGCCTCCAAAAGCAAATCCGTCCCTCCGTCATTGAAAAATACCCCACTCGCCCTACATCGCCGGATCTCGTATATCGAGCGTTGGTAAGTTGCCGAGGTTTCGGTATACCACAATCTAATAACGCTCATGTTCAGTGCATGGTCATCAGCGCCGCTTGCATCTTCTTCGACGTTGAAGACTTTTCGGCTCTAACGAGCAGCCACGGCCAGGGCCAACCCATGTCAGACATCATCGCGCAGATTTTGGATATCATCGTCGAAGGAGATAGAGCTGGCAAAAATTTCATCTCCAGCGGGCAGATCAAGAAAGGATATTTGGAACGAAAGCTCATTAAGCTGTTGGAAGGGCGCGCGTAACGGGTTGAAGCAGACTTCTGTATCTTGTTTCGTACATGTACATCAAGTACGGCCAAATACATCCGTGATGTACATGTCCATGTGCTCTTGGCCAGGTTGACTCCAAACCTCCAGCATAAGTGCGCGTGTCGCCTCTTTACTTTCGTTGCGGCGTTGCCCAACGAAGAACTGGGTCTTTCATACCGCTAGTTCAGAGCATACACGATCGACGAGACTGGAAACCTCCAGTGCATTTGGGGTCAGAATCCCAGCTCCCAGTAGTGCGTCGCCGTGGTAATCCATCTCAGGACTAACAAGACGCATAGTTCCTCTCTCGCGAACCACGGAGATACGTTGGTCATCCGAACACTCTTCCACGGGCTATTTTCGACGCGCAATGCGGGAGAAAACACTACTAACCTAGATTCGCTTGTTCCCTCGCCGACCACGCGGGCTGGGCTTCTCCCTGTCGCTTTCGTGGCGCCTGGCGTGCTTGCACTTGCTACGCAATCTCAGCGCATCGTTCTTTACGACACCGAAAGTCACGAAATCATTTCAACGCTGAATATTCCGCTTCGCACAGGTCAGTGGCAAAGCCTCAATCAGAGCCCCCATTAACCCATCCGTTCCAGGCAAGATTGTATCGTTGTCCTGCGTACGCTATTCAACGGATAAACACTGCGATCTAACGCTTATAGCAGCGCATGGGCCTCGATGGCCGTAAAGCCATGCTTGTCGCAGGCGACGAGCAGGGCCACCTACACTTTTGGATGGATGCATTAGAGACGCAGTCGAGCTCATTCGTTGTGACTGGGGTTAGCGTCTTTGCGCTGCTGGTGTTATCTACCGCCCTCGCATCCGTTATTCTCCGCACCGTCACACCTCTCGCTCCACTCCCCTCGGGAGCTGAAGATGTTGCGCGTCGTGGTCCAGGTGTGCTTAACACAGATCTTGGCAAGTTCAAAACTAATTGGGATCAGCTGCGTTCGAACCTAACGCACGTTCGACTGAACCTAGCGCTCCGGTTGGTTATCTGCGATCTCGCGAATCGGCCGAAGGTCCAGATGCCATCGAGCCGACCCAACGTCTTGAACGCAGTTTGAACCCGAGCCCGAGTCCGAAGGTCAAGGGCGAGACCGCAGCGGGTGGACACGGTGCCACGACCCAATTCGACGAAGAACAAGGGATAGAATCGGACGGAGCTGGCGGGAACGACCTTGATAGCAAGGTCGACGTGCAGGAATTCAGCGCCGAGAAGGTCCCATTGGATTAGCTACTGTACATACTCATGTATCGAATTTACGGTCTCTGCCATTGTTCAACCCTGCGCAGAAAATCAGCCGTGAAGACCGTCTTGAACAAAGGGATATTGTTGCCCAGAGATCGAGGAATGCGCCGCGCTTCTCCTATATCCGAGCTGACGAAGCTGACGAGCAACCTAGGGAGAGACGTGAGAGTTAATTTCTGAAAACGGTCGTCCACAAGGCGAAAGTGGACAAGAGTCTCGGTCCTCACTGATTGTAGGCCGAGGCTCACGACGAAGGTTCGCTATCTTGTAATATTCCACCCATCTACATGACTTAATACACGATCGCGCTACTCATTGTGCGTGCGCTTTGCATGTTCGCGGTCTCTGAGTGGGTTTGTTCATCGTAAATTGGGCGACAGACAAGTTTTCAAACAAGGAGGTAAGGACCCGCAGCTTTTGTCCTCAGAGAGTCAGGATCGGCCGCGACACGAGTACTCATGGGCACTTACATTGATGAGGGTAAGAGGAGAGTTGGGGAATCGACCAAGATCATCGTGCGAGAGAGTAGTCGGATTCTTTCACAATCGTTGGGCAACATCCGCGAGTCGGGGGCGCTAGAGAGTGACTGAGGAACGGTTTCTTTGGGCCACACGTTATAACTGCATTGACCTGGACATTTAGTCGCGTCGAGTGCGTCGAGACGCGTCAAGTGAGGGTCGCAGACGTGACAGGCGTCAAGCGAGGTTTTGAGAGGGCCAATGCAGTCTGGAAGAATCGCGACGTGCTTAGAACGTCGAACAATGTACTCTATGAGGACGCGCTTGTTCTCCGAATTCGAAACATTGCCCTCGACTTTAAATTTGGTAGAGGGAATGGTAACTGGCCGAGTTAGCAGACAGCTGAGCAGCGCCACAGTCGTCCGACAGTGTAAATGTCGATTACCCCACGTCCGGGCAACGCCACGGACGTAGAGACGAGTCGGCGCGTCGAGAATGGTGGTTCGAATCGAGAGCAGGTGGTGGTGTCACAGGCGCCTGCCTCTGAATTCAAACCACCACAAAGCATCGCCAAGTCCCCTTCCCCGGCCCTTCCCTACCTCCGTGGCGTTGCCCGGGCGTAGGGAAGAGTCCGCTGCCCTCTTTCTCGTCGTCGGACGACAGCGGCGTTGCCCTGCGTTCTGCGCTGACTGGAGAGACAAAACTTATCAATAACTACCGGGGAATTCGACTACAAACGGGACAATCAACTTCAGATACAATGGGTGTACGTCGTAGACCTCGCCTGTTGCTTTGGATAACGTGGCGTGCAGCTCGACATGCATAGGGTCCGCGCCAACGCGTATCCCGAAGTCAAGCCCGCCGAGGACGAGCTTCCTCAGGGCACTTTGCGTCGTCTGCGAGGGCATCCAGTCGTCGAGGCGATACCGGTACGGGCTCCGCAACGTCCCGAAAAAATCGACATCGTCGGCTTGGATGGAGATGCGGAAGCTCCGTAAACGATTTGTCGAGTGACGGACGGCGAGAGCCGAAGCCAACTGAGGGTAAACGTCTTTTTCCTCATCCTCATAGTACTGAGCTGTCCGCAGACAGTCCAGCTTGACATGCACTTTCTCGAGCTCGCGCAATGCCCCTTCATCGTCCAAGATCTCGACGAAGCTTTCCCAGTCGCAACGCGATTGTGTTTCGAAGTTCAACTCACGGAGATGTGGCAAGGCACGGAGGTAGATGTCTGGATTATCGCCGCATTGCGAGAACGCGCTCACAACGCAGTCGGAGCGTTCGATGAATGCCTCGAGACTCCGCCGCGCCGAGAACGCATCTTGGGCGTCAATTCTTCCCCGCAAAGACAGAGAAGTCAAAGCGGGGAATGTAAACGCGTTCAGCAACGCAGGGACGACGTCGTATCTCTCGGAATGGAGACCGAAGTGTGTTAATCGCCCATGACGGTGATGAGCAGTTGGGTTACTGGGCTCGCCGACCACATGCACTTCTAAACGGCGTAGTGCAGGGGAAGCCGCGAGCAAGTCGCCAATACGGTCGATTTCTGCGCTTGGTGCGGTCACCGAGAGCGCGGTCAAGCAAGGAAACCTCTCGGTTTCAACCGAGAGTATGTCGCGGGACACGCTTGTCCAGAAGAATGGCCACTCGGTATCTATCTCGAGCCGATATACTCGGGGAAGAAAGATTTTGAGGTAACTCAGATCGTACTCGGGTACGTCCTGTTCGCGTTCAGCATCCACAAAACTGTGCTCGAATATTCTTACTGATTCCGTTTGTAGACGGTGCTCCAAGGCGCAGAGCTCGGGCTCGAGCTCGCGCGCTATCGTCAACGATATAGTCAATGCCCTGGCACGCCCCAGCCATTGCAAGACAAATTCACGGGACTCGTGCAGGAAGCCGAGGGATCCCGAAAGCGACCGCCAGAGCGAAGGAGATGACAACGCCGTATCTCGCCAGTACGCGCAAACTTGGGTGAGCACAATCGGAGCCTCGTTCTTGCACGAGCTGACTCTTGCCGCAGGCAGGCAGTGAAAGAATATCTCTCCCAAAGTCTCCGGAGGGAGTCGCGTCTTGCGCAACGATTCGGTAGATGTCATGGTGGTCATTAGCGAACGGATTTCCAACCCCCTGCCTCGCGCTAATCGAGTCCGAACGCATGCCTTTGCGAATGCGTTGGCAGATGCATCACCTCATGCCGTTCTGAGGATATAAGCAGCAAGACTCGTTCGAAGTCGTTCGTATATCTCTACGCCGCCCATGAACAACATTTTGCAAATCTATCAGAATCCGGTGCGCCTTTTATCCCGCATTTACCACCTTCTTTGTCCGACCACCTTCCAGGCGACGGCAACGGCCCGCGTTCTCGTCTACTCGGCCACTCGTTCTGCGGGTCGCGTCATGGACATCGCAACTGGCGAAGCGCCAGCTGGCCGCCTTCTCGTACCTGGAAACGGGCCGCTTGAAAATATGCTGCTTCGCATCCCGGCCCTGCCGCCCATTGACTTCGACTCTTGCTTCGATATCTCCATGCAACACGGACTCGGCGACTTGCAACACTGCGACTGCATCGTCGAAGTTCGGGACCTCCGACATCTCTATCGATTCTATCTCCGGGCGCGCTTTACGTCTTTTGCCCCGGGCAACGCCGCGTTGTCCTTGCTTTGCAAGGCCAAGGGAGTTCCGTCTTGGCCTGGAGAAATCGCCGTCGTCCAACTCGGAGTCTCCGTGCCCTATCGCAACGTCGTGAACCGGACTAAAGCACGCGAAGCAATCTCAATGTAAGTGTTTTTGCCTTTTCGCAGATCTGCGACTCAACCGCTTTCTAGCTTCATCCGCAGGTGGCACTGGAAGACCGCGAGGAACGAGGACATGCCGCGGTTCATTTCGGCGCCAGTGTGGGTTGCAGGGAGGGTCGCTAGTGCAGCATAGCGTAGTCCTAGCCTTAGACGACATTGTTCATGTACGGATTCGGAATCAATCTCGCGGTATCTAGATCTATGATTGATTTCCCACTGCTAAGCTCTTGTTTCCTCCCTCATCGTGCGCGATCCTCTACGTCTGTTGGCGTTGCCCTACGTACTGCACTGTGTTTTAACGTCCGTGGCGCGTTGCCCTACGTTCAACATAAACTCGCATCGCAATGGCACAGACTCTGGTCGAGATACTGAAAGATCGGCGATTTGAGGCCCTCCGGCGCTTCCAGAACCTTGACAACTGGATTTCGCAGATGTGGCCCTCCTTCTCAACACCGATGATTACAACTGCCCTCGAGCAACACACTCAAATTCCCGAATTCCTCGAATCGGTGACCACAACTATCATAGGAGCAATGTAGTGCGTTTTTCAGTAATTAGTAGCTATAAGTAATTGACGAATATTCAGTCCTGATGTGCCCGATGCTCCGTCTCCGCGTCACGACGGAATCCCCGTTCTGGGGTGGCGGTTCTATGGGGCTGTTCTTGTTGCACAAGCAAGCCAACTACAGGGCAATACGGGTTTAACCTTCAGCGATCCTATGTGGGGCGTAGACGAGGAGGTCCTTCATGAGTCAAGTTACGATAATGGCGCATTTTTGGCCGCAAGCGAATATATTGCAATGTTCCTCTTTGCTGCCCTTGCAATTGGCAGGCAAGATATGGAACCTGGTTCTGCTCAAGAGCTTATTGATGATCTTGCGACAACCTATGGATGGCTTGTTCCTACCGCTGGTACATTGCCATATCCTCAGGTCCTCCTTGACCACGATGGCTATCTTACATTGTTCCCTCAACCTGATCTCGACATCAGCCACCTCTTCCTGTTGGAACGCCGAAGCATCATTGCTCAATGGCTTACTGAACGCAGTAATACCTTGGCGTATATTGCCAAATTATCAGAGGAGCTGGAGGAGCTTCGGAGCACCCTGCATAAAGCACAAGATAAATCTCTTGAGTATGCGGACAGGGGGCCATCAAAGACCCCCGACAACACGGAGAATTATGTGGCAGATCTCGAGGAGGATGTTCAGAAATTCCAGAAGGAAATTGAACATCTCAATGAGCGCCTTCTGGAGACCGAAAAGCTGCGCTATAAGGAGCAAGAGGCCCTGTCTCGTGCACTTAAGGAGAAGAAGGAACTTGAATCTCGGGTTTCTACATTGGAAGCGTTGGACAAACAAAGAGATGGTCAGATTTCGAACATGGAAACAATGATAGAGGTAGTGATATCTAATACCTCTGTTGAAAGTTGCTGACTTGGCAATTTAGGAGTTGCAAGAAAAATCGCAAAAGCCTGAGCCTGAGGCAAAGCAGCAAGCCCAGCACTTCAAGCGCAAATACAATGATCAGCCCCATACAAAGGTCAGTCATTATCAACGATAAATCTATACTAATGAATGCATAGGCAGGGCTTGAGAGTGAGAATTTGAGCCTCCAGTTGCAGCTTTCTCGGATAAAGATGGATAAGGTCGGTAGCTGTCCTTGTTTTGAAATTACCTGAACGTCCAAATTTTAGAGCAAAATTGAGCAAGAGCTCTCCAAGATCCAAGATGATCGTACTCAGGTCAGCACTTTCCAAAGAAGTACATTCTCGTAGATCTGATTCAGTGTTAGCTGGAGGAGACACTCAATGCAGATATTGCGGCTTTGAAATCCAAGCTATTGGAAAGTGATGAGATCAACCTTGCGGAGATCGTGAGTTTAATGAACACATGATACAAAAAAAAACTAACACAGCCTCAAGAATGAGCTCAAAAATTCTCTTCAAACTGCCCAAGAGGAGACTGCAACTCTGCGCATTGATCTCCTTGCTGCCCAGAACGATGATGTTCAAGCTGTCAGTATAATCTTCTCATTCTGACCAATTCTCAAAGAAGTGCAGGAAGATTTGGCAAAATCTCTTTCTGAAGCACAGCTTGCAAATGAGGCGGTATGCGCTCACTATGCAATTATGAAGGGGCTCATTTATGTGCTTCAGATGGCAGATCAAATTCGCAAAGCTGCATCGACTGAGTCTGCCCTCAGAAGAGAAGCTAGCGAGAGCCACAAAGAGGTTCTTTCTTTCCTTCTGTTGAGATATCCCTAATCATTTCCATCTCAAGCTTGCCCAAGCTCGCTCTGACTCCAAGACCTACTTGGTCACAGGGCTTATTGCTTTACGTGCAATCAATCTGAGAACTTGCGCGTTGATGACCAAGCTGGCAAACACGGAGTCTAGTCTGAACATGACAACCACAGATCTTGAGCATGAGCGTTCTAAAGCATCTGCTCTCAAATCAACAGTTTCGGAATTGGGAACTGAGCTCTTTCAGGCAAGGCAAGATGTTGTATGTTTTTTTTTTTTTTATGTTTGAAAGCCCTGGGCTAATGAATTTTCGAGGACAAGCTCAAGACTGAGATGGAGGATAACCTGGCTAAATGTCAATCTGAAGCAAGCATCCATGTGAGAGGTGTTCTCTGTCTGAGTCCTTCAGCCTCTCAAGTCTGCTTACAGCAGGAGAGCATGAAGCAAACTATCAAAGGCCTTGAAACCAAGCTATCAGAGGAACACGAATTGTGCACAATGGAGAAGGTTTGAGTTTTATCATATCAATAAAATTAAGTTGAACGGTTTTTCAAGAACAAGCTCACAATGTCAATCTCTGAGTTGGAGGACAAATTGAATAAAGCCAACTCTGAGGAGAGTGTGAGAGGAGTTGATTCTTCAATTCTCTAGCCTCAATTCATTTGCAGCCGGAGAAGCTACAGGCAACAGTTGCAGATCTCGAAAAGAAGCTCTCTATAGAAAGAAAACAGTACTTGACAGACACGGTCTGTTTTCTTTTGGTGCCAAATGTAAACCACACTCAGCCTTGCATCTCAAGGGCAAACTCGGGAAATGATTCATTCACTACGGCAGGATCTCTCGGAAGCCACCGAGTCAAAGCAAGCATACCTGGAAGAGGCAGTACGTATAGCCAAGTTGCTAGTAATCTACTGAAATTATGTAGACAAAGTACAAGAATAGTGTCGAGAAGCTTGAAAAGGAGCTAAAAAAGCAGACAAAAAAACAGGACAAGCAAGCAAAGAAGCAGGAAAAGCAAGCGCAGTACGAAAGGGCCATTCATGGTGATGAACTGGTGTCTGCCTATAATAAAGGCCGTTCAGTTCAGCGATATGAGCAGTAGATAATTTTGATCAGTCCTTTGTCTTCCTGTTGATCGGATAAGTGCCCAGAGCCCTGCATTTGAGAGTCAAGGCGTAGCCTTAGACGCAGCTCAACTCCGCCTGTTGCTTTGGATAACGTGGCGTGCAGCTCGACATGCATAGGGTCCGCGCCAACGCGTATCCCGAAGTCAAGCCCGCCGAGGACGAGCTTCCTCAGGGCACTTTGCGTCGTCTGCGAGGGCATCCAGTCGTCGAGGCGATACCGGTACGGGCTCCGCAACGTCCCCAAAAAATCGACATCGTCGGCTTGGATGGAGATGCGGAAGCTCCGTAAACGATTTGTCGAGTGACGGACGGCGAGAGCCGAAGCCAACTGAGGGTAAACGTCTTTTTCCTCATCCTCATAGTACTGAGCTGTCCGCAGACAGTCCAGCTTGACATGCACTTTCTCGAGCTCGCGCAATGCCCCTTCATCGTCCAAGATCTCGACGAAGCTTTCCCAGTCGCAACGCGATTGTGTTTCGAAGTTCAACTCACGGAGATGTGGCAAGGCACGGAGGTAGATGTCTGGATTATCGCCGCATTGCGAGAACGCGCTCACAACGCAGTCGGAGCGTTCGATGAATGCCTCGAGACTCCGCCGCGCCGAGAACGCATCTTGGGCGTCAATTCTTCCCCCAAAGACAGAGAAGTCAAAGCGGGGAATGTAAACGCGTTCAGCAACGCAGGGACGACGTCGTATCTCTCGGAATGGAGACCGAAGTGTGTTAATCGCCCATGACGGTGATGAGCAGTTGGGTTACTGGGCTCGCCGACCACATGCACTTCTAAACGGCGTAGTGCAGGGGAAGCCGCGAGCAAGTCGCCAATACGGTCGATTTCTGCGCTTGGTGCGGTCACCGAGAGCGCGGTCAAGCAAGGAAACCTCTCGGTTTCAACCGAGAGTATGTCGCGGGACACGCTTGTCCAGAAGAATGGCCACTCGGTATCTATCTCGAGCCGATATACTCGGGGAAGAAAGATTTTGAGGTAACTCAGATCGTACTCGGGTACGTCCTGTTCGCGTTCAGCATCCACAAAACTGTGCTCGAATATTCTTACTGATTCCGTTTGTAGACGGTGCTCCAAGGCGCAGAGCTCGGGCTCGAGCTTGCGCGCTATCGTCAACGATATAGTCAATGCCCTGGCACGCCCCAGCCATTGCAAGACAAATTCACGGGACTCGTGCAGGAAGCCGAGGGATCCCGAAAGCGACCGCCAGAGCGAAGGAGATGACAACGCCGTATCTCGCCAGTACGCGCAAACTTGGGTGAGCACAATCGGAGCCTCGTTCTTGCACGAGCTGACTCTTGCCGCAGGCAGGCAGTGAAAGAATATCTCTCCCAAAGTCTCCGGAGGGAGTCGCGTCTTGCGCAACGATTCGGTAGATGTCATGGTGGTCATTAGCGAACGGATTTCCAACCCCCTGCCTCGCCTAATCGAGTCCGAACGCATGCCTTTGCGAATGCGTTGGCAGATGCATCACCTCATGCCGTTCTGAGGATATAAGCAGCAAGACTCGTTCGAAGTCGTTCGTATATCTCTACGCCGCCCATGAACAACATTTTGCAAATCTATCAGAATCCGGTGCGCCTTTTATCCCGCATTTACCACCTTCTTTGTCCGACCACCTTCCAGGCGACGGCAACGGCCCGCGTTCTCGTCTACTCGGCCACTCGTTCTGCGGGTCGCGTCATGGACATCGCAACTGGCGAAGCGCCAGCTGGCCGCCTTCTCGTACCTGGAAACGGGCCGCTTGAAAATATGCTGCTTTTCGCATCCCGGCCCTGCCGCCCATTGACTTCGACTCTTGCTTCGATATCTCCATGCAACACGGACTCGGCGACTTGCAACACTGCGACTGCATCGTCGAAGTTCGGGACCTCCGACATCTCTATCGATTCTATCTCCGGGCGCGCTTTACGTCTTTTGCCCCGGGGCAACGCCGCGTTGTCCTTGCTTTGCAAGGCCAAGGGAGTTCCGTCTTGGCCTGGAGAAATCGCCGTCGTCCAACTCGGAGTCTCCGTGCCCTATCGCAACGTCGTGAACCGGACTAAAGCACGCGAAGCAATCTCAATGTAAGTGTTTTTGCCTTTTCGCAGATCTGCGACTCAACCGCTTTCTAGCTTCATCCGCAGGTGGCACTGGAAGACCGCGAGGAACGAGGACATGCCGCGGTTCATTTCGGCGCCAGTGTGGGTTGCAGGGAGGGTCGCTAGTGCAGCATAGCGTAGTCCTAGCCTTAGACGACATTGTTCATGTACGGATTCGGAATCAATCTCGCGGTATCTAGATCTATGATTGATTTCCCACTGCTAAGCTCTTGTTTCCTCCCTCATCGTGCGGATCCTCTACGTCTGTTGGCGTTGCCCTACGTACTGCACTGTGTTTTAACGTCCGTGGCGTTGCCCTACGTTCAACATAAACTCGCATCGCAATGGCGCAGACTCTGGTCGAGATACTGAAAGATCGGCGATTTGAGGCCCTCCGGCGCTTCCAGAACCTTGACAACTGGATTTCGCAGATGTGGCCCTCCTTCTCAACACCGATGATTACAACTGCCCTCGAGCAACACACTCAAATTCCCGAATTCCTCGAATCGGTGACCACAACTATCATAGGAGCAATGTAGTGCGTTTTTCAGTAATTAGTAGCTATAAGTAATTGACGAATATTCAGTCCTGATGTGCCCGATGCTCCGTCTCCGCGTCACGACGGAATCCCCGTTCTGGGGTGGCGGTTCTATGGGGCTGTTCTTGTTGCACAAGCAAGCCAACTACAGGGCAATACGGGTTTAACCTTCAGCGATCCTATGTGGGGCGTAGACGAGGAGGTCCTTCATGAGTCAAGTTACGATAATGGCGCATTTTTGGCCGCAAGCGAATATATTGCAATGTTCCTCTTTGCTGCCCTTGCAATTGGCAGGCAAGATATGGAACCTGGTTCTGCTCAAGAGCTTATTGATGATCTTGCGACAACCTATGGATGGCTTGTTCCTACCGCTGGTACATTGCCATATCCTCAGGTCCTCCTTGACCACGATGGCTATCTTACATTGTTCCCTCAACCTGATCTCGACATCAGCCACCTCTTCCTGTTGGAACGCCGAAGCATCATTGCTCAATGGCTTACTGAACGCAGTAATACCTTGGCGTATATTGCCAAATTATCAGAGGAGCTGGAGGAGCTTCGGAGCACCCTGCATAAAGCACAAGATAAATCTCTTGAGTATGCGGACAGGGGGCCATCAAAGACCCCCGACAACACGGAGAATTATGTGGCAGATCTCGAGGAGGATGTTCAGAAATTCCAGAAGGAAATTGAACATCTCAATGAGCGCCTTCTGGAGACCGAAAAGCTGCGCTATAAGGAGCAAGAGGCCCTGTCTCGTGCACTTAAGGAGAAGAAGGAACTTGAATCTCGGGTTTCTACATTGGAAGCGTTGGACAAACAAAGAGATGGTCAGATTTCGAACATGGAAACAATGATAGAGGTAGTGATATCTAATACCTCTGTTGAAAGTTGCTGACTTGGCAATTTAGGAGTTGCAAGAAAAATCGCAAAAGCCTGAGCCTGAGGCAAAGCAGCAAGCCCAGCACTTCAAGCGCAAATACAATGATCAGCCCCATACAAAGGTCAGTCATTATCAACGATAAATCTATACTAATGAATGCATAGGCAGGGCTTGAGAGTGAGAATTTGAGCCTCCAGTTGCAGCTTTCTCGGATAAAGATGGATAAGGTCGGTAGCTGTCCTTGTTTTGAAATTACCTGAACGTCCAAATTTTAGAGCAAAATTGAGCAAGAGCTCTCCAAGATCCAAGATGATCGTACTCAGGTCAGCACTTTCCAAAGAAGTACATTCTCGTAGATCTGATTCAGTGTTAGCTGGAGGAGACACTCAATGCAGATATTGCGGCTTTGAAATCCAAGCTATTGGAAAGTGATGAGATCAACCTTGCGGAGATCGTGAGTTTAATGAACACATGATACAAAAAAAAAACAACACAGCCTCAAGAATGAGCTCAAAAATTCTCTTCAAACTGCCCAAGAGGAGACTGCAACTCTGCGCATTGATCTCCTTGCTGCCCAGAACGATGATGTTCAAGCTGTCAGTATAATCTTCTCATTCTGACCAATTCTCAAAGAAGTGCAGGAAGATTTGGCAAAATCTCTTTCTGAAGCACAGCTTGCAAATGAGGCGGTATGCGCTCACTATGCAATTATGAAGGGGCTCATTTATGTGCTTCAGATGGCAGATCAAATTCGCAAAGCTGCATCGACTGAGTCTGCCCTCAGAAGAGAAGCTAGCGAGAGCCACAAAGAGGTTCTTTCTTTCCTTCTGTTGAGATATCCCTAATCATTTCCATCTCAAGCTTGCCCAAGCTCGCTCTGACTCCAAGACCTACTTGGTCACAGGGCTTATTGCTTTACGTGCAATCAATCTGAGAACTTGCGCGTTGATGACCAAGCTGGCAAACACGGAGTCTAGTCTGAACATGACAACCACAGATCTTGAGCATGAGCGTTCTAAAGCATCTGCTCTCAAATCAACAGTTTCGGAATTGGGAACTGAGCTCTTTCAGGCAAGGCAAGATGTTGTATGTTTTTTTTTCTTTATGTTTGAAAGCCCTGGGCTAATGAATTTTCGAGGACAAGCTCAAGACTGAGATGGAGGATAACCTGGCTAAATGTCAATCTGAAGCAAGCATCCATGTGAGAGGTGTTCTCTGTCTGAGTCCTTCAGCCTCTCAAGTCTGCTTACAGCAGGAGAGCATGAAGCAAACTATCAAAGGCCTTGAAACCAAGCTATCAGAGGAACACGAATTGTGCACAATGGAGAAGGTTTGAGTTTTATCATATCAATAAAATTAAGTTGAACGGTTTTTCAAGAACAAGCTCACAATGTCAATCTCTGAGTTGGAGGACAAATTGAATAAAGCCAACTCTGAGGAGAGTGTGAGAGGAGTTGATTCTTCAATTCTCTAGCCTCAATTCATTTGCAGCCGGAGAAGCTACAGGCAACAGTTGCAGATCTCGAAAAGAAGCTCTCTATAGAAAGAAAACAGTACTTGACAGACACGGTCTGTTTTCTTTTGGTGCCAAATGTAAACCACACTCAGCCTTGCATCTCAAGGGCAAACTCGGGGAAATGATTCATTCACTACGGCAGGATCTCTCGGAAGCCACCGAGTCAAAGCAAGCATACCTGGAAGAGGCAGTACGTATAGCCAAGTTGCTAGTAATCTACTGAAATTATGTAGACAAAGTACAAGAATAGTGTCGAGAAGCTTGAAAAGGAGCTAAAAAAGCAGACAAAAAAACAGGACAAGCAAGCAAAGAAGCAGGAAAAGCAAGCGCAGTACGAAAGGGCCATTCATGGTGATGAACTGGTGTCTGCCTATAATAAAGGCCGTTCAGTTCAGCGATATGAGCAGTAGATAATTTTGATCAGTCCTTTGTCTTCCTGTTGATCGGATAAGTGCCCAGAGCCCTGCATTTGAGAGTCAAGGCGTAGCCTTAGACGCAGCTCAACTCCGCCTGTTGCTTTGGATAACGTGGCGTGCAGCTCGACATGCATAGGGTCCGCGCCAACGCGTATCCCGAAGTCAAGCCCGCCGAGGACGAGCTTCCTCAGGGCACTTTGCGTCGTCTGCGAGGGCATCCAGTCGTCGAGGCGATACCGGTGCGGGCTCCGCAACGTCCCCAAAAAATCGACATCGTCGGCTTGGATGGAGATGCGGAAGCTCCGTAAACGATTTGTCGAGTGACGGACGGCGAGAGCCGAAGCCAACTGAGGGTAAACGTCTTTTTCCTCATCCTCATAGTACTGAGCTGTCCGCAGACAGTCCAGCTTGACATGCACTTTCTCGAGCTCGCGCAATGCCCCTTCATCGTCCAAGATCTCGACGAAGCTTTCCCAGTCGCAACGCGATTGTGTTTCGAAGTTCAACTCACGGAGATGTGGCAAGGCACGGAGGTAGATGTCTGGATTATCGCCGCATTGCGAGAACGCGCTCACAACGCAGTCGGAGCGTTCGATGAATGCCTCGAGACTCCGCCGCGCCGAGAACGCATCTTGGGCGTCAATTCTTCCCCGCAAAGACAGAGAAGTCAAAGCGGGGAATGTAAACGGTTCAGCAACGCAGGGACGACGTCGTATCTCTCGGAATGGAGACCGAAGTGTGTTAATCGCCCATGACGGTGATGAGCAGTTGGGTTACTGGGCTCGCCGACCACATGCACTTCTAAACGGCGTAGTGCAGGGGAAGCCGCGAGCAAGTCGCCAATACGGTCGATTTCTGCGCTTGGTGCGGTCACCGAGAGCGCGGTCAAGCAAGGAAACCTCTCGGTTTCAACCGAGAGTATGCGGGACACGCTTGTCCAGAAGAATGGCCACTCGGTATCTATCTCGAGCCGATATACTCGGGAAGAAAGATTTTGAGGTAACTCAGATCGTACTCGGGTACGTCCTGTTCGCGTTCAGCATCCACAAAACTGTGCTCGAATATTCTTACTGATTCCGTTTGTAGACGGTGCTCCAAGGCGCAGAGCTCGGGCTCGAGCTCGCGCTATCGTCAACGATATAGTCAATGCCCTGGCACGCCCCAGCCATTGCAAGACAAATTCACGGGACTCGTGCAGGAAGCCGAGGGATCCCGAAAGCGACCGCCAGAGCGAAGGAGATGACAACGCCGTATCTCGCCAGTACGCGCAAAACTTGGGTGAGCACAATCGGAGCCTCGTTCTTGCACGAGCTGACTCTTGCCGCAGGCAGGCAGTGAAAGAATATCTCTCCCAAAGTCTCCGGAGGGAGTCGCGTCTTGCGCAACGATTCGGTAGATGTCATGGTGGTCATTAGCGAACGGATTTCCAACCCCCTGCCTCGCCTAATCGAGTCCGAACGCATGCCTTTGCGAATGCGTTGGCAGATGCATCACCTCATGCCGTTCTGAGGATATAAGCAGCAAGACTCGTTCGAAGTCGTTCGTATATCTCTACGCCGCCCATGAACAACATTTTTGTAAGGGGAACTCCCGGTGCGCCATATACCCTTGCTTTCCTTTTTCCTTTTTCGGTCTCTTTCCCTTCTCCGTTCCCCTCCTCTCTCTGTACATATACTGGGTGCATTGCAACCACCTCTCCCACCCAATACCATCTCTCCACCTACTGTACTTATAGCGCTACAATACAAGGTTCTATCTCGATGCTTCCTGCACTTTGCAGTTACATCGTCGATTTGCGCCTTTTCCTCTTATCCGTTTCCTCCCTATCCTTGTACACATATGGGGTGCACGCATACGACTCCGCACCCCAAGTCTCGTCCTTCTACCTATCGTACTTATGGTTTGGTTTACGTTTCTTTCTTTGGGTCACTTGACCTGGTCTGTGCACAGTCACCTGATCAGGCCCTTAGACGAGGCATCACTGGCAGCAGAGGCTCCTTAGACTTGTTATCTTCGGATCCCTCTGCCAGGTATGCCTCAGTAGCCCTCTATACATGTTGTAGAGCTAATATACTTCGGATCCCTCTGCCAGTCTTGTCTGTGTAGCTCTGAGCATACAGCAGCTGGGGAGTTGCCCTTACAGCATAACAAGTCTCTCTCTGGGTCCCATACTGCGTGCCTGAGCCTGGCTGGAGAGTAGGAGAAGCTTCCTGGACAGCTGGAGACTGTCCCAGACCCCCAGTACGCTTCCCACACCCAGTCTGCCACAACACCAGTGTGCCACCCCTTCCCCCGCCTATTCCTCTCTTCCCCCGACCTCTCTGGCCTCCCTGGGCCCTTTCCCTGTTGCTCCCGACCCCACACTACCCCCACCTATCGTTGCTGGGCCTTATCTGGCCTTATCTCCGGAGTTGAGCTATCTCCTCCTCCTCCCCCCACTCCATTCTCGCTCCTCGGGTTTCTGTGCTTGGTGTGGAGCTTCAGAAGCTTGCACTGGATACACTCCCGCTTGGCCCACCCCTCCTTCACCGCCCAAGTCTTCCTGAAGTCCAACCCCTGGCCTTAGTTCGCCGGTTGACTAGGACCTCTCTGTGATCGCTATTGTCTGTGAACAGTAGTTTGGCGGTTCGAGTGAAGTGACGTGGACTCGCGTGTTTGGACCTCCAGTTGCCTGATTTCTGCCCCTCCCCCTTGTTACTTGACTCGATGGACCCCTCCGACCCTCCGATCGGAAATGCGCCCTGTCCGGCCCCATGGCTGCCGTCCTCCTTCTATGCCGTCACCTACAACAACAAAACCTACCGTCTCCGACCCATGCTCTCCTTCTTCCTTGCCCACGACTCTGCGTATCGGCGCAACTATGCTCCCGATTTCGCTGTCTGGGTTCAAGGGTGCGCGTCCCAGCATCTTGTGTGTCGCACTTGCGGGGGCAAGCACTTCACGCAGGATTGTGGGGAGGACTTTGGTCCCTGGGACAGCACACTCTTCATGGAGGAGCTGACGGAGTTTTGGTTCTGTTGCGAGCAGTACAGCCGTAACTACGAACTGACTCGGACGGATTTGACGGTTCTGCCCTCGGTGCCGGACACACCACCCCTCTCTGCGCCTGCTGCGCCTGCAGCGGCCCCGCCCCCTGCTGCCCCTCTCCCGGTTCCTGAGCGTGTTCTACCACGCACAACACGCCTTGCTTCAACCAACCGGTTTACTCCTCTCCTGTCTTTGGGCATGGAGCCGGTTGTGGACACCTCTGTCCCTGAGCAGGCTGTTGTTGCTCCTGTGGTGCTTGCACCGCAGCCGGCTCGTCAACCCCGTCTCTCCAGGATGGAACGCCGGCTGCCTCGCAGCATCACACTCGCAGCAGTGAACCCGGCTACCTCTCTCCGCATTCGCGTTGAGTTGCAGTCCACAGTCACCCAACGCATTGTCTCTGACTTTGCCTTGATTGACTGCGGTGCTACTGGTCTTGGCTATGTGGATAAAGCCTTCGTGACCGAACGCGGCATCCCAACTTCTACCCTCCAACGACCGATTCCAGTCTTCAATGTTGACGGTTCTCCCAACGAAGCTGGTTCGATCAAGGAAGTTGTGGAGGTCGTGCTCGGTCATAAGGGTCACTCAGAGCGTGTTATCCTCGCAGTAACCAGCCTTGGAAAGCAGAACATCATCCTTGGCTATGGTTGGCTGAGGGAGCACAATCCTGAGATTGACTGGGAGGCTGGCGACCTGAAGCTCACCCGATGTCCTTCCAAGTGTGGCAAGTGCAAGAACGAAGCTAGGACTGATCTCCGCAACCTCCGTCTCAAGCACGAAGCCGACGCAAAGGCACGTCAGGCAGAAGCGCGCAAGCGCAAAGACTGCTGCCGAGGCCCGGAGCCACGTGTGGTTGAGCTGGAGCAGGAAGACGACGATGCTGGTGTTTCTGACGCTGGTGTCTTTGGCTGCGACTCCGATGATGAGTTCCCTGACAACTCTCAAGTCGAAGATGGGGATCGTGTTTTCATGACCTCTCTTTGGCCTGAGAAGGAGTTCATCCGTGCCACGTCTACTGTCTCCCAACGCCTCGCCGAAGCATATGCCAAGAATGCGCCTCGCAGCGTCCAGGACGACCTCCCTGCACACTTCTATGACTTCCAAGATGTGTTTGCAAAGGAGTCGTTCGACGTTCTTCCTGACCGGAAGCCTTGGGATCACGCAATTGAGCTTGTGCCAGATGCGAAACCTGTCAACTGCAAGGTGTACCCCGTGTCCCCTGCAGAGCAGAAGCCTCTGGACGAGTTCCTTGCTGAGAACTTGCGCACCGGTCGCATTCGCCCGTCCAAGTCACCAATGGCCTCTCCAGTCTTCTTTGTCAAGAAGAAGGATGGAAGCCTGCGGTTTGTCCAGGACTACCGCGCGCTAAACAACATGACGGTAAAAAACCGTTATCCTTTGCCGTTGATCAATGACCTGATCAACCGGCTGAAGGGCGCGCGGTACTTCACGAAACTCGATGTACGTTGGGGATTCAACAACGTGCGCATTCGTGAGGGCGACGAATGGAAGGCTGCCTTCCGCACCAACCGGGGTTTGTTTGAGCCATTGGTCATGTTCTTTGGCTTGACAAACAGTCCCGCTACGTTCCAGACCATGATGAACGATATCTTCCATGATTTGATCATGGAGGGTGTTGTTGCAGTCTACCTCGATGACATCCTCATCTACACCAAAACGCGGGAGCAACACCGCGAGGTCACGAGGAAGGTCTTGGAACGTTTGCGCGAATACCGGTTGTTCTTGCGGGCGGACAAGTGCGAGTTTGAGCAAACTCGGATTGAGTACCTGGGAGTCATTATCTCTCATGACCACGTTGAGATGGACCCGGTCAAAGTCGCAGGTGTTGCTGACTGGCCTACGCCTACAAACAAGAAGGAGGTGTCCGCCTTTCTGGGCTTCACCAACTTCTACAGGCGGTTCATCGAGGCGTTCTCCCATGTTGCTCGTCCCTTGTTTGACCTCACGCGCAAGGATGTCGCTTTTGAGTGGTCTTCTGACGCGGATGCTGCCTTTAAGGAGCTGAAGCAGCGGATTACCTCCTCTCCCATTCTCCGCTTGCCTGACGACCTGCGTCCGTTCCGAGTCGAGTGTGACAGCTCCGACTTTGCAACGGGTGCAGTGTTGTCTCAGCAAGCAGAGGATGAGAAGTGGCACCCGGTGGCATTCTACTCCAAGTCCCTGTCTCCTGTGGAACGGAACTACGAGATCCACGACAAGGAGTTGCTGGCCGTCATTCGTTCCTTTGAGGAGTGGCGACACTTCCTTGAAGGAGCCCAGCACTCTGTCGAGGTCTGGACCGACCACAAGAACTTGGAGTACTTCCGCACTGCACGCAAGCTCAATCGTCGGCAAGCTCGCTGGTCTCTCTATCTTTCGCGTTTCGACTACACTCTCCACCACCGTCCGGGGCGCTCTATGGGCAAGCCGGATGCGTTGTCCCGTCGTGCAGACCACGATGACGGGGCTGGAGACAACGAGGATGTTATTCTGCTCAAGCCGGAGACTTTTGTCATCGCAGCTCTGAGCAGCCTCTCTGTCTCTGGTGGAGAAGTCGAGGTTGTAGACAATATCAAGGATGCAATCCGCGACAGTGAGCTCGACGAGCCAGCTACACGGGCAGTGAAGGAGCTGAAGAAGACTCGCAACCGTTCTGTCCGCAGCGCTGAGTGGGACCAGCGCGACGGTTTGCTCTTCTTCCGGGGCAAGGTGTACGTTCCTCCTGCTGGGGACTTGCGCCGGCGCATTGTGGAGCAGCATCATGACTCCAGAGTTGCGGGCCACAAGGGCAGGTTCAAGACTCTGGAGCTGGTGAGCCGCAACTATTGGTGGCCGCAGATGTCTCGGTACATTGGGCAGTACACGAGCACCTGCGACATCTGCCAACGGGTCAAGCCTCGTCGCCGTCTTCCAGTTGGGCAGTTGCTGCCTACTGAGACGCCGAAGGAGCGCTGGTCTCGAGTCTCAGTGGACTTTATCCCTGAGCTTCCAGACGCCAACGGTTTTGACAACATCATGGTGGTTGTGTGCAGGCTCTGCAAACGAGCCCACTTCATCCCTTGCCACACCACTATCAATGCCGTTGGCGCTGCGCGTCTGTTCTACACGCACGTCTGGAAGCTCCATGGTCTGCCTGACGACGTTCTCTCCGACCGTGGTCCGCAGTTTGTGGCTGAGTTCACCAGGGAGCTGTATCGGCTCCTTGGAATCACCATAAGTGCTTCTACAGCACATCACCCACAATCTGACGGTCAGACGGAACGCGTCAACCAGGAACTCGAGATCTACCTTCGTGCCTTTGTCAATGAGCGCCAGGACGACTGGAACGAGCTTATCCCCACTGCCGAGTTTGCGTACAACAATGCGGCCCACGTTTCCACCCAACACTCTCCCTTCCTCCTTGACACTGGCAAGCATCCTCGTATGGGCTTTGAGCCTCGTACTGTGCCAGCCAAGGTTGAAGGTGTTGACGAGTTTGTGGACCGCATGCGCAAGGCAGATGAGGAAGCTCGTGCAGCGCTCACCAAGGCCAAGGATGACCAGGCGCGGTTCTACAACCAGCGGCATGGCCCCACACCGGTGTACAAGCCGGGGGACAAGGTGTGGCTGGACAGCTCTGATGTCCAGACACGACTCCAATCCAAGTTCTCTCATCCTTGGATCGGACCATTTGAGGTGGAACGCGCTGTGGGCACCCATGCCTATCGCCTCAAGCTTCCTCCTTGGATGGGTCGCACCCACCCTGTGTTCCCTGTGGTCAAACTCGAGCTCTCCCCGCCGGACCCGATCCACGGTCGGGAACGACCTCCCACTCCTCATCCTGAGATTGTGGACGGCGAGGAAGAGTGGGAGACAGAGGACATCGTTGACAGCCGGTGGTATCGCAACAAGCTGCAGTTCAAAGTGTGGTACAAAAACACACTGAGAACTGAAGCTGAGTGGCAGCCGGTTGAAAACTTGGGCAACTCGAAACCACTTATCATCAAGTTCTATGAGGCACATCCTAATGCACCTGGAAAAGAACAGTGGTATCGAGCCAACTCTACGCGCCCAAACCAACGCTCTGTCCGACGTCTCTCTGAGGCTGACTTTGCCACACTGTGGTATAACCGGGGCCTTGCAGATGCAAGCACCAACTGGCGCTCTAAGCGTCGGGACGCCGCTTCCTAGAAGGGGGGTGATGTAAGGGGAACTCCCGGTGCGCCATATACCCTTGCTTTCCTTTTTCCTTTTTCGGTCTCTTTCCCTTCTCCGTTCCCCTCCTCTCTCTGTACATATACTGGGTGCATTGCAACCACCTCTCCCACCCAATACCATCTCTCCACCTACTGTACTTATAGCGCTACAATACAAGGTTCTATCTCGATGCTTCCTGCACTTTGCAGTTACATCGTCGATTTGCGCCTTTTCCTCTTATCCGTTTCCTCCCTATCCTTGTACACATATGGGGTGCACGCATACGACTCCGCACCCCAAGTCTCGTCCTTCTACCTATCGTACTTATGGTTTGGTTTACGTTTCTTTCTTTGGGTCACTTGACCTGGTCTGTGCACAGTCACCTGATCAGGCCCTTAGACGAGGCATCACTGGCAGCAGAGGCTCCTTAGACTTGTTATCTTCGGATCCCTCTGCCAGGTATGCCTCAGTAGCCCTCTATACATGTTGTAGAGCTAATATACTTCGGATCCCTCTGCCAGTCTTGTCTGTGTAGCTCTGAGCATACAGCAGCTGGGGAGTTGCCCTTACAATTTTGCAAATCTATCAGAATCCGGTGCGCCTTTTATCCCGCATTTACCACCTTCTTTGTCCGACCACCTTCCAGGCGACGGCAACGGCCCGCGTTCTCGTCTACTCGGCCACTCGTTCTGCGGGTCGCGTCATGGACATCGCAACTGGCGAAGCGCCAGCTGGCCGCCTTCTCGTACCTGGAAACGGGCCGCTTGAAAATATGCTGCTTCGCATCCCGGCCCTGCCGCCCATTGACTTCGACTCTTGCTTCGATATCTCCATGCAACACGGACTCGGCGACTTGCAACACTGCGACTGCATCGTCGAAGTTCGGGACCTCCGACATCTCTATCGATTCTATCTCCGGGCGCGCTTTACACTGCGGAGAAAACATGATATAACCTACGGTTATATGCGAAGCATATTCTGTATATGCTCAACATATGCTCCAACATATGATCAGCATATAACCTATGGGTATATGCGAAGCATATGTGAAGGATACTATATATATGCTCAACATATGCTTCGCATATGCTTCAACATATGCGCAGGGCATGAGGCAAAGCATATTTTAATGAATGGCAGGATTCAGATTGGGATTTGTCCTCATGGTGAAGCGCGCTCGTTCCTGGGTCCCCTGGGTCCTTTGAGGAGTCGATCCTGTAGCCCCGAACGAGGGGAACAAGACGCAAGTTACCGCGTTTTTGTAAGCGTAGCCGTTCCAGAGATATTCGCAAATTACTGTGTGCCTCATGGCTGCCACATGCCATAGTAATTTGCGAATATCTCTGGAACGGCTACGCCTACAAATACGCGGTAACTTGCGTCTCGTTCCCCTCATTCGGCGCTACAGGATGCACCCCTCGACGGGCTCGGGGACCCAGTAACGACCGCGCTTCACCATGAGGACGAATCCCAATCTGAATCCTGCCATTTATTAAAATATGCTTTGCCTCATGCCCTGCGCATATGTTGAAGCATATGCGAAGCATATGTTGAGCATATATATAGTGTCCTTCACATATGCTTCGCATATACCCATAGGTTATATGCTGATCATATGTTGGAGCATATGTTGAGCATATACAGAATATGCTTCGCATATAACCGTAGGTTATATCATGTTTTCTCCGCAGTGTTACGTCTTTTGCCCCGGGCAACGCCGCGTTGTCCTTGCTTTGCAAGGCCAAGGGAGTTCCGTCTTGGCCTGGAGAAATCGCCGTCGTCCAACTCGGAGTCTCCGTGCCCTATCGCAACGTCGTGAACCGGACTAAAGCACGCGAAGCAATCTCAATGTAAGTGTTTTTGCCTTTTCGCAGATCTGCGACTCAACCGCTTTCTAGCTTCATCCGCAGGTGGCACTGGAAGACCGCGAGGAACGAGGACATGCCGCGGTTCATTTCGGCGCCAGTGTGGGTTGCAGGGAGGGTCGCTAGTGCAGCATAGCGTAGTCCTAGCCTTAGACGACATTGTTCATGTACGGATTCGGAATCAATCTCGCGGTATCTAGATCTATGATTGATTTCCCACTGCTAAGCTCTTGTTTCCTCCCTCATCGTGCGCGCGATCCTCTACGTCTGTTGGCGTTGCCCTACGTACTGCACTGTGTTTTAACGTCCGTGGCGTTGCCCTACGTTCAACATAAACTCGCATCGCAATGGCGCAGACTCTGGTCGAGATACTGAAAGATCGGCGATTTGAGGCCCTCCGGCGCTTCCAGAACCTTGACAACTGGATTTCGCAGATGTGGCCCTCCTTCTCAACACCGATGATTACAACTGCCCTCGAGCAACACACTCAAATTCCCGAATTCCTCGAATCGGTGACCACAACTATCATAGGAGCAATGTAGTGCGTTTTTCAGTAATTAGTAGCTATAAGTAATTGACGAATATTCAGTCCTGATGTGCCCGATGCTCCGTCTCCGCGTCACGACGGAATCCCCGTTCTGGGGTGGCGGTTCTATGGGGCTGTTCTTGTTGCACAAGCAAGCCAACTACAGGGCAATACGGGTTTAACCTTCAGCGATCCTATGTGGGGCGTAGACGAGGAGGTCCTTCATGAGTCAAGTTACGATAATGGCGCATTTTTGGCCGCAAGCGAATATATTGCAATGTTCCTCTTTGCTGCCCTTGCAATTGGCAGGCAAGATATGGAACCTGGTTCTGCTCAAGAGCTTATTGATGATCTTGCGACAACCTATGGATGGCTTGTTCCTACCGCTGGTACATTGCCATATCCTCAGGTCCTCCTTGACCACGATGGCTATCTTACATTGTTCCCTCAACCTGATCTCGACATCAGCCACCTCTTCCTGTTGGAACGCCAAGCATCATTGCTCAATGGCTTACTGAACGCAGTAATACCTTGGCGTATATTGCCAAATTATCAGAGGAGCTGGAGGAGCTTGGAGCACCCTGCATAAAGCACAAGATAAATCTCTTGAGTATGCGGACAGGGGGGCCATCAAAGACCCCCGACAACACGGAGAATTATGTGGCAGATCTCGAGGAGGATGTTCAGAAATTCCAGAAGGAAATTGAACATCTCAATGAGCGCCTTCTGGAGACCGAAAAGCTGCGCTATAAGGAGCAAGAGGCCCTGTCTCGTGCACTTAAGGAGAAGAAGGAACTTGAATCTCGGGTTTCTACATTGGAAGCGTTGGACAAACAAAGAGATGGTCAGATTTCGAACATGGAAACAATGATAGAGGTAGTGATATCTAATACCTCTGTTGAAAGTTGCTGACTTGGCAATTTAGGAGTTGCAAGAAAAATCGCAAAAGCCTGAGCCTGAGGCAAAGCAGCAAGCCCAGCACTTCAAGCGCAAATACAATGATCAGCCCCATACAAAGGTCAGTCATTATCAACGATAAATCTATACTAATGAATGCATAGGCAGGGCTTGAGAGTGAGAATTTGAGCCTCCAGTTGCAGCTTTCTCGGATAAAGATGGATAAGGTCGGTAGCTGTCCTTGTTTTGAAATTACCTGAACGTCCAAATTTTAGAGCAAAATTGAGCAAGAGCTCTCCAAGATCCAAGATGATCGTACTCAGGTCAGCACTTTCCAAAGAAGTACATTCTCGTAGATCTGATTCAGTGTTAGCTGGAGGAGACACTCAATGCAGATATTGCGGCTTTGAAATCCAAGCTATTGGAAAGTGATGAGATCAACCTTGCGGAGATCGTGAGTTTAATGAACACATGATACAAAAAAAAACTAACACAGCCTCAAGAATGAGCTCAAAAATTCTCTTCAAACTGCCCAAGAGGAGACTGCAACTCTGCGCATTGATCTCCTTGCTGCCCAGAACGATGATGTTCAAGCTGTCAGTATAATCTTCTCATTCTGACCAATTCTCAAAGAAGTGCAGGAAGATTTGGCAAAATCTCTTTCTGAAGCACAGCTTGCAAATGAGGCGGTATGCGCTCACTATGCAATTATGAAGGGGCTCATTTATGTGCTTCAGATGGCAGATCAAATTCGCAAAGCTGCATCGACTGAGTCTGCCCTCAGAAGAGAAGCTAGCGAGAGCCACAAAGAGGTTCTTTCTTTCCTTCTGTTGAGATATCCCTAATCATTTCCATCTCAAGCTTGCCCAAGCTCGCTCTGACTCCAAGACCTACTTGGTCACAGGGCTTATTGCTTTACGTGCAATCAATCTGAGAACTTGCGTTGATGACCAAGCTGGCAAACACGGAGTCTAGTCTGAACATGACAACCACAGATCTTGAGCATGAGCGTTCTAAAGCATCTGCTCTCAAATCAACAGTTTCGGAATTGGGAACTGAGCTCTTTCAGGCAAGGCAAGAGGTTGTATGTTTTTTTTTTCTTTATGTTTGAAAGCCCTGGGCTAATGAATTTTCGAGGACAAGCTCAAGACTGAGATGGAGGATAACCTGGCTAAATGTCAATCTGAAGCAAGCATCCATGTGAGAGGTGTTCTCTGTCTGAGTCCTTCAGCCTCTCAAGTCTGCTTACAGCAGGAGAGCATGAAGCAAACTATCAAAGGCCTTGAAACCAAGCTATCAGAGGAACACGAATTGTGCACAATGGAGAAGGTTTGAGTTTTATCATATCAATAAAATTAAGTTGAACGGTTTTTCAAGAACAAGCTCACAATGTCAATCTCTGAGTTGGAGGACAAATTGAATAAAGCCAACTCTGAGGAGAGTGTGAGAGGAGTTGATTCTTCAATTCTCTAGCCTCAATTCATTTGCAGCCGGAGAAGCTACAGGCAACAGTTGCAGATCTCGAAAAGAAGCTCTCTATAGAAAGAAAACAGTACTTGACAGACACGGTCTGTTTTCTTTTGGTGCCAAATGTAAACCACACTCAGCCTTGCATCTCAAGGGCAAACTCGGGGAAATGATTCATTCACTACGGCAGGATCTCTCGGAAGCCACCGAGTCAAAGCAAGCATACCTGGAAGAGGCAGTACGTATAGCCAAGTTGCTAGTAATCTACTGAAATTATCTAGACAAAGTACAAGAATAGTGTCGAGAAGCTTGAAAAGGAGCTAAAAAAGCAGACAAAAAAACAGGACAAGCAAGCAAAGAAGCAGGAAAAGCAAGCGCAGTACGAAAGGGCCATTCATGGTGATGAACTGGTGTCTGCCTATAATAAAGGCCGTTCAGTTCAGCGATATGAGCAGTAGATAATTTTGATCAGTCCTTTGTCTTCCTGTTGATCGGATAAGTGCCCAGAGCCCTGCATTTGAGAGTCAAGGCGTAGCCTTAGACGCAGCTCAACTCGTTTGTTCATTCTATGTACATGTACATGTAGATTGTACATCTTCGTATACTACAAGGAACAGTGGAACAGCTCATATGAGCGCTACAAACGACCCCAAGAAAATTGTACAGCTTCGTATGCTACAAGGAAAAGCGGAACGGCTCGTATGAGCGCTACAAACAACTCCAAGAAACTATGCAATTTAATCGCCCAAGTCCAATAAAGCGGCGGCGGCGGCATTCGCCTTTTTTGTGCATCGCCAGGATATCCACCTCCGTCTCTTTGAAGCGTCCGTGTTTTTTGTAGACCGTAAGCACAAGCTTCGTGCTGATCTCGTGCGTGGTCGCCATTTCCTTCGCCAACTGCAACCCAATGTGCTCCACGTACATGTCGTCGTCCTCAGCAACCTTGATCTCCTCCTCGCCAACGTCGTCGTAAAGGACAGGCGAAAGTTCTCGGGTGCCAGTTGCATCCACCATTTCCTTGAGCGCATCCTTGGTCTTCTTGATGTCATTGCATTTTTTGAAGATTCTGAGTACGACGTGGGGACTCCACTCGAACTGGGCTGCGAGAACGCGCAACATTTCGACTCCAATCTGATGGAGGAGCCGCAGCGTTGCGGGCGCGAGGGGCAAGCGGCTTATGACTTGCTTTTGCTGGTGCCCGGGCAAGCTGGCATTGGCGGCGGGGCGTGTCGCATTGGTCCCCACTTGCGACGAGGATTCTGCTGCGGCCGCGGACGCGCTGATAGTCAAAGGGAGGTGTTTCAGAGCTTGGGAGTGTGCCGACGTTGACGGCGTCGTGGGGATCGGCACCGCCGGGCCCGTTTTGACCGGTTGAATTGCGTGCACGGGTGAACGCTGCTCCAGCTGGACTTCTTCGACGAGAGAGCAATGCAGGTTCGAGCTTTGTGCCTGTTCCAGACTCACGATAGGTGGAATCAATTGCCTCGGAACGGGGTCGCGCTGAGAAGATTGTGCCGCCGCCGGTCTGAGGGCTGGGGCTTTAACGGGGGGAGGCTGCTGTTCGGCTGCGCGTTTTTGCTGGGAAAACGTGAACGAGACCTCCTCCGTCTTAGTTGGCTGCTGTTCGCCTGCGCGTTTTTGCTGGGAAGACGTGAACGAGGCCTCCTTTGTCTTGGTTGGCTCGGGACTAGGGCTCGCATTAATTATGTGTGTCAAGCATGTATCGACAAACCTTTCGCTCTGTTCGGAATCTCTTTCGCTCTGTTCGGAATCCCTTTCGCTCTGTTCGGGATCGACGTCCATTCTGTCGTGGGCTTGCACGGTACGAGCGCGCGCTCGTTGCTTTCCTTGAACTTTTTTGACGAGGGCGTCGATCTTGGAGGCATTGTTCCGGTAGTACTTTACCCAATTGGTGTCCGTATGTCGTGGACCCCAGGAACACATCCCGTCTTCCTGTTTTTTTTTTTTTTCATTAGATTATATTGCATGGCGACGGAGAATCTCACGTTTTTGGCAAGTTTCGTATACAAGGCCAAACTCATGCGCCTTTCGCGGTTTGGGCTCTTGATGGCCAGGAATTGGACCAAGTTTGTCTGATCGTCGTCGGTAAATGCAAACCTACTGCGCCTCAATGATCAACGATGTGGGGCTTTCGCGCACTTACACGGGCATAGTTACTGGGATGTTCTTGCGGAGCTGGTATGCCTGAATCTCTTCGTCCAGTTGTGTTTGGTGACGCCTATACCACCCCAGCCAACATTCCTTCGACCGGTTCACCGCCCAATCACACTAGAATACATTGGATATCGAGTCTGCGGGAGCACCAGAGTTCCTACCTTAGCCATGATTGCATACCCGGATAGGGAAGTTCGGTGGTACGCCAGCGGGCCAATTTTGCGATACGTATTCAACAAAAGCTTTGTGTTCTCGAGCAGTGTATCTGGTTAAACAAGCTCAGTGATTGTTGCTAGTCTAGTACTGTAATTACTTGGAGGTGGCCATGGGGCGAGTTATAGAGTCTAGGTCTTGATCCATGCGAATTTTCTGGTGAACGGAACGCAGGGCAACGCCACTGTCGTTTACAAACTGGCTGGGCAACGCCACAGTCCAGAGGGGAAGCGGATTTCGAGCTCGTTCCGCCGGTTTTCGTGTTGCGCAGCAGTTGTGTGCTGGTGGTCCGAAACCAAGAAACGATGATGCAATCACGGCATCCTTATCCCAAACCACCACCCACCAAAGTTCGACCTTCCCTACCTCCGTGGCGTTGCCCGGGCGTAGGAAAAGAGTTTGCAGCTCTCTTTCGTCGTTGGGACGACAGCGGCGTTGCCCTGCGTTCGACGCTGCAATCAACGCGAAACTTGGCGTTGCCTTCTCCCTCATCCGCACAACCGATTGAACTGCTCCGGTTCTTCTCCCCGTATTCCTTCATAAACGGCCGTCTGCATCTCGGACACGCCTTCACCATCTCAAAGATCGAGTTCGCCGCAGGATACCAACGCATGTTGAGCAAGCGTACCTTGTTCCCCCACGGCTTCCATGTTACTGGTTTGCCTATCAAGGTTGGCCGCACTTTGCTACTGTCTCAACTACAATAACGCGTTACGTAGGCATCTCCCGACAAACTCGTTCGCGAGATGGAGTTGTTTGGTCCCGATTTCGAGAACTTTGAAGAGGTCTCGCAGCGGATGGCGGAGGAGGCCGAGGAGAAGGAGAAGTCTGCCGCCGCGGTCAAGGATGGCCCTTTCGAGAAGGCAAAGGCGAAGACGGGCAAGCTCGTGTCCAAATCCACCACCCGGCCACACGTACCAGTTCCAAATCTTGCAATCCATCGACATCCCGACCAAGGACATCAAGCTGTTTGCGGACCCGCAACATTGGCTCAAGTACTTTCCGCCAATCGCGATTGTGAGTGTACGCCCGCTGTCCGCCGACCCCGTTCAACGTTTTTAGGAAGACCAGATGTCCTTTGGGTCCCGCATGGACTGGCGTCGCCGATTTCTGACAACCCCCGCCAAATCTTACTGCGACGCGCTCGTTCGCTGGCAAATGAACAAGCTACATCGTCTGGGCAAGATTAAACGGCGAACGATACACGATATACAATCCCAAGGACGGTCAACCGTGTATGGACCACGATCGTTCCGATGGCGAAGCGCTGGGGCCACACTACAGTCAAGATGGGGGTGGTGGAATGGAGCGATGCGTCCAAGAGTGCGCTGGACGGTCAAGTCGGAGGGGGAACCGTGTTTCTTGTACCTATCGCGCTGCTCGCCCCGTGTCTACTCTACGGTAGCATCTCCCTAAGAATCACCCCCGCCCCCGTCAATGCGTTCCGCGCCCTCGTCACCGCTGCGTCTTCGCCACCAAGCGCCGCCACAGAGAAGAACTCGCGGTGTCTGCCGCCGCAGTAGGCGCAGAAAAACCGGGAACCAAGCCACGCATGCGTCGAATTCGGAAAGCGTCGTGAATTACGCGTTCTGCGCGAATTGCAGTCAAACGCGGCCCAAAAACGAAAACTTACCGCCGAAGTTTCACCGCCGATACGTCCCATGTAATGATGTAGTCCAGTTCGATACCTGGGCATCTCCTCTCGTGTTCAGCAGACCGGCGGGCCATGTCCACGGTTCCTCCAACTTTTGCCACGGTACGCCCGTCGAGGGTGGTGGTCAAGCCGATGTAATTTGTTCCTGGGTAGTCCATCGTCGAGCGTGCGCACGGTACGCCGATAGCGCCCGGTATCGTCGCCTGACTTGCGACCGATTTCGTCTCCGTGTCGCCATTGATGAGTAGGGTTGGTTATGTTTGGATGTCGAGTTGGGGGATCGAGATCTGGGACCAGGAGGATCGAGAGAGCTAGAGGATGAGAGGTAGTCGAGTACCTCTGTCGTGTCGAAGAATACCGATGTCGTTTGTGCTTTCAGCTGACGAGAACGCGAGCGCATCGAGATCTGGGACCAGGAGGATCGAGAGAGCTGGAGAGGTAGTCGAGTACCTCTGTCGTGTTGCATGAAGAATACCTCCGTCGATTGGTGTTTTCAGTTGACGAGAACGTGAGCGCCAGTGGCGAAGTGAGCTAAAACACCATACTGCTACACACTCGAGGTTCACTTGTCGAATTACAGTTCGTTCTAGATACTATGTATTCAAAGGCTACGAACAAGTCCGTATTGCTGGCGCGCCGCCGTGGAATCAGGATGTATAGCATGCTCTACGCCAGGCAATCATAATAAAAATTCCTTTGTTCTAACATATATATATATACTCAAGGATCGTAGTCGCGATCGCCTGTTACTCTCCACTCCCTTTGTCCCAAGCTATCCGCAAACTCAAAAGATGCTCCCAAGATCCATTCTGTCGTTCTTGCGGCCACATTTCTCGGTTCCCGGAGGGCAGTTCTTGACTCTATTCTGTTTGGAGTCCTAAATACATTCATGTACACATCATGTAGTCGAATAAGATGTAGTCGTGTACTCTCTCTGCAATCTTGTTCATCTCATCGTTCCAAACTTGTCCTCCCGCGGCGTTGCCGTCAAATTTAAAGCAAATGGAACGAACGCCCGGTACCAACGGTAACTCTCTTAGAATCGGTATCTCGAGCCGGTTCGCGACCTTGTGAAAAGACTTGGTCAGTCCGAAGAGACGATGAGGCGGTAATCTGTAGCATTGAGTTCGATATCCAGAAGATAAGAGGAGATGTACCGGTGCACTTAGTTTCCTAAGCATTATGTCTCTGCGAACGCCGGCCAGGGCAACATCCTGAGGTGTTGAAACAATGACGGCGCCATCGACGTTAACGAGCTGTCCCAGAGACAGCGGAACGCCGTCAGTACCTGGGTGGAAGGTTGAAAAAGAGTGCGGTTACTGGCCGTGCCTGTAGTCGTCCCATCGACGTCGAAGAGCAGCTGCTGGAAGGCCTTTTGAACCACGAGGCCGCGGTCGAGTCTGATTGAGCAGCGCGTGGAAGCAGGATGAGAGTTTGCGAGCGGCCAAAGCAAAGGCGAATTGAAGGCGACGGTGCTCTTTCCGACGCCGCGCTGGAAGGCCTTTTGAACCACGAGGCCGCGGTCGAGTCTGATTGAGCAGCGCGTGGAAGCAGGATGAGAGTTTGCGAGCGGCCAAAGCAAAGGCGAATTGAAGGCGACGGTGCTCTTTCCGACGCCGCCCTTGCCACTGCGTCGGACGCTGGGCAACGCCGCAGTCGTCCAACAGCGAGAATGTCGATTCCCCCACGTCCGGGCAACGCCACGGACGTAGAGACGAGTCGGCGCGTCGAGATGGTGGCTGGAATCAAGAGCGTCACGCTGATATCACCTGAATCTGAACCACCACCATCCCAGCGCCAACCTCCCTTCCCCGGCCCTTCCCTACCTCCGTGGCGCTGCCCGGACGTATGGAAGGGTCCGCAGTTCTTTTCCCCATCTTCGAACGACTGCGGCGTTGCCCAGCGTTTGCCCAGCGTTACCGCCGTTTTCCTCTGTCTTGCAGCACTCTTGCTTGCCCCTTTCCAACTCGACACGACGCATTAACGTCCAACACCGCCATTTGCTTCTCACTGGCTCTTCGCACAAGAGCATCCTCGCATCCACGTCTCCAAGGCCAACGCGGTTCCTTTGCGGGCTTCCCGAAATCGATTTCATGTTATCGACTGGCTTCATTCTCAAGGTAGGCCGCCCTTCGCCGCCGTCTACACCTACAATAAACGCATATCCAGGCTTCTCCCTACAAACTCATGTTGTCTCAATCCTGACGAGGTATCGTAGCATGGATGGCGGAGGAGGGCCGGGGAGAAGGAGAACCGAGCAAGGAGAATCCAGCTGTTGTCGCGTATATCAAGGTGCGTTGTCCCTCGTGCCGGCCGTGCTCAATTAATCCCCAATAGTTGCAAAGACCCTCGAGACGGAGCGCGTCCAGGGCCGTCCTCTTTAGACGTCGATATTATTCGTTAGTCTCTCCGTGCCCTAATCCTAAGTACCCTTTGTTTCGCGTCGAGAAATAGATCCTGTTGGGTCAATAAGGGGAGGATAAGTATGGGCGCTTGGCCGCTAGAATCCTAATCAAGGCCGGCGATCAGAATCCTCTGTGGGATTCATTAACATATGCTCCATGAGCATATGCAACACGTGCAGGCGGAGCATATGCGAAGCATATGTTGAGCATATATTAAATATGCTTCGCATATGCTCATGCAGCATATGTTGAGCATATGTTGAGCATATGTGAAGCATATTTAATATATGCTTCACATATGCCTCGCATATACCCGTAGGTTATATGCTGATCATATGTTGGAGCATATGTTGAGTATATACAGAATATGCTTCGCATATAACCGTAGGTTATATCATGTTTTCTCCGCAGTGTGACCACCCGCCGTTAAAGTTGCGCGGGTTTGTGGGCACTACTGCGCAGTGCGAGCGCAGCCTCCGAAATGAGCGCCGACAGTTGGTCCTCGTAGCCGTACTGCTTGGACGCGATCACAGGCTTGAGCGCGGCTGCAAGCAGCGCTGTTTGCGTAATTGGCGAGGGTACAGTGAAAGTGGACTGTTCTTTTCAAGGAAGATGTCAGTGGCATATTCGAGTGGAGACCGCATACGCACTTTCTAGCTCGGCCAGTGCCTTGACTGACGCGGTCTCGTAGCCGGGGATGATATCGGTTAGCTTGAGGCCCACGAGCAGGAGATTCTCCGCCTTCTTAAGCAGCTCTCCGGCGAGGATGATGACGAGATTAGTCGTGTCGCCCATCTCGACCTCTTGCGCTTGCGACGCCATGACCACCAGTTTTGCTGCAGGATGCGCGACCTCGATCTCGCGGATAATCGTGGCTGCATCCGAGGTGACAAAGAGCTTGCCGAGGTGGTTTATTATGAGTTTGTTTTGAGCTTGGAACGAGTTAAAACCTGGATGTGCTGCGACGAGAACAGCTAACCGAGGGGACCGAAACTGGTTCTCACCCAGAGCTCTGTAACGGCCTGGATATTGCGGAGGATTGCTTCATCGAGGCCAGAGCGGTGCTTGTAGCCATCCTGGAATATGGGGACACCGTTGGCTTATTTTGGTGGTGGTAGAACAGAGACAAGACGCGTCGACGCCGCAAAATTTAAGATCACACCCGGCCATGAGTGAACCACCACCAGAGCACATCGCAAAATAGAGAAATGGCAGCAGGCTCGTCTAGAGAGAAAGCAGCGCGCAGAGTACCAGTTCCAAATGGTCCAGCTTACAGACACCGTCCGTGTTTATCTCGTCTTTAATCCGCTCGAGCTCACTGGGGTCCAGATTAACGACAACTCCGTTCCAAATCTCGTCCGTCCGCCTCGAGGGTACCCGCACGACGCGGCGGCGTCGCGGCCATCCTTTCTCAAATTCCTCATCGACTCGTTATTACCCGCACCGAGCGCGGAGAGCGACCTTGAGTCTTCAATCAAGACTGCAGCAAGCATTGCAGACACCCTCAAGCTTACGGGCCATCTTCCGCTCCGTCAATGCACGACCGAAACCGCTCAGTCGCCTGCGCCGCCGCGCGCGTGAATATGGCAAGTTTCGGGTCAAGGCGGCGACCGACATCACTGGTGAAAATTCCGGCAGCACGGTGAGCCCAGCACACTCCGATGTATCCTTTCTTAAGGCAGTCAGAGCCTTGACGCGACTATCCGTAACGTCTTCGGTGGTGGCGAAACCCTGACCGCAAATACCTCTGTCGGAGCGGCGACCAAGGCGTTCAACGCAGCATTTTCGGTCCCGCTCACGCCGTCGCTTTGTACACGCGGAGAGCTACAAGCATTTGTGTCTGAAACAAACTTTACCAAATCTGTGAGCTGCACAGAGGGCATTCGCGGCGTCAGGGCTCTTGTCAGGGTGAGGTTAGCGTGAAGCGCGCTTACCAACGCGTTGTTGACATCGTCTCCGCCAGATGGAGCCATTCGACACAGGATGCACCGTGCACGAGTCTGCGTACAATGCAGTTTTGCGGAACATTGGGCATCTTCTGCCAGAGGCGTCGATGGCGTACGCGATTTTGTCTTTGTCGGAATCATTCTAACTGGTCGCACAGAAGACGGCAAGAAGCTGGCCCAAGCAAGCTTCAAATCATCATTGTCGCATACTTTCGTGCTCGACAGACGCGACGACTCGCTGATGTCGACCAAAGGCTTCTATCTTCGTACACTCAATGAGGTGGCTGGCCTCGTAGGAGATGCTGCCTTCGTGAAGTCGGAAGTGGACGCCAAGATCTTGCGTCCGCTGGTCTCCGGAATTGTAGGCTGAAGATTCCTCTCTTGGCGTGTTCTCATTCATTTCCAGTCCGTCTCGCTCGCTGCTTGCTCCGGACGTCATTCTCAGGCTAATTGGAAAGTCAACTTTCCTCCGGACCGTTTTCAACTCGGCGGTCCTACTTCGATACGCTCATTCCGAACGAGCGGCATGGCTCCCCGGGATTCCCATATTTCGTCGTCGACAACAACCGGGGCGGACTCGCTCGGTGGCGAAGCTTTATGGTCTGTCTTCCAGGCTGAGTGTTATGTCTGACCTCGCGATATGGAGGCCGAGGACGTGACGCAGCATCCGACGGGCGTCCCGAGTGTCACTGCAGGGAAATTACAATATTTCACTGGTGAAATATGTTGATAATATCCTGAGAATATTTCGAATATGTTGCCCATATAATCAACATATTCCACCGGTGGAATATTCGGAATATTATCACCATATGTTCAACATATCTTACCCATATAATCAACATATTCCACCAGTGAAATATTCGGAATATTATCACCATATGTTCAACATATGTTACCCATATGTTCAACATATTCCACCAGTGGGATATTCGGAATATACTCACCATATGTTCAACATATGTTACCCATATGTTCAACATATTCCACCAGTGGGATATTCGGAATATCATCACCATATCTTCAACATATCTTCACAATATCCCACCAGTGGAATATTTGTCACAGTCAATCCCAGGATTTTTGTTGGATTCCTAGCACAATGGCGCCTGCGTCCCCCAGGGTCATCCAGGGGTCGATTCTGTAGCGCCAAGCGAGGGGAACACAACGCAAGTTACCGCGTAGCTGTCCGCGCAGCCGTTCTCAAGATATTCGCAGTTTACTGTCTTTGTGCCTCATGGCTGCCACATGTTCTGGAGCAGGTGGTATTGGCTGCCCCGGCTTTGTGCAGGGCGTTTTCTGCAGCCTGGAGTAAGGGCATTTCAACGAGTGCTTTACCATATTTTTTGCTGCAGCCATTGAGGAGATATTCCCAAAAGTATTTCCGCCCCATGGTAACCACATGCCTAGGTCTGGCAATCACTGTCACTTGGTGTAGTGGTCTCGGCTGCTGCTTTTGCATTCCGAGGTGATCTTCGGTTCAATCCTCATGCAAACCACCATTTTTCTGTGTTTGACTTTTCAGTCCTGTTGCTCGCTCAAGGGCTCGGGATGAGGCTGCCTTGAACAAAAGGCCCCTCGGTTTATGATACACAGCAATTTCTCTTCCTGCCGGCCTGTTTTGTTTCTCAAGGTTCCCTTTTTTTTCTTCTATTGCTCAACATCCCTGAAAATTGCAATACTGCTGCACTTGCCACCCAAAATTCGTAGTGCATGTCAAGATTTGGGGTAAAATAAGCCTAACTATTATAATATATACAAGGAGAATAAAGCAACAGGGGGCTGTTTCATCAAGCCAAGGAAAATGGCTGTTGTACATTTGGAGGAAACAAGAATACAACACATCAAACCTGAGCAAAGGCAGTGTAAATTAATTTACTTGCTTGCTCCTTGTAATTAAATAAGAGATGCAGAGCTACGGGGGCCCCTACTACATCCTGGGAAATTTTGATGTGCAACTCAATGTTGCTGTTGCAAGAGACAAAACAGTCCTTGATAAGGTAGACACAATCAATTTTCATCAAGTGCAAAGCTTCCAATATGAACTATGATGCAAGGTCTGCAATTTAGAGGAAAATGAACCACAGATATTCAGAATTTGGTTGGGATGAACAATGTAAGGGACAGAACAAAACAGGCCAGCCGTGAGAGTCTGTGTTAGTAACCAACCGCAAGCGGGTGAAGAGTACTGTAGTATTTCGTTCAATTCGTAAAACACATGGCATTTTGATGGCAACAAATGCGTCAATAAATCAGATAAATTGAGAAAAAAAATATTTCTGCTGTCTTTGGAAATGGTGTGTGTGACATGTGGCGTGTGAGTTGAACAAAATACTACAGTATGCATGCTAGAGCAAGAGTGATTTGTATGAGGAGAAATGTGATTAACAAATGTCTTAATGATTGCAAGTCCACCCGTCCGGCCACTGTAAAAGTACAGGTTCTTACCTCATCAAAAATTCCGGACTTTTCCCTGCCTTTTTTTCCCACAGAAAATCCACCTTTTTGGGCTATTTGTATTCCCATAAGATGAGGCGTAAAATTCTCCTTTATATCAATGTCCACCGGACGGAATTGGCTCAAAATTTGAGTTCAATCAATGCATGGATTGTACAAAGGAATTTTTTTCAATCGCCAAGCATGGCCAAGATAATATGGTTCTGCTTTGTGCAATTTGTAGAAGATATGTCTAAGATGATACATGCAAATTCTGAAAGAAATTGTAGCAGTGCAAGGCGCCCCATTCCAACAAAGGTGCAAATCACGGGTGTGGCCATTACTTGTAGTCCTTGGTGGATTCACAGCATGGGTTCCCAACTATCCGGATTGTGCAAAACATATGCTGTGAGCAACCCTCCAGAAAATTCAGAACCTTGGAACCAGAAGATGTTGCAAAAATGCGGATAGAAGTCGCGGCCAGGGTTGTTTTCCTCCCGTTCTGCAAGCTTTTCAGTGGAGGAAGCAGCAAAAACTTCTATTTTGGGTCGGTCGAGCGGGAGAAGATCCGACCGTGACATAAGCGGCACCGCAACGGGTTTCTGAACTGGGGGCCCGGTGATGGATAACACCGCGAGCCTTAGCAACGCCGAGAAGCGCGTTGTAGTTATGCGCAGCTTCCTCGTAGGTGGAGAGAAGCAGCGCGAGACGCTGGATATGGATAGTGGCCTCGTCGCGCCTGCCCGTCCGCGTTCGCGCCGTCCGTTCTTTCCACCTTCCACGTCCTTTCCAACATCCAAGTACACCCTTGTTATTCCTTTGCATCATCTCCGCTTTTTGATACCATCAACTCCACCTATCTCCTCCCATATCCGTTTTCTTGATCACATCAAATTTTCCTTATTCCACCCATCCACTTTGTTGGAAGCCAAAATCCAACTCCAAGTCCCACATTCTTTCATATCCGTTACCTCCGCTCCCTCCGGTCACCGAGATCAATCCATACATCCGGCCCCATCTCCACTCCACCTAGGTTGGACATTGCTCCTTCCAACTCCGCTCCGCTCTGACATTCTCCCGCACATAATTCTGGTGCACTCCGCACACTCTGGCCTTCACCGCTCGTGGCTTGCGGCCCAAAAGGGGGATACTGTCATAGCCGTGCACAGCCACTTTGGCAGAGATGTCACATATAGGTCAAAAGCATTCCGCTTCTGATCCTGGAGCTTATTGCAGATGTTCCGCCCAGTCCACTCCGAGTTCCATTCCACCCAAAATCCTTCTAACCTCACTTCCGATCCTCTCGAAGTTGCAAATGCCAAGCTCCACTCTGACATCGAAATACAATGGCAGAGGACGAATCAAAAGTCAGATCAAACGTCGAAGATCGTTGGAAGTTGGAATTCAAACAACCAACTCAGAAACAACTTCTAAACGTCTAAAACTAATCCCTATGCATTCCACCTCAAGTACATCTCACTCAGCCGAAACTCTGCCTCCGATATCCATCTCCAACGCTCCGCTCCAACTTGGATTTGAGTCTTGAGTCTCTTGTACCCATCTATGAACCTATGCCTCCAAATATCCCTCCGCATATGCTTCTCCTCCACTTCTCCTTCTTGTCTTGTCTCCACCTCATGTCTTCTCACCATCTACATGTGGCGATTCCACCAGTCACACTTATTATTTACCATCATTCCTGATTAGGCAGTTTCCTTATTGTTTGCCTACACCCTTATTGTCTTATTGTCTTGCCTTGCCTTATCTGTATCTAGTCCATTTTGTATAAGTAGGACTGGAGACCCTTCAGGACTCCAGTTTGATTATTTTAGTTGCTTCTTGTTGCTCCTCTCTCTCTCTGCACTGGCCTCCTCTGAACTTGTCTGGACTCCAATATCAGCCAACAACTCCGACGTTCTGCTTTGTTGTTACAGGCCTGGCCTTGTGCTCGACCACAAGTTTCCTTTGGTACCTCCGCTCTGGCTTCCGCTCTGCTCTCCTCCAACCTCTGCCTGATCTCCGCTTTGATCTCCGCTTCCATGTTCCCACGGGTCACCATTGAGCTGACGATCTTCCTCCGATATCATTGGAAGTCCGGGATTTGTTGGTACGAGTCGCTCGTCTGATCCTTGTATATGTTGGTCCAATCCAGGACACTTCCGCTCCCACCGGGCCGTTACAAGTGTTTTCTCGTCGAGAAAACACTTCTTAAATCAGCAGGTTTTTAAATAAGTTTTGTGCTGAGAAAAACCTACTGTTTTTTGAGATGTTTTTGACCGACAAAAACTTGGGGGAAAATGTAAGGTTTTCTGAGAATTTTTTTGGCTCAGAAAACAACATGTATTTCCGATTGTTTTCTAGACGGCAAAACAGCTTTGAAAACAGGACCATTTTTCGAATGAAAAACACATCATTTTCTTTGAGATAAAACACAACAAGAAATTCATTGTTTTAGATTACATTTTGGCAAGCTAAAAAACAAAGCTTTTTTGTTGTGTTTTTTGCTACACAAAACATGAGACAAAATAAGAACTTTTCCTTTGTGTTTTCTGGCCCCAAAATCGCGAGGTTTTGCGGTGAGTTTTTTACCTGGGAAAATGCGGTGTTTTCGAGTCCAAAAAACATATCCGCCGATATCGGCCGAGGGGCGGCCGCGTGGCGGGCGGACGGCGGACGAGGGGCGGCCGGGAGGCGGCCGCGCATCGGGGGGAGTGGCGGGCGAGAGGCCGGCGTACAGGAAAGATGAGACATGCCTTGGTGCGGCCGACGCACAGCTCCGACCGGAAATGGGGGAGGAAATGACCTGGTGGGAACCTTCAGCAGCGGGTAAGGCTGACCACCAGCTTGTTCGACGACGACCGGACTAGCAAACAAAAACACATTCGCTCCAGCAAGCTTGGGGCCAGAGAATCGGATAGTTTCATAACCTCCAGCGACCTCGGCATCGCTGCCTTGGAAGAACTCGTGAAGATTCCGGTGCTGCACTCGCGGAGTTGCGGTTGTTGCGTAGCTTGCAGGGTGTAGAGGAATTCGACACGTTAGTTCTTCGCATCGGCGCATACAGCCAAGAGTAGATCGGCGAGGCAGTATCAACGAGCAATCATCCGCCAGACATCGGCGCGACCCCGAAGCAGAACCATATTATCTTGGCCATGCTTGGCGATTGAAAAAAATTCCTTTGTACAATCCATGCATTGATTGAACTCAAATTTTGAGCCAATTCCGTCCGGTGGACATTGATATAAAGGAGAATTTTACGCCTCATCTTATGGGAATACAAATAGCCCAAAAAGGTGGATTTTCTGTGGGAAAAAAAGGCAGGGAAAAGTCCGGAATTTTTGATGAGGTAAGAACCTGTACTTTTACAGTGGCCGGACGGGTGGACTTGCAATCATTAAGACATTTGTTAATCACATTTCTCCTCATACAAATCACTCTTGCTCTAGCATGCATACTGTAGTATTTTGTTCAACTCACACGCCACATGTCACACACACCATTTCCAAAGACAGCAGAAATATTTTTTTCTCAATTTATCTGATTTATTGACGCATTTGTTGCCATCAAAATGCCATGTGTTTTACGAATTGAACGAAATACTACAGTACTCTTCACCTGCTTGCGGTTGGTTACCAACACAGACTCTCACGGCTGGCCTGTTTTGTTCTGTCCCTTACATTGTTCATCCCGACCAAATTATGAATATCTGTGGTTCATTCTCCTCTAAATTGCAGACCTTGCATCATAGTTCATATTGGAAGCTTTGCACTTGATGAAAATTGATTGTGTCTACCTTATCAAGGACTGTTTTGTCTCTTGCAACAGCAACATTGAGTTGTACATCAAAATTTTCCAGTATGTAGTAGGGGCCCCCGTAGCTCTGCATCTCTGCTGATTTTTTATAATGTAATCACAAGGAGCAAGCAAGTAACTGAATTTACACTGCCTTTGCTCAGGTTTGATGTGTTGTATTCTTGTTTCCTCCAAATGTACAACAGCCATTTTCCTTGGCTTGATGAACCAGCCCCCTGTCGCTTTCTTCTCCTTGCATATATTATAATAGTTAGGCTTATTTTACCCCAAATCTTGACATGCACTACCAATTTTGGGTGGCAAGTGCAGCAGTATTGCAATTTTCAGGGATGTTGAGCAATAGAAGAAAGAAAAAAGGAACCTTGAGAAACAAAACAGGGCGGCAGGAAGAGAAATTGCTGTGTATCATAAACCGAGGGGCCTTTTGTTCAAGGCAGCCTCATCCCGAGCCCTTGAGCGAGCAACAGGACTGAAAAGTCAAAGACAGAAAAATGGTGGTTTGCATGAGGATTGAACCGAAGATCACCTCGGAATGCAAAAGCAGCAGCCGAGACCACTACACCAAGTGACAGTGATTGTCAGACCTAGGCATGTGGTTACCATGGGGCGGAAATACTTTTGGGAATATCTCCTCAATGGCTGCAGCAAAAAATATGGTAAAGCACTCGTTGAAATGCCCTTACTCCAGGCTGCAGAAAACGCCCTGCACAAAGCCGGGGCAGCCAATACCACCTGCTCCAGAACATGTGGCAGCCATGAGGCACAAAGACAGTAAACTGCGAATATCTTGAGAACGGCTGCGCGGACAGCTACGCGGTAACTTGCGTTGTGTTCCCCTCGCTTGGCGCTACAGAATCGACCCCTGGATGACCCTGGGGGACGCAGGCGCCATTGTGCTAGGAATCCAACAAAAATCCTGGGATTGACTGTGACAAATATTCCACTGGTGGGATATTGTGAAGATATGTTGAAGATATGGTGATGATATTCCGAATATCCCACTGGTGGAATATGTTGAACATATGGGTAACATATGTTGAACATATGGTGAGTATATTCCGAATATCCCACTGGTGGAATATGTTGAACATATGGGTAACATATGTTGAACATATGGTGATAATATTCCGAATATTTCACTGGTGGAATATGTTGATTATATGGGTAAGATATGTTGAACATATGGTGATAATATTCCGAATATTCCACCGGTGGAATATGTTGATTATATGGGCAACATATTCGAAATATTCTCAGGATATTATCAACATATTTCACCAGTGAAATATTGTAATTTCCCTGCAGTGTGTTCAGGACGCGCAAGCAGACGTCGACAATCATGTCTCTGTTCTTGTATAGGACATCATATTGCATATTCGGGTTCATATCTTGTTCATATCTCCTCATAACATCTGCAACCGTCCGCCATTAAGACCGTTGAGAACTGATAGATCTGCAACTCAAATCAGAACAGTCGCAGCACCTGAACAAAGAAAGCCTTGCGTGAAAACCTCAGGATCGATTGAAAAGTCGTACACACACTGCGGAGAAAACATGATATAACCTACGGTTATATGCGAAGCATATTCATGAGGCACACAGTAATTTGCGAGTATCTCTGGAACGACTACGCTTACAAATATGCGGTAACTTGCGTCTTGTTCCCCTTGTTCGGCGCTACAGGATCAACCCCTCAAAGAGCCCAGGGGACCCAGTAACGACCGCGCTTCACCATGAGGACGAATCCCAATCTGAATCCTGCCATTCATTAAAATATGCTCTGCCTCATGCCCTGCGCATATGTTGAAGCATATGCGAAGCATATGTTGAGCATATATATAGTATCCTTCACATATGCTTCGCATATACCCATAGGTTATATGCTGATCATATGTTGGAGCATATGTTGAGCATATACAGAATATGCTTCGCATATAACCGTAGGTTATATCATGTTTTCTCCGCAGTGACAGGGCCGACCCGGAGACGCGCTCGTCGGACTGGGTCCTCTCCGAGCCACGTAGCATCATAAGCGTTAATGGGAAGCCCACTCTGTATCTTCTTGCGCCTCGAAACCTTATTCGACTCGTTCCTGACGCGAAACTGGTTACCGCGCCGAGGGAACACCGATGCCGGCTCTTGCAGTGCCCGGACACCGTCAAAAGTATGCTTCCATCCAACGCATTGGGAAGAAAGATGGCGTTGGCGATTCCGATAGAATCTCCCGGACCTCCGGTCCTCGGTGTCAGACTCGTCGCTGGATGTTCCGTCGACGCCCAGCTTTGCAAGCATATCTGCATGTTTCCTAAGTGCCGGATTGGTTCTTGCCGTGATAAGTCGAGAATCCAAAAGCTGTAAAATTGACAAGGATTTTCGGAGGTATAAGAACAGCGACATACAGAATGCAGACGCGACGTTTTGCGGTGTCTACGCGCTTCCTCGAGAGCAGCAGCGGTCCCCGGTCCGCGGGTCGTTCCGAGCGCCCGTTTCTTCTGCTGGCGTAGGTAGAAGAAGTGTGTCCTATAGGCCTTTTTCAATTTTGCATCGAAATGGACTGTTGGTGTAAGGCGCTCCTGGCGATAGAAATGGGACATATAGACGCGCCAAGCTGACTGGTTCCAGCTGGACGTGAACGACGCGCCGAGATCAGGTAGAAAGCTCGTTGGCATCGGTGTCATAGCCTCAGCAAGAGGGTTGCTTGCCAATTCACGCTCATAAGCTTCGCGGTCAGCGTCCGTGACAGTGTTGCTCCGTCGCGACTTTGGAAACATCTGGGACATATGGTGACAAATGCGGGCCTATAGTTGACGTAGTGAGTGCCAACTCAGATACGAGAACAGCAAAAAAAATCGAACCGCCAAGTCATTTGCTTCGTTTGTGCGACGATGGTGATGCAATGGCGGAGACACCGGGGAGGTGTGATTGGTGTGGGTGGGTGCAGGGTGCGGTTGAGTGCCAGTGTGCCCGCGCCGTGGTCCTGTTTGGTGTTGTGACAGTGGTTCCGTCGGTGTAGCGCCAAACGGCTGACCCTGCATACCACCGGCTGTCTGATTCTGTGTTTGGGTCTCGACCCATTGGACAATCTTGTCCAGCTTGCTTTCAAAACCATTGACCTTCCTCTCCAGGTGTTCGAACCGAGCCATGGTAACAAATTGTGGATCAACCTATCACCGGCAAGTCAGCATGGACAACAAAGAAAGATAAGTTGCACCTGTGGAGGTACCGGTGGCGCTCTATTCGAGCGAGCACCATCTCCACTCCCTGGATTATCCTGTCGTAGGTTAGTGACTGTAAGAATATCTCTTTGAAAAGTGCCCGCCTGTGGTCCCGCGCTCCGAGAGCCACCTGCAGCTCCCGGCGAGCTGCGAGTGGATCTAGGCGGGAATGGAGGCGGAGAATAAACACTTATGGCACCTTCGCTGCTGCATCGGGGTGAGAATGTACCTAGATTCACTCAAACGCAACCAACTCGGAGTCATCAATGGGTTCGCGGAAATAGCCACTGGCACGCGAGCCCTGTTGCGGCTGCGATAGCAAGTCGTCCTCGTCCTCATTTGGTGACCAGTCGTCAGACATTGAGGTGGGGGCTGGTTAAGAGTTCTGTGCAACTCGCGTACAAACAGACACGCGGCGCGGCTGCGTGAGGCCACATGGCTACAACGTGCGGTTCCGGCGGTAATTTCCGAAAAGGACTTCGGTTCACGTCGAAAACTGATTGAACCCAAAGCCCTCTGTACAACTTGCTCTTTGAATTCAGCGGCCCATTGCACGCTCTTCTTCATCTCCTCCACAAGCGCATCAAACCGCGATGACACTCCCATCTCGACCTTGCTCAACGCCGCAACCACACGCAATGCGCTCCTCCGCAGCTCCGCCCGCTCCAGACACTGCTTCACCATATCCTTTGTCACCGTCGCGCCCTTCATGGTCTTTTCCAGCTCGGGCGTTGCCTCGTCGACTTTCTGCGATACTGCCGCGGACGCGACCTGCGAGAGGCGGAAGAGCATCATGTGGCAGATCACCTTGACCTCGTCCGAGTCATCTGCGAGGCCCGGGAGGACGCGCTCGAAAAAGGTGGACAGGCCAAGTTGGGAGAGGCATGTGTCGAGGAGGGTGTACATCGTCTCGTATGCCGCCTTGCGTGCGTCGAGCCCGTCGTCGACTTTGTGTGTCCACGGACCCATTTGCACGGTCCGGATGAGGTCGACGTTGATGACGGTCTCCTTGTACAGACTCAGCAGGAGGGCGGTAAGGTGCTGCCGAATAAGATGCGGTTTGCTGCGGGCCGCAGAGTTGAGCGTCGATAGCGCGAGACAGCGAACAGTCTAGTAGCAAGTTGATCAGCTTCGTTCATGGTAGAAGAATCAAACAACTTACAATATTCTTGTCGAGCATGATCGATAAAAAGTCCACAATCAACGGCACAAGCAACTCGTGGTATGACTGCGACGTCTCCGCAAACGTATACCGAATCGCCGACACAACTGTTGCCCTTGAGCTCGGGTTGGGATTTTTGACGCGCGCGTGCAACGTTCCTCGTTGTCTCTTCCGCGTTCTCCGAATTCTCGAGAAGCGGCACCCAAAGCATGTCCGCCACACCCTCGAGCTGGACATGCAAGCAATGCGTCAAGACCTCCTTGAGCGCGTGCAGCGAGAGCAACCGCTTCTTCGCGTCACTCTTGGACGATCTTGAGGATAGCGGGCAGGAATTGCTGCAGGTTCACAATGTCTACGTTGCCCGCCGCAAACGACGCAGCGACACAAATCTCCTCCTGGTCCGAGCAAAGTGCTCAATCGCGTCGCGGAAGATCTCCCTGCTGGTTCGACATATCAATGAACCGCCCGAGTTCGCCGAGGATGAGCAGGCTTAGGTCGACCGACTGCGGCTTGGCCTTGGGCGCCTACTTGACGTTCTTCGGCGTACTGGGCGATGGTCCCCGCCACATTCGACTGTTGGTTGCGCACGGTTTGGGCGACGGCTTTGGCGATGTTGCCCGGGCTAGCGAGTCGGCCGTGGGCGCTTTCTCGACGGCAATGACGAGGTTGGGGACCAAATACGTGCCGATTTGGTCGTCGGCGTTGATGAGCGCCGCGATGAAGCTGAGCAGCGAATTGATGGCAACGCCAGAGACGAGTGGCAAATGCGCAATACGGTGGACCTCCGGGAGAAGATCGCTCTCGATTCCGGGGAAGGTCGTCTTGGGCGCAAGCTCCAGGAGGAGCGCGAGGAGGGAGAGAGCTTACAAAAGCAATAGGATGTCGCTAGTTGATAGATATCCCTTTACTTGCGGGACAAGAGCCAAAGGAAGGTTGCTGGAAGCCCCGCTGGTGTAGCTGTATGCAAAAAATCAGAACGAGATAGATCAAAACAAGGAAGCAAACCTTTGGAGTAGAACCTCAAGACCTTGGAACACTTCCATCTTGCCGGCGCGGCCACCGCGCTGTAACAGCCACCCAGCCGCCACCCAAAGCGATGGGGACTTCCTTCGCGACACGAGTAACAACCTTGACGGCGTCCTCTGTCAAGTTCGCTCTCGGAGCGGCACATCGCCTCCCACTCGCGGCAATCGCGCGTTCGGACAACATCCGTGGCGCAATCCACAAGTCGCCAATGCAGGGCTCGGCACAGGCACGGACCTCGGTGTCCGTATCATGCGCAGTAAGCCGGGGCCGGGCGAAAGATTGCTCGTAGACGGCCTCCAGCCACTCGTTTCCGCCTTTGATGGGATTGACGGCGTTGAGCAGCGCCGAGAAGACGCGGAAGGTCTCTGACGCGATACGCAGGTGACGTTCACCGAGACTGCGGAGCAAAGCCAGTGTCAGGTTGGAGAGCGACGTGGCGAAAGTCGGGGAAGAGTGGGACACGAGGAGCGTGGCGATGAATGGCAGACACGAAAGGTGTAGCGTCGAAGTGGTTGTGGACGGGCTTTGGGAGAGGATGAATTTGCAGGTGGCAATGATGGCAGGAACCTGGCTGCCGAGAGACCACGGGAGGACGTTGAGCAATGTTTGAAGAACGTTGAAGCCGGCCTGGAGCGTTGCGGGCAGGTTTTTAGAGGACTTCGTAGACGGGTCGGAGAGTGGCCTACGAAGGAGCTGGGGGGCAACTCGCGGCGGCGTCTCTGAGCGGGCTAGGGTTAGCGGGACCGAGCAGGGGCAGGGTACGCACCTTGGTTGCGCCAGGCATGTTCGTTGGGCGCCTGGGCCAGCTAGCAAGCGACAACGCCAGGTGAAGCTTCTATTGCAGAGCGCTGGGCGTAGCAGCAACGCAACCGAAACCTCACGAGGCGGTCGTTGACAAGACAAGGCCATTTACATCAACCACTCAAGCAGGGAATGTACAGGGGAATGCTGGGGAGCTGTTGGTGGTGGTGGTAATAGGCACAACAGGAACACAGCCACGCCATGTGTATTACCCACATTTGGCTGACAGCCTCAAACACTTGCCTCTCAATAAAACTAAAGGAGGATACCAGGCACCGTGTACTGGACACCCTCCAAATGAGCCTTCATGTCCCTCTACCTCAGCGACTAATGAGATCACAGATATATCTCACAAACACTTACTTTTGTGTTTCAATTGATTTTATCGTGCATCAGCCTGGTGAAAATTGCAAAATCATTCCTGGTGGGTTCAGACGTCTAGTCGACGCGTCGGGGAGCCTTTTCAAGACCTCCGGGCTTCTACAGAATGAGCCTGAGCATCATCATATTATCTGTATTAGCTGTTGAATTACTCGATGGCATTTTCAACATACAAGAAACGGCATCCTACACGTCTAGAGCGACCGCACATAGTGCTACTGGCCAATTCTCAAAAGATTTTATGCTAGCGTCGCCAGACAGTAATGTTTTTTGTCAAATCAGTAATTGATCGTGCTCCAAAATACTCATACTATCCCCAAGAACCCCACCAACATTTCCTCTGTCTCGGCTTACCCCAGAACACCTTTGTATCTGCCCTGTACAGTGCATGGCCCGCTCCGTCACTGGGTGGCTGCAAATTCGTTAGCATTCAATGGAGCTGCATAGGGTGGTCGATTCCGTTCAGGCATATATCTCCACAGACGTCTTGGGTTGGCACACAAGTAGGGACACGAGTTCTATGAGCAGGACAGAGGCAAGTCCCATTCATACGCTCTGGCCTTGTATCTGCACAAACTCAATGCCGGTATGAGCAGACAAACCATCTCGCATATTGAGGACGTACATTAGCTCTGCGTCCACATAGCCAAAGAAGGGAAGGGGTGGACCCTGTGGGACGACGCGTCAGCGTCATGGCTGACTAGGTAGTAGGACAGGACGAACAGGCGGGAGAGGTAGCGTCGAGGTTCTTCTACTGTTTGTGCTGTTGGGAGCGGCAGGATGGGAAGCTATTTGCGAGCAGACAGATATCTCGACAGCACGTCGCGCACGGGCTGGCCGAGGATTAGGTTGTCCCATTCGGGAGCCGAATCTTGTACGCGTCGTCGGCGGCGTCGTTATGACGGTCCTCCGCAACTATCGAGATGAACGAGCAAGCGTGCGGAGCATCGCGTCCGCTACTGACGATGCGATGGCAATCTTGGCCTCTCGCAGCTCAATGCAAACAAAAAAAGTGTCTGTCATCTCAGTCAGTACAAGTCGACTAGGAAAGTGATAGCGCAGCTGTCCGAGCAGCTACCCTTGTACCGCAGGGCAAGCAGCGTCTGGAGGATTCGGAGTCAGGCACGCTCGGAGAGGAATTGTGCAACGCACTGGCCAGGTTAGCCATTGCCCGCTCAGTTGGTATTCTCGACGGCCTTCAACCGCGACGACTGGCTCTGGTTCAGCGTAGCACCAATATCCGCGCCCTCGTCGTCCTCGTCGCCACCCGCCCCGCCGCTGGCATACGACACAGGTCCCGCAGACGCGCCGCCAGACGATGCTTCCCAGCAGGATCTTGTAGAACGCCTGGAGGATGGTCAATCTGTCCTTGAGATTCTCGAACAAGTTGAAGACGCCCCGGCTCGACGCCAAGCGAGTTGAGCCAAAGAGCAAACACTCGCGCCTCGCGTTCGCCCTCGGCGTCAAAATCCTCCACTGCGGCATAGTCCTTTGCCTCCTGCTCGTCCAGCGGCCCCAGTCCGGGATGTGTCTTGAAGAGGTTGGCGACAAACGCGAGGTTAAGACGTGGGTTTCCGGCGACCAGGGACGAGACGGTGAGGAAACGATGGCATCCAATAGCGGCGGCGTTCTGCAGCACCTACTTAGCGCGCTGGCGGAGATCGTGCGTTTGGCTCGGGGCTCGGGAACATTGCTCGGGCTTGAGCTGGTTCAAAAGCACCGTGTGGTTCTCGCCGTCCATAGCATCGCGGCTGAAGTTGTTGACGCGACGATTCCAGCCTGCCGCCTTGGAGATGGTAGTTGAACCACCGGGGGAGGATCTGGTCGGCCGTAAGCCGGAGGAGGTCGTCAATCGTCTCTCCGTCCTCGCACAGACGATACAGCTCGGGATGCAGGTTGATGTTGAGCTGGGCAAGAAGCCAGCGTCGGATGATCTGCCACACGAGGCCAAGAATAAGGTGCTTGCAACCCTCTGTGATATCCGTCGAGCCGATGTTGACGACGGAGCAGCCGATATGATGACAATGTTGTTGTTCTCGGTCATTTGAAAGGCATTGAGTGGCTTCTTCGCGGGTCGGCTTGTTGAAGACACGAATATGGATGGTGTCAGGCACGGAGTCGTTGATAGGTTTGCAAGGAATGAGCCCATCCTTGCACTCCTCGAATATTTGCATCTTGCTTGTTGGAATAGGGTGACGCGAGCTAACATCCGGGTCGTTCTTGATAGCCTGGCCGACTTGAGGGACGCCAAATACCCAAACTGAGTACGCACTGTGTTGATATGGTTCATAAACTCAGCCGTTCATCCTCATTAATCGTGTGGTCCACGTTTGCGACGCGTTCGAGCCCTGAACGGTGACCTTGCCGGCCTTGGTTACAAGGGCAGCGCGCTCCGAGCGCATCTTGACGTTAAGCTGGAACGCGTTAAGCGAGTATCGCAACGAAATCGCTTGAACACGCACCTCGACCTAGTCCTCGAGCTCGACCTTGCCGCTTGCGTCGACGCTGACGTTCTTCAGCGTTTCTCAAGCGAGGTTTTACGATTCTCCGCTCGATTGCAGAGTCTGCAGAACAACAGCCTTGTCGACGCGCCCGGGGGAGTCGGTGTGGATTGCGCTGGACGCATTCTCTCAGCCTCGACTAATCGGCCACAGAATCGGTCGCGTACTTGAATCGGTTTATGAGGTCGAACATCTCATCTCTGGTCACCTCGGGCGTAGTCGGAGAGTGCCTCCATCGTGGGTCGAAGGTAGTTATTAGAGGGATTAGGCTGTGATACGGGAGGACGCGGTGGAACAGGTTGAAGAGCGGTGATGCCCTTGTCATAGGCCGGAGCGGAGTTCGTTTCGGACCCGAAGCTCCTTGCTCCGTCCCAGACCGCCACCATGCCGCCCCCCGACTTTTCTCAACTACAGCACCACCTTCCGCAGCTCAACAACCACCGCGCCCAGCCTCCCTCGTCACCGCGTTCGTCGACTCCACCTCTCCCAGCGCCAACGACAAACCCGACGACGAGAGCTCGAGAGTGACGTTCTGCGCAGCATTGAAGGCTCGCAGGTGCTTACACTACTGGAACCCCGTTCAAGAACATCCGCATCCGCACATCCACATCCGCAGCGGACAGTGGATGCAACTATGAATACGACGAGGAGCTCATCAAGGAGCAACTAGCTCGCAACCACGCGTTTCTCGGCAACGTGGGTATGGAAAAGATACACCCCGGGTGGGTGGTCATCGTGGGTCTGCACATGACTTTTCATTTTATGCTCATTGCGCTGACCGGCGTCCAGCGGCGTCTCGCACATCCGGCTCATCAACTTTGACTACGTTACACTCTCTTCCCTCAACCGGCATGCGACGGCGCTGCTCTCGGATGTCGGAATGCCAAAGGTGACCTATGTGGCCCGAACATTACGCGACTTTGTGCGCTGGATAGACGTCGACCCACGCGTCGAGATTTGGAGAAAGGAAGAGGGCGGGGGGAAGCTACTAGACGGCGCGGACTGGGTCATCGGTACGCGCTCCCTCGCATCGCTTTATCCCAAAAAATGACACCTCGCAGACGCTGTCGACAATATCCAAACACTGCAGGGAAATTACAATATTTCACCAGTGAAATATGTTGATAATATCCTGAGAATATTTCAAATATGTTGCCCATATAATCAACATATTCCACCAGTGGAATATTTGGAATATGATCACCATATGTTCAACATATGTTACCCATATGTTCAACATATTCCACCAGTGGGATATTTGGAATATACTCACCATATGTTCAACATATGTTTCCCATATGTTCAACATATTCCACCAGTGGGATATTCGGAATATACTCACCATATGTTCAACATATGTTTCCCATATCATCAACATATTCTACCAGTGGAATATTCGTCACAATGAATTCCAGGATGAATTCCAGGATTTTTGTTGGGGTCCTAGCACAATGGTGCCTGCGTCCCCCGGGGTCATCCAGGGGTCGATTCTGTAGCCCCAAGCGAGGAGAATACAACGCAAGTTACCGCGTAGCTGTCCGCGCTGCCGTTCCCAAGATATGCGCAATTTACTGTTTTTGTGTAAAAATCCTGGAATTCATTGTGACGAATATTCCACTGGTAGAATATGTTGATGATATGGGAAACATATGTTGAACATATGGTGAGTATATTCCGAATATCCCACTGGTGGAATATGTTGAACATATGGGAAACATATGTTGAACATATGGTGAGTATATTCCAAATATCCCACTGGTGGAATATGTTGAACATATGGGTAACATATGTTGAACATATGGTGATCATATTCCAAATATTCCACTGGTGGAATATGTTGATTATATGGGCAACATATTTGAAATATTCTCAGGATATTATCAACATATTTCACTGGTGAAATATTGTAATTTCCCTGCAGTGTTAATTCAACCACCACTCAAGCCTCCGCAAATGGTTATGATTAACTTCTAGGCGCCTGCCCAGCTAGCGCAGTCAAGCGTATGCGTCCGAGCTCCTCAAACTCTGCGCATCCCTGTGCCAACCGTTGGACAAGGTGCCATCCCAAGGCGCAAGGAGGAAGCAATAATTGACGTTCTTGAGTTGGTCGTCTACCTTCTCTGCGTGCCTCTCAAATGTCTAAATCGCTGATGTACGGCCTTAGTGGAAGTTACGTTCAATTTATACATATTTTCTGCGGGTCGAAACAAGATCCAGCTTATAGCAAAGCCCATCAGAAAGTGATCTCGATTCCCAAACACAAAGACAAATGTGTTGCATATTGGGCCTACAAGCAGAAATATTAACCAATCTGTCGACTTGCCTTTGGGCCTAGTCAAGCACGCCCTTCGTCCTGAAGCGGTAATGTCGCAATTGTTTGCAGGGCTTCAACCATCCGCAACCGCCCTCGATTCGACAGGCTCAGCTAGGATTCCGGGAGCTTGAGAGTGTCTGGGCGACTGAGAATCGTCGCATATATGAGTGATTATTCACATTGCGCGGCAAAGAGGGACTGGATTGAGCAGACACTTGTCCCTGGACGCCGGCTGAGAAGTCCAGTGAGAACAAATTAATGCGCTAGCGCTGCTACAGCTCGAGGAGCTCATCGGACGCGACTTCGGATGGCTCATTATAATTATGCGGCCGCATCAGGTTTTTCGACCCCGCTCTGACTATTCAAACAGCTCCTCCTTCCGAACGTCAGAGAAGAGTCAAGAAAACGTTCAGTAAATGTGGGCGCACATAGAACAGACTACGGCCAATAGTGTCGAAATTCTAAAATTCAAACGACGAATGGGTATGCCCGCGATGTGCGCCGCCTGGGAAGCTGCTGAACCGCCCGCCCGGAAGCCACCGCCGCCGAACCCACCACCACCGCTAAATTGGGCAAACAGCTCCGACAGGTCCATTCCATGCATACCGCCCATGCCACCCATCGCGTCGTCGTCATCGTCGCCCATGCCAATCACATCGTCATCATTGTCGCCCATATCATACCGCTAGCGTTTTTGCGGGTCCGAGAACACCGCGTTTGCCTCTACGACAAGCTTGAACTTCTCTTCGTCGCCGCCCTTGGTCGGGGTGGTGCTTGAGACTCTCCCGCCTGTACGCCTTGCGCGCCTCGGCATCGGACAATCCCGCGCGAGCCCGAGAATCTTGTAGGAGTCTTGCTCTTGCTACGCTTCAGCGCGACCTCAACCTTCTTGAGTTCGGCTTTGAACGCGCGTACGTCCACATCGCCCGCAGAGTACATCCACAACATTGCCCGCAGAGCCGTCCATACCAGCTTGTTGGATCGCCGCCTTGAAGTCCGCGACGCATCGGTCAAACTGCTCCAGCTGCAGACGTATACAGGCGCGCGTATGGAACGCTTTGGAGGATGTCGGGACGAGTTTGAGCGATGCATCGGTCTTGAGTAGTGTGTCGTCGTGCCGGTTGAGTTTGTACAACGCCGTCGCGGGGTTGGAGAGTAGCGTGGCGCGGATCTGACCGCCGAAGGCCTCTCCTTGTGTCTCTCCGATACGCTGCGGCTAGTTAGGATATGCTGTTCACCACAGTGACCACACACCTAGAGTAACAGACGAGACTACCTACCGGCAATCCCGTCCCGATACAAAGCACATACAATGTCTGCAAACACATCAGCCATGACGAGCAAGACGGCATACAAGCGTACCGGCATAGCTTCCCCTCCAGCGTCCCCGAGGCGTGCGGGCATTACGACGACGACGACCTGCTAGACGCTGAGCAACAACAACCAGCAGCCTTAACGTGCCGCGGCAAATGCAAGCCCTGCCGCAGAAAGTCAACCAAGTGAAGACGAAACGAGGTTAGAGCACGCACCTATAGCTTGGACGTGGCTGACTCCGATCCGATTCGGTACAGCTCACGTTCAACCTCTGCAAATCCATCAACGACAACGAGCAAGAACGCACAAGAACATACCGGCATAGTCTCCCCCTCCAGCGTGTCCAACCCGTCCATGGATCGTATGAACATTACGACGGCCTGCAAGACAATGAGCAACGACGAGCGAGGGGATGTCCTGTTGCAGAAAGTCAATTAAGGAACAGCGCCAGGGCACGCACCGCTTAGCTTGTTCCTGTCGACACGTCCGACTTGACCCCAGCGCATACAAGCATAACAGCGGCCTGCGGGCAGTCAGCAACAACGAGTGGCGAGAGTTTGAACGTGCCGCGAGCCCGAGTTAAACCCGCTGCAAAATGTCGGCACACCCGAGTCAGCCCACCATGACGACCTATCGCAGAGTCAACAACACAGTCAACAAGGAAAAGAGAGGACACGCACCTGCTGAACGCGTCCGACCCAAAGGTATCAGCGGCCTGTAAAGTGGTCAGCTATGGGTACCGAGTCATGGAGAAGCTCATCTGGGAACTGTAGAGCAACCCACTTGTATTTGCCAGCAACGATAGTGGAAATTGTCTGTTCGACGTCGTAGAAGGTAGCATAATGGCGAACGGCATCTCAAGAATCCCAATCATTGATGTATTAAAATATCCTCAATGATGATAGTGTAGCATATGCACAGGAAGGATATTATGGATATCATCAATGATAATATGCTAAAAATAGACTAAGAATATGCTGAATATCTTCACAATATCCTACATGAGAATATACTAATAATATAGTGAAGATAATGAGACTATTATCAACATATTCTTAGTATATTCTTCTTGCAGATATTCTGAGGAAATAATTGTGAATATGCTGAAGATATATTAACTATCCTTAGCATATTCTCAAGCATAATAATGTGAATTCTCCGCAGTGAGATTAACTGGGAGGCAGAGGTTGTCAACGCGCTCATTGCGGACCAGCTCGACTACGACGTTGACGAGCAGCTACGCGAGGCCGAGCGTCAGATTCCGCTCCTCAACGCCAAGCAACGTTCCGCGTTTGACCAGATTCTCGACTCGGTTCACAACAACTCGGGCAAAATGTTCTTTCTCAACGGCCCCGGGGGCACTGGCAAGACATTTGTTTACAAGACACTCTGCTACTCCCTACGCGCCGAGGGTCTAATTGTGCTTTGCGTTGCATCATCTGGAATCGCGGCGCTGCTCATGGCAGGCGGACGCACCGCGCATTCCGTCTTCAAGATCCCAATTGAAGGTCTTTTTGATGGGTCCTTCTGCAATATTGACAAGAACAGTGAACGCGCCGAGCTCATGTGTCGCGTCTCCCTCATCATCTAGGATGAAATCGGTATGCAGCATCGCCATGCTGTCGAGGCTGTCGACCGCACTCTCCGAGACCTTCTTGACCAACCCGACCTGCCGTTTGGAGGTATTACAACGGTTGTGGGCGGAGACTTTCAGCAGATCTTGCCTGTCGTTCCGAAGGGATCTCGCGAGGATATTGTCGGCGCGTCCATCCGTTGGTCGGCGCTTTGGCATCGTATCACGGTGCTACGGCTCTACCAGAACATGCGGCTTGCGGCAGGCGGGGACGACGAGCGTGAATTTGCTGCGTGGCTGCTGGATGTTGGACATGGACGGAATCTCGGGGAGGGAAACATGATTCCACTTCGTGCAGGAATGGATTGTGCATCTCCGCAAGCACTCATTGACTTTGTCTACCCGGGCATCTCAAGCAACCCCCCTCCTCCTCCGGACTACTTCCTCAACCGCATGATACTCGCGCCCCGCAATGCCGACGTCTTCGATATCAACTCAACGGTTCTTGAGTCGATGGCGGGAGAGACACGGACCTATTTCAGCGCAGACAAGGTCATTGAAGAAGTCGGTGTTGACGGTCCCCGCGACGATAACGAGACCCCAATACCCGTTGAATTTCTGCGTTTGTTGAATTCCGGAAGCTTGCCGCCGGGCGAGTTGTCGATGAAGCTGGGCTGCCTGCTTATCCTTCTCCGCAATCTCTCTCCTGCCCATGGACTCTGTAACGGGACTCGAATGACGTTGTTGCAGATGTCGGAGCGTGTTCTCGAGGGTCGGATTATTGGTGGCGACCACGATGGAGAAATCGCGTTCATTCCTCGCATTTCCCTCACCCCGTCCAACACATCCGACTTCTCATTCAAGTTCACCCGCCGACAATACCCCGTTCGACTTGCGTTTGCCTTGACGATTAACAAGTCGCAAGGTCAGTCCGTCAAATTCGTCGGAATCGACCTGCGCGTACCAGTGTTCTCACATGGACAGCTGTACGTCCGCGTTCTCGAGGGCGACATCAAGCCAGAATGTCAAGGTTTTGCTGCCCGAGGAGAGTGCGGCTGTAGAGGTAGCGAATGTTGTGTACCCGGAGGTGCTGCTGGACGACGATGAATAAATGCTGTGACTTGCACATCTTGACATTAAACCACCACCAGCCGCAGCGACGCCCTCCGCATCTTATCGCTTACCGCCGGTCCCGGCTCAAACATTCGACAATGTTCTACGACATTCTGCTGGGGTATATGTCGTTGGGGTTCGCTTAGCGGTCTGGGCAATATATAAATGCCCCGAGGTGAGCCGTCCCAACATCCCTCCTTCCCTCTTCTCTTTTCTATCGATGTCCCGTCCTACAGCTGCTCCCGGCGGCAGCCTTACCATGAGCAACATCGCCCTTCTCGAGTCCTTCTCCATGGTCGGCTCGCATTTCACCATCGCGTCCATGGCCATGTGGCTCGGCTCGGATGAGCACCCCTCCATCCGCGGTCATGTCTCCTTCTTCAACGGCGAAAACAAGACATACGAGGATGGGTTCTACGTGGTCCATTTTATGGTGCGTGAACGCAACATGCTCCATGACCACTTACAATAACGCAAAACAGCCCGGTCATCTGCACCCCACTCTTACAGTCGAGAAGGAGACTCTATTTGTTGCGGAGTTGCAGTCGGTGAGTTCCTTTTTTGTAGGATTCTGTAGAGCTTTAGCTGACTCCCACCAGCTGGCTTTCCTCGGCGAGTCTGACTGCGGCCTTGACCCGCGCGCCACTCCTCGCTTCACTGCCTGTGGCCTCCCCTCCGACCTCAACGAGGGCCAGCAGACTTGGGTCATGCGTGGCGAGCAGTATGTGACGTCTTGGGCTCAGACCGATGGTGCTCCTTCCAAGTACGTGTTCAGGTCATCTTTTCCTCTCTTACGAACGATCTCAGAGCCCCGTACGTGATTTTCTGCGTCCTACCGATGGACAATCCTCGCTGGAAGGACTTCCGCCCCTTCCCGTTCCCTGGACGATTTGTGTCCGTCACCGGAACGGTGGACAGTATCACGGTCAAGATGCAGGACAACTGCCCCAAGGTTATATTCAATACCTCGCTGGACAACGTTGTGTTCCTCGGCAACCTTGGAGGCGCGAAGGGTTCGTCGAGTACGTTCAGTGTCTCCATTTCTTCAGCTGCATTTGACATGTTGGGTTAGCTCCGATGTCGACCCCGCGTCCCACTAGCGGCAAGCGCGGCTTCGATTTCAACAACATCGGCAAGCCAACTGGGTTCAAGGCCAAGTCCACTATGACTCCCGCCGCCAAGCGCCCCCGTTTGGAGGCGGCGGCGTCTTCATCGTCGTTTGACTTTATGTCTTCCTCGCCCTCCCCCGCTGTTGCATCGTCGTCCCGAACCTTAGACTCCCCCACAACCGATTAGAGTATTTCCGCCTACTTACATCCATTCATTGCAAGCTGTCCTTTCTCTGTCGTAGTACCATCTTTTAATGTTGTCGTGTCGTCCATTAATTTGACTACCCGTGTGTCTCGAAAGTCATTTCTAAGTCCGTAGCGGAGCGCGGGTCCCTACTAGTAGATGTACGATATATGCTTCCGACGTTTCCTGCAAAGCCAGGAGCGCGCTGCTCTGCCGCCGCAAGTTTGTCGGAGAGTCGTTGTAGTCTGTTGTCATCTCGGCCGCGATTTCGCGAACCTGGAAAGCATAAGACACTGAGCAGAGCCGGGCGGGGTCAAGCAGACGAACCAGGCGCACAAAGGGGAGCTTCCGCAAGAGTAGATCGGTGGACTTTTGGTACTTGCGGATTTCGCGCAACGCCACGGTCCCGGGCCGGAAGCGTTTCTTCTTCTTGCGGGGAGCTAGATTGAGAAAGATTGGGTGAGGGCTTTAAGGGTGGAAGGGCGTATGGGCTGGAGCTGGCTTATAGGTAGTTACGCGAGGGGCGCGGCCGTCTTTCCTCTGGCGAAGGGGGCGCTTTGCTGGAGGGTTCGCGGCGGCGCTGGCAGGAGCAGACATCTAGAGCTTTCAAGTGGTATGCAAGGCGTGCTTGCGGGTTGTGAAGGGTGAAGGGCTCACGGTGGCGTTGGCAAGTCTAAAGAGGCGGTTGAGGAGTTGACCCTAGTCGATGCCGACTTGAGCGGGGAGCCCGAAGGACAAGCGCTAATTGCCCTTCTTGAGGAGCGGTTTCAGCAACAGCTTGAAACCTTCCAAGTCCTCACATGCATGGCAGAACTCAACGCCCCGCCTGACCGGCGGAAGATCTTGATAGAGGCGGCACGCGAGTTACTCAAGCCGTTGAAGAAGGATGGAAGGGACGTCCGCGTTCCCGAGGCGTTGGACAAGCGGTATCACTGGTGTGAGTTTGAGGAGGTCGAGCGGACAGATTAGCAGAGGCGTCACGCGCGTGTTTGGTTTCGAGAGAACTAGTAAAGTACAAATAGCTTCAAAAACGTGCATCTCTTCTGGCTGGAAGAACTAAACGAACGCTAGAGCTTTTTTAGACTGAGATTGTATTCGGCATTGTACACGAAGAAATACAGCACAGGCGTTGACGCCGCTGCAGTCGTAGCAGGAGCGGCAGCCGGTGCGGGGCGGAACAATAACGCCGCCCTGCTTGCGTCAACGTCCGCCAACCCCGGGGCGGTTTATTGGAGATTTCGCGTCTGCGCTGGCAGGTGCAGACATCTAGCGTACCTGCGGGCTGTGAAGGGTGAAGGGCTCACGGTGGCGTTGGCAAGTCTAAAGAGGCGGTTGAGTCCCCGTTTTCGGTCACTCATTGATCCGTGCCTACTCCTACAGTCGTCACCCACACGCAGCACTCTGCCTGCGCTCGCCATGAAGCCCCCCCTATATCTTAAGCCTCCTAAATCATGTTTGTAGGCTATCTCTATTTCTCCTTTCTAGCTGAAACAGCCTTGCTGGATAGTATTGCCCGCATGCCTCCGGAACTCCTCTCAAACATTTTCGAATCTAGCATCCCCAGCTTCGAGGAGGTGGACGCAACCCAATTCCCTCCTTATGTGGTTGAGGATCTCGAAGAACAAGGGCTTGACGACGACAACCATGGCCAATTGCACTGTAAGGGCAACTCCCCAGCTGCTGTATGCTCAGAGCTACACAGACAAGACTGGCAGAGGGATCCAAAGTATATTAGCACTAATACATGTACAGAAGGCTACTGAGGGCATACCTGGCAGAGGGATCCAACGATAACAAGTCTAAGGAGCCTCTGCTGCCAGTGATGCCTCGTCTAAGGGCCTGATCACATGACTGTGCACAGACCAGGTCAGGTGAGCCAAAGAAAGAAACGTAAACCACACCATAAGTACGATAGGTAGAGAGACGAGACTTGGGGTGCGAATGCGTATATGTGCACCCCAGATGTGTACAAAGTTAGAGGGGAAACGGATCGGAGGAAAAGGAGCAAATCAACGATGTAACTGCAAAATGCAGGAAACAGCAAGATAGAACCTTGTATCGTAGCACTATAAGTACAGTAGGTAGAGAGATGGAATTTGGTGAGAGAGGTGAATGAAATGCACCCAGTATATGTACAGAGAAAGGAAGGAAACGAAGAGAGGAAAGAGACCGAAAAAGGAAAAAGTAGAGTGAGGGTATATGGCGCACCAGGAGTTCCCCTTACATGCACGGCTTTACTCCCGCACAGTTCGACCTCAAGCTCACCCACGTATGCCAAAGATGGCGCGACGTTGCGCTTGCACACAAGTCCCTCTTTTCCACCCTCGACCTCTACCAGCTATCCGACGAGAGGGGGACAGACAGAGATTGGTCGGGTGCGCATCCGGATACGCGCCTCCTGCGCTTGTACCTCGATCTCTTGGGAGACGCGCCGCTCACCTTCCGGCTCTTGTACTCATTCCACAAAATGCCGGTGGACCAGCCCATTCTGATTGAGCTCCTCAAGCCTGAGAGGCTCTCTCGGTGGTGGCGCCTGGATATATCAGCGCGATGGGGCGCAACGGTATACTCGTTGAGCGCACACCGCGACGAGGTCTCTGAACTGCCGAACTTGAAGAGCATGGTCATTCGCGACACGGGATTCAGCGAGGAGTTGGTGTTAGACCCTATAGAGGAGGCGCTTGAGGTTTACGACGTCGTAAACCTCCACCCTTTCCCCTTCCACCAACTTCTGCGGTACGAGGAGACCGACTGCCGTTGGCGCGAGGATCCCGATGGGCCCAGGCGCCAGCTCGAGATATTGGGGCAGCTGGAGAGCGTCAGGACTCTCCGCGTTGATCATCCGGTCAAGCCCTTTTCTGGCGACGACACCGAGGAATATAAGGAGATCTCCCTCCCTCACCTACGCGCAGCGTCGTTCGGCCTCTACACCTTTCCCCATTTCTGCAACGCCACGGACGTCTTCAACCAGCTTAACATGCCTAACATCCGGGCCCTCAACCTCCACTTCAACCCACGCATTCGAGGCAAAGACTTTCTGTTGAACGCGACGCTGCCGATTCCGGAGCAATTTCGTCGCCTGACGACGTTGCGTCTGTGCGAACCGTTCGCCATGCCGGCCGCGGCGCTTGGCAGGATTTTTTCTGCATTAGAGGGTTTGGAGTCGTTTGGGGTCCAGCTGGACGGACCAGATGCCGAGGGCCTTGAACTTGGCGAATTACTCAGTGCATTGTCCGTCGCTGGGGTCCTATCGCGCCTGCGGGAGTTGACCCTAGTCGATGCCGACTTGAGCGGGGAGCCCGAAGGACAAGCGCTAATCGCCCTTCTTGAGGAGCGGTTTCAGCAACAGCTTGAAACCTTCCAAGTCCACATTGGCCCAGCTGGACCCTGCGACTTTTCTCGCACGTGGAAAGGCCTAAGGGCCTCGGCTCGCAAGTTGCTGCGGCCGTTGCAGAATCAAGGAAGGGATGTCCGCGTTGGCAAGGGCTGGAACAGAGCGTACTACTGGGTTGAGTTGGATGAGGTCAAACAAATCGATTAGCAGAAGCGCCACGTGCGTGTTCGGTTTCGATGGAACGAGTCGAGTAAAAGTAGCTTTCAAAAACACGAGTTTGTCACAGGCTAGGTAAAACAAAGCATACAGTGACGGCTTAGAGAGAAAAAAGAACAGAAATAACAAAAGAAACGGAAGCTCAAAGGGGTCCGGCCAGAGCCTCAAAGGGAGGCGCCTGCATTTCCCATTCCTTTGTCTCGCCCCGGGGTATAATAAAGCCCGCCGAAAGCTCTAACCGGTGACCCAGCAGCCTCATGAAACCCGCCAAAGACCTCAGCCTCGCCCTTACGGCTGCCGAATCTCGAGTCGCAGAACTCGAACGCACCAATCAACGCCTTATAACAAAGCTCAAAGAACTCGACAACGAGAAGGAGGCGTGCATAGAAAAAATCACCACTCAGCGCGACGAGCAGCAGATTCTTCAGGGCGCACTCGACGCGTGCCGGAAGCAAATTTCCAGCCAGCGCGACGAGAAGCAGGCTCTTCAGGTCGCGCTCGACTCGTGTCGCAACGAGAAGCAGGCTCTGCAGGACGCGCTCGATTCGTGTCGAGGGCAAATTGTCGCTCTGCGCGAGAGGTCTCTCGCCAGAGAGTGCGATATCGGGCGCCTTGACGGCCTGGTGAGCGCGCCGTTTCATCCTTTCGAGAGATTGCTGACACCATCCATCTCAGGAAAAAGAAGTGGCCCGCCTTTCCCGAGAGTTCAAGCACAGCCGCGAAATTTGCTTTAGGATGAATGACGCGTTGCAGGTTATGGTCCGTACGGCAGCTGGCTTGCATGCAACTCGACTCTTGACCGTTCTTCCAGGGCAAAGCTCTTCTTGAATTGGACAGCAAGGAGGAATTCGAAGCCGTTGAAGGCTCTACGCTGTAATGTCCTAATAGCTTGTGCCTTCATACTTTTACGAGCGCTTTGTTTGGATCCTGTGGGTCTTTTGTGTGGTAGCATGTGGATGTGACACATGTGACATCCACATGGTTATATCTCTGTGAGCTGTAATTGCGCCGCATATTGGCAGCTGGCGCTCTCGAGGAACGAGCGGCGCCAGCGAGAGATAATATGGGCGTTGAGGCCGAAGCTTCCAGCCTTGTATTTGTGTAGCATTACTTGACATGCTGTTTTGATTCCGCGGAAGTTCTCCGCGATTATTTTGCCTCCGCACCACCATCACCTCCAGCCACAGCTCTTTTGTGCGCCCACCCACCTCCCACGCGTTTTGGGGTCCGTCGGCTCTGCTTCGGCATCCGCATCCTCATCCCGCGTCACTTGCGTGCTCAGAGGTTTCCGAGCCGGGCGCCTTCTTGCGTTTCCCTTCGCTCGCCGGAGCGCTCGCGCCCCGCTGCCTCTGGCCGCAAAGCGACACAACACATCATATATTTCCTTTCCATATCCTCATCCCCTTTCCCTTTCCTTCCCCCCTCCTCTTTGCGTCTGCGACGTGTTTCCCGCGCGTAGCGCGCCTTTCCTTCCATTCCCTCATTCGCATGTACGCGTATAACGTGCTTTGCGCGCCCGCGTTCACGTTTTGGGCTTTTCCTCCCCCATCACTCTAAGCTTCGGCCGTTTAGCCCATATTATTGGTATAGTGCGAAAGGTGTATACAGACGCGCGTCTTCGAAAGGTGTCTGGATGGTAAACGCAGCCGTTCGCCGCCATCGATTGCGGGCACATCTACATCGCGCTATCATAAACGCACATACGTAGCCAGTCGGCCGTACGCATCTACCTACTAATCTAACCTCTAAGGCGACCTCGATGTTGGGCTCTGTTCTCGCTCTACCGGTTGAGTGATTGCAAACTTTTGGAAGGCCGCGTTCATCTCTTCCTGGATGTCCAAGGCGTCCCGCGTCCCACCCGTGCCGTTTGGCTTCTGCCAAGGTGTCGAATCCCGACAGCGGCCCGTGCCGCATGGTCGCCTGGTTGAAGAACACCAAGCTTCCGCGCCCAACATTATCCCCGTCTTGGAGAGGGCGGCAATTTTGTGGGGTCGGTCGAGCCTCCCCTGCAGTGGTTACGAATTGGATCTCTGAGAGGCTTTGAGATAGGGTAACCGGAGAAGGAAGAGCTTACTGGCGACGTCTAGGTTGAAGTGGTAGAACAGCGCAGACGGGTACATTGTCAGAGTCCACGCAGGCATCTGTACAATGAGCCCGCCCTCCCAGATGACCAGCCAAATCCTAACGTCGTCGTTGAATTCGTCTGCAATTTATGAGTTATTGGGCCAATGTGAAGCTAAAGCGGAGGACCCAAAGCCCTCAAGGACGTAGATGAACAGCACACAGACTCCGATCTCGTTCTTGCTGTCGGCGTGTGGGCCGCACGAGATGTAGCGCTCATCGGGGAAGCAAGCGTTGAGGCAAAGGTTCCAAAAGAGGCCAAATAGCGGCTCGATGTTGTACTCCTTCTTGTGCCACGCAGCCTCGCGGACGAACCGTTTGGCTATTCCTGGAAAGACCTGCTCCACCAGCTTGGAAACCTGACGGCTAAAGGGCTAGTGAGGTCCAGAACTGTAGGACAAGATCCAAGCTCACATTATGCGCTGAATTATCTTCAGCGACAGGAAGCGTTCGACGCGGTCGGCATTCTTCTGGTGCCATGCAGTCAGGAAAGGTTGCTGCAGGGTTGTTAGAGCCAGACAGGCGCCGGCGGCTTTAACCCAACTCACTACAGAGGATTGGCGGTGGTGGCCGATAATTATGGGGTAGTGGGATCCCCGCGAGTGCAGGCGAAAGTGCTCCCAAATCGCGGGGTTGGTGAGGTCGTCGCCGATGAGGACGTCGTGGGCTACTTGGAACTCGGAAACAAGATCCATCCCCCACTCGAAGCGGGAGGAGCGAAACATGAACGCGGTTCTGTGTTTGTCCACGTAGATTGTAGACCGCTCCTCGGACACCCTGATTTTAAGTCAGGCCGCGGAGAAACAGAGTCAAAGGGTCCCTCACCGATCGCGCTTGGTGTAGTATGAGGGAAAGAAGTACCGGACAATTTCGTGCAGCGCCGCGCCCGTCAGGCTCCTGGTGGTATCGCTCTGTGACGGTGGAGCGGGAGAGTTCGGCCATTGGACGCCCCTGGAGCGCGCTGCCCGCAATCGACGCGTCGAGGGCGACGTCAAACTCTCTGGACTGAACCCAATCTGCGCGCATAAGCGTACGGAGCAGCTTTTTCGACTTTTGTCGCTCGGACGGGTTGCCCCGCTTATGTGGGGTGCGTGCCTTGCTGGCCTTGCCTTTTCCTCCTCCCCTACGTTTCTTTTTTCGCGGGTTGTTGCGGCGCTGCAGAGTCGCCGTCTGACTCCGCCTCGGGCGCGGGGATGACGGAGGGGCCGGGAACTGCCGCACGGCCTCTGTTTTGGCGCCGTTCTGGGACTGCAGGGAGCGGAGGGGGGACAGCGACCCTGTCGCGCAATGTTAGACCGGGAAGGGGACGAGGACGAGGGTGCGGGTCGCCAGAAGAAGGCGAAGACAGCGGCGCAGGAGGACAGCAGGCAGAAGAAGCAGCGGGAGCTGCCGTCTGCTCCCAAGCCGAGGATAATGACGCCCCATGGTGTTCCCCTTCCCGGCCATCCCGACTACCGACGCCCCAAACCAAAGCCAAAGCTCCGGAAAACGGCGTCGGCGGCGTCGGCGTCGGAGGGGCCGTTGGATAGCGAGGCAAGCGAGAGCGAAGGCGCGACAAATGAAGCGGGAGGAGCAGGTCCGCCAGAGAGCGAACCAGAGACAGACACCGAACAGTTGCCCGTGGACGAGGTCCCGACTACGGAGAAGCAGGTTGTTGCGGAGGGGCTGGAGGTTGTCGAGGAGCCGGTCATGGAGAAGCAGGACGGGGAGCTGGTCATCGACAAGCCAAGCAAGAGCACCCACGGTACCGACGACGATATCCCGCAACCCATTGATGCCAGCGACTGGCTCATCGAACGCTGGGACGAGTTCAACGGCAAACTGGTGCCCGCCGTGTTCACCAAGATCAAATTAGCTTTCGTCGCGTTTGAACGCGCGTACGGATGGGACGATGGGTGTAAGGGCAACTCCGCAGCTGCTGTATGCTCTGAGCTACACAGGCAGCACTGGCAGAGGGATCCAAAGTATATTAGCACTAGAACATGTACAGAGGGCTACTGTGGGCACACCTGGCAGAGGGATCCAAAGACAACAAGTCTAAGGAGCCTCTGCTGCAGTGACACCACGTCTAAGGGCCTAATCAGGTGACTGTGCACAGACCAGGTCAGGTGAGCCAAAGAAAGAAACGTAAACCACACCATAGGTACGATAGGTAGAGAGACGAGACTCGGGGTGCGAATGCGTATGTGTGCACCCCAGATGTGTACAGAGTTAGGGGGAAAACGGATCAGAGAAAAAGGAGCAAATCGACGATGTAACTGCAAAATGCAGGAAACAGCGAGATAGAACCTTGTATCGTAGCACTATAAGTACAGTAGGTAGCGAGATGGAATTTGGTGGAAGAGGTGGATGCAATGCACCCAGTATATGTACAGAGAAAGGAAGGGAACGGAGAAGGGAAAGAGACCGAAAAAGGAAAAAGTAGAGTGAGGGTATATGGCGCACCAGGAGTTCCCCTTACATCACCCCCCTTCTAGGAAGCGGCGTCCCGACGCTTAGAACGCCAGTTGGTGCTTGCATCTGCAAGGCCCCGGTTGTACCACAGTGTGGCAAAGTCAGCCTCAGAGAGACGTCGGACAGAGCGTTGGTTTGGGCGCGTAGAGTTGGCTCGATACCACTGTTCTTTTCCAGGTGCATTAGGATGCTCCTCATAGAACTTGACGATAAGTGGTTTCGAGTTGCCCAAGTTTTCAACCGGCTGCCACTCAGCTTCAGTTCTCAGCGTGTTTTTGTACCACACTTTGAACTGCAGCTTGTTGCGATACCACCGGCTGTCAACGATGTCCTCCGTCTCCCACTCTTCCTCGCCGTCCACAATCTCAGGATGAGGAGTGGGAGGTCGTTCCCGACCGTGGATTGGGTCCGGCGGGGAGAGCTCGAGTTTGACCACAGGGAACACAGGGTGGGTGCGACCCATCCAAGGAGGAAGCTTGAGGCGATAGGCATGAGTGCCCACAGCGCGTTCCACCTCAAATGGTCCAATCCAAGGATGAGAGAACTTGGATTGGAGTCGGGTCTGGACATCAGAGCTGTCCAGCCACACCTTGTCCCCCGGCTTGTACACCGGTGTGGGGCCATGCCGCTGGTTGTAGAACCGCGCCTGGTCATCCTTGGCCTTGGTGAGCGCTGCACGAGCCTCCTCATCTGCCTTGCGCATGCGGTCCACAAACTCGTCCACACCTTCAACCTTGGCTGGCACAGTACGAGGCTCAAAGCCCATACGAGGATGCTTGCCAGTGTCAAGGAGGAAGGGAGAGTGTTGGGTGGAAACATGGGCCGCATTGTTGTACGCAAACTCGGCAGTGGGGATAAGCTCGTTCCAGTCATCCTGGCGCTCATTGACAAAGGCACGAAGGTAGATCTCGAGTTCCTGGTTGACGCGTTCCGTTTGACCGTCAGATTGTGGGTGGTGTGCTGTAGAAGCACTTATGGTGATTCCAAGGAGCCGATACAGCTCCCTGGTGAACTCAGCCACAAACTGCGGACCACGGTCGGAGAGAACGTCGTCAGGCAGACCATGGAGCTTCCAGACATGCGTGTAGAACAGATGCGCAGCGCCAACGGCATTGATAGCGGTGTGGCAAGGGATGAAGTGGGCTCGTTTGCAGAGCCTGCACACAACCACCATAATGTTGTCAAAACCGTTGGCATCTGGAAGCTCAGGGATGAAGTCCACCGAGACTCGAGACCAGCGCTCCTTCGGCGTCTCAGTAGGCAGCAACTGCCCAACTGGAAGACGGCGACGAGGCTTGACCCGTTGGCAGATGTCGCAGGTGCTCGTGTACTGCCCAATGTACCGAGACATCTGCGGCCACCAATAGTTGCGGCTCACCAGCTCCAGAGTCTTGAACCTGCCCTTGTGGCCCGCGACTCTGGAGTCATGATGCTGCTCCACAATGCGCCGGCGCAAGTCCCCAGAAGGAGGAACGTACACCTTGCCCCGGAAGAAGAGCAAACCGTCGCGCTGGTCCCACTCAGCGCTGCGGACAGAACGGTTGCGAGTCTTCTTCAGCTCCTTCACTGCACGTGTAGCTGGTTCGTCGAGCTCACTGTCGCGGATTGCATCCTTGATGTCGTCTACAATCTCGACTTCTCCACCAGAGACAGAGAGGCTGCTCAGAGCTGCGATGACAAAAGTCTCCGGCTTGAGCAGAATGACGTCCTCGTTGTCTCCGGCTCCGTCGTCGTGGTCTGCACGACGGGACAACGCATCCGGCTTGCCCATAGAGCGCCCCGGACGGTGGTGGAGAGAATAGTCGAAACGCGAAAGATAGAGAGACCAGCGAGCTTGCCGACGATTAAGCTTGCGTGCAGTGCGGAAGTACTCCAAGTTCTTGTGGTCGGTCCAGACCTCGACAGAGTGCTGGGCTCCTTCAAGGAAGTGTCGCCACTCCTCAAAGGAACGAATGACGGCCAGCAACTCCTTGTCGTGGATCTCGTAGTTCCGTTCCACAGGAGACAGGGACTTGGAGTAGAATGCCACCGGGTGCCACTTCTCATCCTCTGCTTGCTGAGACAACACTGCACCCGTTGCAAAGTCAGAGCTGTCACACTCGACTCGGAATGGACGCAGGTCATCAGGCAAGCGGAGGATGGGAGAGGAGGTAATCCGTTGCTTCAGCTCCTTGAAGGCAGCATCCGCATCAGAAGACCACTCAAAAGGGACATCCTTGCGCGTGAGGTCAAACAAGGGTCGAGCAACATGGGAGAACGCCTCAATGAACCGCCTGTAGAAGTTGGTGAAGCCCAAAAAGGCAGACACCTCCTTCTTGTTTGTAGGCGTAGGCCAGTCAGCAACACCTGCGACTTTGACCGGGTCCATCTCAACGTGGTCATGCGAGATAATCACTCCCAGGTACTCGATCCGAGTTTGCTCAAACTCGCACTTGTCCGCCCGCAAGAACAACCGGTATTCGCGCAAACGTTCCAAGACCTTCCTCGTGACCTCGCGGTGTTGCTCCCGCGTTTTGGTGTAGATGAGGATGTCATCGAGGTAGACTGCAACAACACCCTCCATGATCAAGTCATGGAAGATATCGTTCATCATGGTCTGGAACGTAGCGGGACTGTTTGTCAAGCCAAAGAACATGACCAATGGCTCGAACAAACCCCGGTTGGTGCGGAAGGCAGCCTTCCATTCATCGCCCTCACGAATGCGCACATTGTTGAATCCCCAACGTACGTCAAGTTTCGTGAAGTACCGCGCGCCCTTCAGCCGGTTGATCAGGTCGTTAATCAACGGCAAAGGATAACGGTTTTTGACCGTCATGTTGTTTAGCGCGCGGTAGTCCTGGACAAACCGCAGGCTCCCATCCTTCTTCTTGACAAAGAAGACTGGAGAGGCCATTGGTGACTTGGACGGGCGAATGCGACCGGTGCGCAAGTTCTCAGCAAGGAACTCGTCCAGAGGCTTCTGCTCTGCAGGGGACACGGGGTACACCTTGCAGTTGACAGGTTTTGCATCTGGCACAAGCTCAATTGCGTGATCCCAAGGCTTCCGGTCAGGAAGAACGTCGAACGACTCCTTTGCAAACACATCTTGGAAGTCATAGAAGTGTGCAGGGAGGTTGTCCTTGACGCTGCGAGGCGCATTCTTGGCATATGCTTCAGCGAGGCGTTGAGAGACAGTAGACGTGGCGCGGATGAACTCCTTCTCAGGCCAAAGAGAGGTCATGAAAACACGATCCCCATCTTCGACTTGAGAGTTGTCAGGGAACTCATCATCGGAGTCGCAGCCAAAGACACCAGCGTCAGAAACACCAGCATCATCATCTTCCTGTTCGAGTTCCACCACACGTGGCTCCGGGCCTTGGCAGCAGTCCTTGCGCTTACGCGCTTCAGCCTGACGTGCTTTAGCTTCGGATGCATGCTTGAGACGGAGGTTGCGGAGATCAGTCCTAGCCTCGTCCTTGCACTTTCCACAGTGGGAACATCGGTTCAGCAACACCTTGCCGGATCCCCAGTCAATATCGGGGTTGTGAAGCTTGAGCCAGCCATGTCCAAGGATAACATCTTGTTTCCCAAGACTGGTGACAGCAAACAACACGCGCTCCGAATGACCTTCATAGCGCGGGACAGTATCCACCACCTCCGTTATTGGCCCTTGTTCGTTGACAGAACCGTCAACATTGAACACTGGAATTGGCCGTTGGAGTTTAGAAGTGGGGAAACCAACCCGCGCCACGTAGTCCTTATCCACATATCCAAGACTAGTGGCACCAGAGTCAACCAGCGCAGTGACAGACACTACACGCTGATCGACCGCGGACTGCAGCTCAACCCGGAGGTTAAGCGAATCGGAGGACTTTCCCAAGGCTTGCACCACAAGCTCAGAGGGGAGACGCCGTTCCAGTCGAGAGCGACGACGGCGGAACGGTGTAACCACAGGTGGTGGAGGAGGCACGTCTTTAACAACAACTTCATCGTTCTGGTGAGAGGGGAGATCATATTCATCTGGAACGATATTGTACAAGGGAGAGAAGTAGTTGTTTTTGAGTCGCATGGGCGTGTCTTTCACATGCGACGAGTGCCAAAATCCTCGGGGTCATCCTCCAGCGCAGCTGCATGCTCCTCCGTGTCCGCTCGATCGTACTCAAGAGCGAGGTTGTTACGGTATTCCTCGACTTGGGCCAGCTCTCTTGCATCCAAGATGGGGTTTCCCTCCATGTCAAGAACACGCACAGTGCGCATGTCAGGACAGTCACGGGAGAGATGACCCTTCTTGCGGCAGGTGTAGCACTCGATGTTTGCAAGTGCTGCAGCAGAGCGGCGACGATGAATCGAGTCAACATCCATGGGTTCTCCGTGGCCTTTTGGCATTGCTGCATAAGCAGGAGCCTGGGGCGACGAAACGAAGGCAGGACGGACGGGGAGAGGTGCAGCAGCGCGTGGGGCAGCAGGGCGCGGATGCGCAGGGGCAGGACGCGAATACGCCTTGTGAAGGTCACGGATAACGTCGTCCTCCTCCTTAGCAGAGACGAACGCAAGAGCCGCAGACTTCCACTCAGCAAGCGTCGTGGGAGCGGGCACGCGCACCATGGAGCAGTGGCTCCGAATGTGCGCGGCAAGACCAGTTCGAAAGAGAAGACAGACTTGGCCCTCCAAGTTTCCAACAGGAAATCCGTTATCCGCCACGTAGCCTGCACGCTTCACCAAGTCCATGAATGTGTCAATGTAGACATCCAAGGAGCGGGTGCCCTGGTGCCAGCTCGTTGTGTGGTTGAGCGTGGAGATGCACCGAGTCGCATCATGGGGATCCGAAAACTCCAAGAGAAACGCAGCCTTGAAATCGGCAAACGTAGCCCAAGGGTAACGGCCATGACTGGTGTAGAATTGCGACGCGTCAACAGCGTAGGTGAGAGCACGCCCTTCCTTGAAGAAGGTGAGAGTGTGCTTGATCATGTGCTCCTCGGAGTTCCAGGTGTTTGCCGTAAGGTAGACAGAACACTGGTTCATCCAGGTACGGCCGAGGGCACGATCACCACCGAACGCAGAGGGGGGAGAGCCCTCGATACGACGGCTTGGCTGCGACAGGACGGGAGCAGAGGCAGGAGCAGGAGCGGGAATAGAGAGGCGGAGAGACTCGAGTTGAGCCTCGAATTGTTGGGTGAGAGATTCGAATTGGGTTTGGAAGGCTTGCTCGAGGATTTGCTTCTGCGCAGCGAGCGCATCGGCGACGTGGGCCTCGAGCATGGGGGTGTTATCGGGGTTGGAGTTGTCTTCGCCGGACATGGTCGATCGAATCCAAGAGAGCAGGCAAGGGAAGGGGCAGAGAGCAAGGAATGGGGTCCAAACACACAAGATCTCTTCACTGCACCAGCCAGCAAACTACCGTTCACAGACGATAGCGATCACAGAGAGGTCCTAGTCAACCGGCGAACTAAGGCCAGGGGTTGGACTTCAGGAAGACTTCAGGCGTGTGCAGGAGGGGGATGCAAGTGGGAGTGTAGCCAGAACAAGCTTCTGAAGCTTCACAACAAGCGCAGGCAATCAGGGAACGATGTAGAGGGGGGAGGAGGAGCAGATGGCTCAACTCCACAAAACGGGGCAGATAGGACCCAAAACGCGGGGTAGGGATAGTGTGGGGTCGGAAGAGGCAGGGGAAGAGCCCAGAGAGGGCAGAGAGGTCGGAGAAAAAGGAGGATAAGGAGGGGAGTGGGGGGCACACTGGTGGTGTAGGCTGGGTGTGGGAAGCGTACTGGGGGTGCTGGGACAGTCTCCACCTGTCCAGAAAGCCTCTCCTACTATCCAGCTAAGCCCAACTCGCAGTGTGAGGCCCAAAGGGAGACTTGTTGTGCTGTAAGGGCAACTCCGCAGCTGCTGTATGCTCTGAGCTACACAGGCAGCACTGGCAGAGGGATCCAAAGTATATTAGCACTAGAACATGTACAGAGGGCTACTGTGGGCACACCTGGCAGAGGGATCCAAAGACAACAAGTCTAAGGAGCCTCTGCTGCAGTGACACCACGTCTAAGGGCCTAATCAGGTGACTGTGCACAGACCAGGTCAGGTGAGCCAAAGAAAGAAACGTAAACCACACCATAGGTACGATAGGTAGAGAGACGAGACTCGGGGTGCGAATGCGTATGTGTGCACCCCAGATGTGTACAGAGTTAGGGGGAAAACGGATCAGAGAAAAAGGAGCAAATCGACGATGTAACTGCAAAATGCAGGAAACAGCGAGATAGAACCTTGTATCGTAGCACTATAAGTACAGTAGGTAGCGAGATGGAATTTGGTGGAAGAGGTGGATGCAATGCACCCAGTATATGTACAGAGAAAGGAAGGGAACGGAGAAGGGAAAGAGACCGAAAAAGGAAAAAGTAGAGTGAGGGTATATGGCGCACCAGGAGTTCCCCTTACAATGGGACGCGCAAACTGGGCACGAACGGACGACCAAGGCAGGTCGCGGGTTGGATCAAGGCGGACCGCCGAGCGACGCCGACGGTCGTCAAGCTACACCCGCGCTTCGAGATGGAGTGGTGGGTTTGGTGGAAGTTGTTGCAACCTGGTTGGAGGCGCGCAAAGCAGGATTGGGACAGGATGAAGGGAAACCAGCAGTGGAATGGGTCCAGCAACTGGGAACCGTTGGCTATCGCGGGGAAGAATGGGTTATTCAGCGTGGTCGTCACGTTGTACTGGTGGGTTTGCCAGCGTGGAGAGACGGATTCGTGGACGAAGAGCCGTAGTGGTAATATACAGCCTAAATTCTTAAGCTGTAGCTTCCTAACTGCTAGCCAAAATCCTAAACTCTAGCTTGGCCTAGCTACAGCTTAGGCATTGGGCAAATCTATAGCCTATTTTCTGGTAGAAAAAGCTGCAATCAGGTAGACTTGAACTCAGGATCCTATAGATATAGGTATTTGGAGAGCTTTACTATTCTACCTCTAGGTCATTAGATCCATAACTATTTTCTTGTTTACACTATTATCCGGGTTCTTCGCTGGTTAGAAAAGTTCTCTCAGCTATATTTTGGACCAAATATTGATCGTTAAGATCAAAAATGATCATTCCAATCAATTTTTGATGAATTTCATCAATTCTTGATCATTATCATCAAATTTTGATCGTTTTCACCAAATTTGATTGATGGCATCAGGGTCACATTATGTAACAGGCTCTGCTTTCCCCTGCTTTCCAAGATAATCCTGACCTAAACCCTAAGCTACATCTTGGCCAAGCTAACGCTTAGGATTTTGGCTATCATCTAGGAAGCTGTTGCTTCAGGCTCTGGCCAAATCCTACAGCTATGGGTGGGACGAACGGCGGCGGCGGATGTGCTTTTCGCCTTGGAGGCAATGACAAAGCAACAACTCGAAAAGGACATGTAGTATTCAGTGTTGCTAGCCTAGCGTACAAATACACAACGTACATAGAAAGATTTTGGTTTTGAAGCCTCGGCCTTGTGAAAAGGGACCTGTGAAAACGGACTTGTGAAAAGATTTTGGACTTTGAAAAATTACAAATTTTGACTTGTAAAGCTGAGAGTGGGCACTTGCAAAAATAACAAAATTGATGGCGAAAACTTTTGGAAATGACAGATTTCAACTTTTTCGAGTTGTAAAGCTGAGAGTGTGGACTTGTAAAAATAAAACAAAATTGATGGTCATCAATAAGGGCGTGAATTGGGTAAACATACAGCTGTACAGCCAAAATAAGTGGCTTCAAGCACGATACAGTAGCAAAAATTGATGCCAGTGATCAAAATTGATTTACCCATCATTTCCATGCACCAAACTGATATGAAGACCGAGACAGCAGTCATGGATGTAAAATGAAATTGATTGGCCATGGACAAATATCCAAAGATTGATAAGCCATCAGAAATTCCCATTTCTGGCCAGCCCCAATCCCATGGCCGGGTATACTAAGCCGCAGCCGTGGAAGCCCAGGGTGCAGTATGAAAAATATATTCCAAAATCGATAAGCCATCAGAAATTCCCTTTTTGGGCCAGCCCCAGCCCCGGGCCGGTGCCCAAAGGGGCAGCCCGCTGGCCCCCTGCTGAGGGCAGACCCAAGCGCTCTAGGGCCTGCTAGGCTTAGCAGCAGCTAGCTCATTTGCAAAACCCTGCCCTAGCTACTGCTAGGATAATTTGTGTGTGTATTACCACTATGGCTCACCTCAAACAAATATGTGCCCTACCCCCGCTACAATGTCGACTCCGCCAAGAACAAGACGCTGAGCGCACAGTTTCATAAGCATCTCTGCCAGCCCGACACACTACACCTGTACTTCCTGAACTGGGACGTCGCCGACATGCCGTGCAGCGTCTCCCTCGGAAAAATTGCCCCCAGACCCGCGCCCAACATGGCTGCTTGGGACGCAGCTCAAAGGAAGGCGCAAGCGAAGGAAATCCAGGCGCAGCAAGCCAAAGATCAGGCGAAACGGCGCAAAAGACCAGAGAAAGAGCAGGCGCAAGCGAGGAAGGAGACGACCGCGGGTAAAGGAAAGCAGAAGAAAGCTGCAGGTTCAGTCACACCCCGCATAAACCTTTCAGCGCTGGTGCAGAAACAGCAGCAACAGAAGGAGACGTCTACGGCGCCGGCAGTCAACCGCGCTAGCGGATCCGGCTCAAGCAACAAGCGTCCGGCGCGTCGAGGATCCGGATGGGCCGGGAGACGAATGGCGGCTGAAGAAGAAGAAGAAAACACGAGGGACGGACGACGAGATGGACGTTGACACGCCGCAGCAGCCCTGAGCCCGAGACAGAGGAAGAAGGGCCAGAAAGGCGGACAGGGCCCCAGAATTCGAGACGAACATCGAAGCCCAATGTTGTATGGGGATCTAGGACCCACGGCCCACCAGGCAATCGCGAACGACAACGGTCGTGAGGCGGCGTGGCTGTCGCGTCGCGGTTTAGTTTAGTTTTGGCAGGGTGGACAACAATTTAGCACGGTCCTGCCCATGTTCACGGACACTTGTAATTACAGTATAATAGATATGCAGTTGCGACTTGTACAAAGCAAAGCGCCCACAATTCGCGTCACTGATCGACATTCTTTGCTTGGACGGAACGTTTAACGAGCGCATACTTCCAGCCCTCTACCTCCAGATATACGGCGCCGTCCCGGGACTCGGTGCCAGCGGAGACTGGAACCCCAACGTCAGCAACAAGCGCCCATTGCCTCCGCAGGACCGCAAACTCAAAGAGTTCAAGCGGCAACGGCGTGATAATGCAGATCGCAACACAGACCGGGACAGGCCGCACGACCGCGATTCCCGACTAGCGCGGTACTCGCCTCCTCCGCCCGGCGCAGGATTGGGAACGGGGGCGGAATGCAGGGCCGCCGAAACGAGAAGAGCCTAAAAAGGAGGAGAAGACTGTTTTTCCCGCGAAGCTGGCTTGGCTCGTTACGCAGCTGCCGCCTGCAGAGTCGTATGATGGTGCGAAATACTTGGTCTTGATTTTGTGCTGTAACCGTGCTTTGTTCTAGCTCCAATAATTGCTGCCGAAAGCCTCGTCGAGCAATTGAAGAGCACGGTTCTCCCCAGCGCCAACAGATCCCAATCTCCTACTACAAATGCACCACGGCCTGCGTCGCCTCAACAACCACGAAACTGTGTTTTTTTTTTCTTGGTCGTTTCGTAGCTGACAAACGATATAGCCGGTCCTGGTCGCCTGCCTCCGGACTATAAACCGTACCAAGGACCAAACAGCGTGCCACCGCGAAGAAATTGAAGATACTGAATGCGAGATCCGCCTTTGGTTTATTGTAGCAATATGGCATTAGCTTGCGTTCTTTGCATTTACCTGGCAAATTTAAAAATTGAACAAAGAGTCCAATCCCCAATGAGATTCTGCGCCGCCTTTTGCTTTCCAGTTTTGACGGATCCAGGCAGTGGACTGACGCAACTGGAGCAAGAATCGATAGGAACGGTTGTAAATGTCGATGCATTGGGTTACCTTTATCGTCTCCTCACACAGAGTCCAGCGCACATTTGCGTATGATCTTTGCTTCGGGCACCCTCCGTAGTCCGGAAGGCGCGTCCACCAAGACGTCAAGGCTATGAGTGAAGGGAAGACGCAGCGCAAGAACCAAGCCACTCGCTCAACGTCGCCCGAGCGGAGCGACAACCAGCCCACACTGAGACTTTCCAGCGCACCTTGCTCAATGCAAGGCACCGTTTCTGGAAACTGCCGCGTATTAACGGGTAGAAGGAGGGTGCGCAAATGAGTGAGCGTTCGTGCAAGGGTTTCCAGTAACAAGAGGCTGTAACCCGTTGCCCGTCCGGCCTCCCCCAGCTCGAGTTTCACGAGCTGGGGTAAAGAGTTTGCAAATGCTGCTATCTGACCTTCGCCCAGCTTCAAGGAGTTTTCCGAAAGGAGGGATAGGTGGGTTAAATTGGGCAAACGAGAATGAATGGCTTGGAGAAGCCGGTTGTCGACGTTCCAATTAACGGACGCCGTTTGCCGAGATATGTACGGCTTCGGCTCGAGGTCCGGGCACGGATGCGAGCACTGCAAAGACGCGACACCTCCTGGTAAATGAACTACCAGACTGAGTAGGAACACCTTAGACGTCTGTGGATGTAGCGCTATGGAGAACGACCGCAGCTCCGATGGCACTAGCGTTCGTAGCAGCGCTAGAGTGGGCTCCGAGCGGCGGCCGGTAGTTATGGGGTGGTACAGGCATGGCGATTTGAGGGCAAGATCGCACACAGCCAACTCATAGTTGCCTAAGAAAGGAGCGGCGATGGAGGTACACGGCGCTTCGAGTTCGAGCCGGTGAATATTGGGGAGGCTGGATAGACGCCTGAGAAGGCTGACGTCAACCTGGGTGAAGATGAGGGAAATGGGGCGCTTCTGGCGTTGGAGGAAGATGAGGAGCGCTTCTTGTTGCGCATCTTCTGCCAACCCCTCCGTTTGTGTGCCAAACCCGTTGAGCTCGCAGACCAGCTCCGGTATTGCAAGGAAAATTTCCCGTTGCTCTACTTCCGGGAGTAGCGTCGTTGTGACAAAGATCTGTTGAAGGGACGGGGACATAAGGAGCAGGAACTGCTCCGAAAGAGAGCAACGGTCCCATCCGCCCGTCGAAAAGGGAAAGGTAAAGTTGAGTTTTCGAAGCTGGGGAAAGAGGATTTCGTCGCTGAGGATTCCGGCCAGCTCGGCGGCGGGACCAATTGCAGGAAAAGTTTCCGGCTCCGGCCAGGAGGCAGGGGGATGGCCGCTCATACTCCAATGAGGAGAGCCAAAAATCTTGAGCGTCCGCACAAACCCACGGTAGATGCGCAGCTTTTCAAGAATGTTGCGCTCGAGCGGTTTGAGTATATGCTGTACACGCGCTGTGTTAAGAGACGTTGAACGAGCCAAAATACTTACCACGCGTCCGTCAGCAATGGCTAGGTTACACGGCGCCAGTTCCACGAGGTGAAAGATAACCTCATCTCCGTCGTCTCTGAAAAGCCGGGCAGCTGCTGAGTAGGTCAAGGACGAGTGTGCCCCGCGCGAGGGCCGCGACTTCTTTGTTTTGGGCGTATTGACAGATCAAGCGGATGGCAGCGGGAGGATGAATAACTATGTGGACATCAATAACTATGTGGATGGCCATCGCGTCTTTGCTTTGGATTTGACGCAGATCTCACGGCGCTTTCGAATTCGCGGCCCAGCGACCATGGCGCCTCCTACACCGTCACGCGCCGACCTCCAAGAAATCACCCAACTCGAAACGGCCCTCTTCATTCTCGACTACTCGGCTTGTGGATCCCTCAATCCCGGAGACGTGCTGGACTTGCGCGTAGTAAGCGTCCAATCCAACAGGATACTGCGTAGTCCAAACGGCCTACAGACAAACAGGTTCTCCGAGCCTTGTCTCGGCGTCTACATGGCTATAGGAGGCCTTGAACTTGGGCTTGTGCCGCAGGTTCACGCGTTGCGTTTATGTCCATGGCTGAATTCAGTCTACATGGTTGAACCGCAAGGTAGGGACTCCGTAGTTCGGATCTGCGACTTGAATATCTTTTCAGTGCGCATATCTCGCATTCTTATGGACCCACAACGGGCGGTGAAGATGTTCATGTGGGTCTGTGCTTGTCTGTTTCTGCACCCAGACTGACTGGTAACCAAAGCACAATCCGGCTGAGCGCCCCTGAAAGTCTGCATGCGCTCTATACGCCTAGAATGCTATGGCTCATCGGCGGTGACAACCCATACACGAGCAAAACGCCTCAAGAGCCACCTTCTGTCGACGCCGTCATGCTCCACCTCAGCTTTGCTCAACGCGGGGTTCACGCAACCCTCACGACCGACAAGGACTGGACGTTCGTCTCTACCGCAATCGATATATACGCAGCCAAAGCGCCCCCCCGTCTTCCGCATTTTAGCGGGACGGTAAAAGGCCTCAAACCCAACCTATACGCTCACCAGGTGCGTTGTCACTCGACAGAGGCGACGGCTCTAATTTGCGCAGCGCGAAGGTCTAGCCTGGGCTCTAAAGCGCGAGGCTGAGGATTCCTGCATACGGCGTTGCAGATCCTTGGACCTAACCTTCAAGCGCGGCGGCATCATCGCAGACGATATGGTAACCTCTTTTGGCCTCCCTGCCCCTTCAAGATCTCAGCTATCGCCAGGGAATGGGCAAAACCGTTCTTATGCTTGCGTTGACTCTTCAAACCCGCAACGTTCGTCCAGAAGGTTTTGCAGCACAGACTCTGATAGGTGCAGTTGATGCCCAAGCCTTTTGCCATTACTGAAAGAAACTGTCTAGTTGCGCCCGTCAGCGTTACCGTCACTTGGATCCAGGAGATCTCCAGCCACGCTCCGTCGCTCAGATGTGCCGTTTTTCGCGGAATTAAGGACAGGGTCGACTTCAAGTCAGTCGACGTGGTCATTTGCAGCTACAACGTGCTTCGGAATCTCCCTAAGCCAAATCTTCCTTGGAAGGTTCGTGGTCTTCCTCTGCGTCGTAACCCCTCAACGGCCCTCAGCGGGTTATTTACGACGAAGCTCACCTCCTGCGCAACCCTGATACAGCGCGCCACCAAACGGCGCGAAGTATTGAATGCTGGTCACGCTGGGCCTTGACGGCGACGCCAATCGTACGCTAAAAGTGAAGGAAAGCGCTCGCTGACATCGTCAAACCAGATCAATAGTTTACAAGACTTTGGATCCCTTCTTGCTGTGTTGAAGACGGCGTCCCCGTTAGACAAGGTAAGGAAGTGCTCTGTTGCGTCAACGCGTCGTCACGTAGGTTTAGATCTCAGAGTGGAAGGCTCGGTTTGCGAAGACCGTCTCTTTGAGCGCCGAGGCCATCAACGTCGTGAAGGTACGTTTTTAGTTGCGTTCACAAACTCAAAGCACTTACGCTGTGGACGCAGGGGCATCGTGTCCATAATCGCGTTGCGCAGGACCAAAAACGCACGTATATTCCGTCACGCATGTCTTGGGATGTGCTTAATTTTTCTGTAGATGGTCAACCGGGATGGCCAACCGCTCGTGCCCGGCTTGCCCAAGGTGCCTTCCCTGCTGACACCCGTCAGCTCTAAAATCCGCCCAATCAGTGCACCTACCTCACCGTCAAGTTACCCCTCCAAGGATACCAACGAGCAAGCGCCCCAAATCGCTCGTGCAGCGATGTCTAATCCCCTTTTCACAGCTAGTCTATAATCAACTAGAACACAAGGTTTCCGACGCCGAGTTGTCGACTATGCAGGTATGTGCGTATGTGGAAGGTTACTCGCCGCTTATCTATTGTCAGGCCATGAACGTCTTAACCCTCACCCTGCGATTGCGCCAGGCTGCTTTACATGCCGATTTGGTCCCCAGCGAGCACGCGCGGCCCATTGCCGACGGCTCAAGGTCTGTCCCAAGGGCTCCGTGCCTCATGCATGCACCCATCCCTCAATAGATGCGTCTTTTGTTACGCCGCTGTACGAGGGAGCGAGGAGGGCGGAACAAGATGCAGTGCGGGGCACGCTCAGTGCGAAATCTGGCAAGTAATTGCACGCGTGCAGATGTAAACCTGACCTGTCGCTAGTTTTGAGTCCGGCTATGGCTCAAGATGCCCTTGCGTGAGTTCGCAACCCATCATTTGAGCCCAGTGACGCTCGACTAGGGGAAAAACTTATCGCCCCTCGGGAACTTGGGCGACGACGGGGCCGAAGACGACGATGAGGCAGATCAAGACGCTGGCGACAAAGACGCGTCTATCAAAATTGACGCTTTAATAGCGATGCTTGATAGCGTCCCTCCCGGAGAGAAGGCTCTCGTCTTTTCCGTTTTTACCAAGTGCGGCGGCCGACTGATGACCCCATGCGGGCTTACCGTTCTAGGTTTCTGGACCGTATTGCGCGTTGACTGGAGCATGAGGGAATTAAGTACGGCAAATTCACGGGTAAAATGTCCGGGAAACGGCGGGAGCAAGCGCTTGACGAGGTACGTGCGGGAGACCTCTTCATGAACGGCCATGAACGCACTAAATCGCACAGTTCCGTCAACCTGGTTCCAATCAATCCGTATTGCTCATTTCCTTGGGATCGGTCAGTTCTGTTAACGGCGCTCATCACCTGGCTACATACCTACGCGTAGGGCGCCTTTGGCCTCAACATCACGGCCGCTAACCACGTCTTCATCACCGACCCGTGAGGCTTTCGTTGCTCCCTGCGTCTAGCCGCTGATGAAGGCGTCGTTCGCAGTTGGTGGCAGCCTGCAATTGAAAGACAAGCGGTCGATCGAGGTCCTTGTTCCCTTTCCAGTCCCGTATCTTATGTCTGACTTGCGGAATCTAGTGAACAGAATTGGACAGAAGAAACCTGTCAAAATTGTTCGCTTCATTGCTGAAGACACCATCGAGGAACGCGTTCTCCGCATCCAGGCCCAAAAGGCGGATTTGATCGACAGGGTCTTGGGCAGCGATCCATCTGCCCGTCTGGCCCAGGTTTTGGCCAAACAAGAAGGCCCGGTTGACAGTGCGTTGAGACTTGCCCATTCTATGTCTGCTTTACTTACCGCTTGCTAGCACTTCGTCGCGCGATGTACCGAGTATGAATGGACTGTACATAATCCAGACTGAAGAACACGCTTCTCGCGTATACTGGGCACCTGCCATTGCTATCAACATTCCAATCTCTTGATCAGAATACAAACATCAGGCGCGCCAATAGCTGCGACCGCATTTTCCATCATCAATCGATATAAAGACCTTCGGGTGCTCCCTTCCTTCTTTCAAGCAGACCGCCATGCAGGGACTTACCCCCGAGGCAGCTGCCTTCATTGCTCGCGTTCTCGACTCCGGGAATACTCTTCAATCTGCTCTCGATCCATCCCTCGCGGACGAAAGACAGCTTCGTCAACTGTTTGCCACGGACAGACACAACCCCCGCCTCACGAACCCCGTCGTCGGCCTCGTCGACGTCTTTGCTGCCCCCGACGTAATCCGCAAGACTCGCGCGCACGTCGTCGTCGACGAGATGGACCGCTACGCCCAGTATATCATGCCGCTCTCCGACCGGCAGCGTCGGAGCGACGGCGCTCCATGCATGGTGCCCACCCTCGATCAGTTCAAGTACAACTGGTCCGTCTTCTCTGAGGGGGCTTTGGCCGATGTCAATTGGGATAACATTGTCGTCGCTGGCGGCTCGGTGCTTGCGTTGAAAAGCGAACTCTATGCACAGAGTGGAATGCAATGAAACGCGCAGGCTGGTGCTATGCAAAGCAAACACCTAACACCAAACACACAACAAAACACACACACACTAAACACACAGACTTCTAGGAGATCGGCCTCGGTAACAGAGCCAATCCAGGGTATTGTGAGGATAGAAATATCCAGACAAGGGTGTAAACGTTTTATGTGGTTCTCGAAAACACGTAGACTGAACCTCAAGCGGACTTGGTGTTCAGAGTACTTTTGGGACTTTTGAGTTTATAGTATCTCAACTGTGCAACTAACAGCGAACTGCGTAGAAGCGGGGTATGGGTGATAAAGTGGTATTAGGTCCTTAAACCCCAATCACCAACTCAATCGGTTGTGCGTTTAACGCGGTACTCGAAACCAATTCCAATCCAGAAGCTTCCTAGCTTCTTCCAAGTCCAATCGCAGGCTTCCGGCCGCGTTCCAAGTTCCAAAAGCTTCCTAGCTTGTTCCAAGTCCAAAACCAATCTTATTCGTTTCAACCAATCCAGCCAAATCAAACTTGTTCAGATACAAACTCGAGATGAGTAAGCACCGCTCAAGCCCAGAACTCGCCCTAGTGGTAGCGGGGAGGATTCCGTGCCCAAAACTGTGCCCCCTCCCTCTTTATATACAGTAGCCAAGAAATACGAGTGAGAAACAATTCTTCAGAATAAGGAAATTCGTATGGTCCATTGTCGAATCCTCTATAGCCAATTGGCTCGGTGCTTCGAAGTGCCGGGTATCCAGGAGGTCGTGCTCCACGTCGCCACGTCCCCTGATTGTCGGATGTTGAACCCTCGAGCCCTCGTTCCTGGCTCAGAACCTTGTGTGGTTCAAGTCTCTGTCCCTCCACCAAACGTACAGCCATTTTGTAGCGTACGCGCACCTCTTTCCAGCGGTGCTCAGCACGTCCTCAGAGTCCCCTTGGTTGGCGAGCTATGGGGCAATTACCCTTCCCTCCAGGAATAGGATACTCGCGCCCACATGCGCCCTCAACACGCCGATCCTTGATGGATGTAGATAAGATCAAGATAATTCCCACAGCAGCATGGGACGGCTCCGACCCGTTTCCCTATTAACCGGAATTATCCCATCCATCTGAGTCATCCAATAGCGCCCACAACAAGTCAAAGTCCCGCCGACTGATCATAACACACAAGCGCATCGAGACGCATAACACCAGATAAGTTCCCCGTTTTGAGTACACGCAGGTAGGGCTGCTCCGCGATAACATTCGAGCTCGGGCTAACCCTTCAGTGATATCGCACACCGTCGGAGTTCATGACCATTTTGTAGCCAAACACCTTCAACGCTCTCACCAACTGCAGAGGAAACAGCGGCGTAAGTGGTTTTGAGGTTGAAACACATAGCGCAAAAACCCGCAATTAGAGTAATTCCAACGCGTTTATTTTCACGGCTTATCAGCGTGCCTTGGGCCGCTGCCTGATTCGGCCGATTCCAAACACAACATGCGCCAGCATTATCACCACAAGGCGTTCCTGACCAGCGACATTGACATTTTCCTTTATGGCTTGTCGCCTGAACAGGTGCGTTTCCATGTCCATCGCTCCGTTTACTCATAACATCCATAGGCTGAAGCCAAGATCGACGCAATCTATAAGGTCGTATGCGATTCGGGACCAGGGGACATCGCCTGCGTCCGTACTAAGCATACTGTGACCATCTATCGTGAGTTTCTTTGTTTAACGCGTGGTTTAGCTGAAATCCATCTCTAGGAGCACATCCCCTGCGCGTCATCCAGATCGTTCTTCGTCTTTATGCCAGCCCCGCCGAAGTTCTTGCTGGATTCGACGTTGCTGCGGCATGCTGCGGCTACGACGGCAACCGAGTCTACGCCACTCCGCGCGCGATCGTCGCCATGATGTAGCAAAGCAACCCCGTCGACCTTGAGCGTCGCTCTCCCTCCTACGAGAACCGCCTTGGCAAATACGCTTGTCGCGGCTACGAAGTTTTTGTTCCGGGGTTATGTCGCGCGTCCATCGATCCTCGAATTTACGCTGAAGGAACCTTTACATCCGGCCTTGCGCGCCTGCTTGCCCTGGAATTTAGCATGCCAGAGCATAAAGGTTACCTTGATCAGTGGTTCAGATTCCAGAAGCAAGCCGCCGGGGAGAGCCGCAGCGCGACGCCGGGGCCGACTCCGCTGCGAGCGCCGCTAGCGACGCCAGCGCCGACTCTACTACGGAGTTCATGAGTGTTGCTAGCGACGCCGGGACCGACTCCGCTGCGGAGTTCACAGCTGCTAGCGATGCAGCCGCGGAGTTCACGAGTGCCGCTAGCGACGCCGGTGTCGACCCCGCTACGGCTGCTAGCGTCGTCACCCTCTTCATTCAACACCAGGCGCGCTGCGAGGCCGCCAACCGGACTCTCATTGTGTTTGCCAAAGAAGAGATGAGCACCTACGAGACCAGGGCTCTTCACATTCCGTTTGGGCCCGGCTGGACTCCGAAACGCGTCCGCACCGTTTTGAAACACATCGACTACGCGCTCAACTGCCTCGAACTGCCCCACAATGCCGGCCAGCGCCTTCATCGGCATCTCGCGTTCTTTGGGGACGCAGAGACCTGCATGAAGGATGTTTGCGGGACTTGTCCCCCTCCTCTCGACTCGGTTGACGACGTGCTGCAGAGCTTCTATGATGAGAAATGCATCCGGGGCCGCATTGCGTTCATCGAAGATAATCCAGGCCGCCAATCGATGACGGGAAGCTTCAACCCCATCGACAACAGCAACTGGGCTGACTGGAGCGCGCAGGCTTACGGCGTACAGATTTAGCGCGGACAGTTTTGGCGAATGTGTATGAATTTTGTGTGCTTGTGCTTGTAAAAAATGCCTCCAATGAACGTACATATACGTGCCTTCTGAAACGGCAGGTGGCGACCCTCCAGACTCGGGGATGCGGAGACGAAACGTGTGTTGTAAGATCCTGAATCTGAGTGGCTTGGAATTCCTCGGCATACTATGATAGATTTTGTAACTGCTTTTGGGACATCTGACTGCTTATTCGAGTCTGCAGCTCGCGGCTCTGCACCGCTTAGCTTCGGAAGTCCCGGCATTTGAAGGTATGCCTCTTGCGGGCACGCGTGTATATTTCTTCCGGAAATCCATTCGAAGACGCAGCTTCGGGGTGGTTTACAAGTTTTAATGTCATGCCCAAATTGTGGCAGATTTGTGGGAATCACCACTCTGGGTACACTTCGAGGCCCAAGTCTCCTGGAGCCCATGCAGCATGTGTATATTATACCGCATGCCAAATATCGTGGCCGTACTCAAAGAGATGCTCCTAAACGACGTCGAATACTCGCCAACGCCCGCCAAAAGGCAAGGCTGATCTGAGCGCATGATTAGCGGTAATTCGGTAATGTTTTGTTCATAGCACGGCCTCAGCTTCGAGTCCCGCCGCGATTTTTTGCATAGGCTCCTATGTTGTGTGTCCGAATCCCCTAGTAGCATCTCGCTGCGCAGGTTTGCCCTCCTTGTAGCAGAATGAACAAAACATCGGTTTTGACAGTTGACATGACGGAACTTTTGGGTAGATACAGCAGGCTCTGCGTCAACTATCGCCTTGAATTTTGACTGGGCCGGTGCGCAAGAAGCGTACCTCCAAATCCCGGCACTTCCGGAGCTAAGCGGTGATGAAACGCGGGCGTAGCGAAGCAAATAAGCAGTCAGATGTCCCAAAAGCAGTTACAAAATCTATCATAGTATGCATCCTGGTCTGTGAAATTGATATGTGGTACTTGCGGGACGTTTGCGAGTTCTTTACGCGTCGGTGTTGGACTGAAGCAGACATGTTTTGGATTGTGGAACGGGAAGACGCGTACTCGTGATGTGACTGGCCATGGTCTGGTCTACCACGAAGAATATCCTATTGGACGGGCGGTTGCTGGCGGTTGTCTCGGACCGCCTGCAGCTTCTCTAGACGCGTCCTACTCGTTCTTCAATTGTTCTTGCGCGTCCGCCTGACCCAGCTTGCCCACGCGTTGTCTTCAACCAATCGCAACCTCTACGACCTTCCTCTTCGCTCTCTCATGTCTGCCCAGGCTAAAATTCAACACCATGCAGACCGACTCCAGGCAGATTGGCCCCGATTCAACGATCTAGCACTCAGCCAACAAATGGAGGCTGTAGCTGTGCGGATCGAGGTCTCCAGCTGCTTTGCCAACGTCCGAGCTGTCGTTTCGGCACGCCAGCAGAGGAAACCGAAAACATCATACTATGTCGTCTACTCTGGATACACGATTGGGATCCTTTCCGACTGGTGCGTGTCCTACCTCTGCCGGCGAGCTCGCTGTTTACAACCGCTAGTGATGCTTGCGAACGATCGGTGTCGGGCTACTCTAACAACAGGCACAAGAAAATACAAGATTGGGATGAGGCTGTTACCACGTTCAGCACCTACGTCTGGGAGGGATACCAGAGCATAGGCGGCATTAGGATCGGAAACCGACCCGTGCACATCGACCCCCGCAATCCAGTTGTGGCCCTGGTGAAGGCTGCTCTGGACAACTGGCAGGCACGGTCAGCTCAGTTCCCAGACGATGCTCCAGCAGCCGCATCCTCGACTCGTACCGCAGCGCCGTCGGCGTTCAAGTGCGCCTGCCGCCGCACAACAGCGGTCCGTTCCTCTTCAGCACGCAACAGCAGCAACATCCTCCACCAGCGCTGCTGCACCGTCGCGGTCAAATCCCGGCGCCGCTCAAAATCACCCAATACCTCTCCAACAAACAGCCTGCACCGCTCGAGGGGGCGGCGCGCAGAGGGAACGTGGGGGTGTGCATGTCGTATCAGGGAACTTGAGCGTCTCCATGTTCCTGCGCCAGTGCGTCGTTCGCTGACACCCGGGCTGCTTTAACGCGAGTTTAGAAAGGATTCGGATCGTCATGCCGCAGCGCTAGCGGCGAGAAACGAGTTGCGCGGGAGCTGGTCAGGCCAAGACGGTCGCGAAGCCCGTAGAGTGCTTGCAACCGAGGCGAAGGAGATGCTCAGGCGTGAGGGCCGCAGTCCATCTTAGATATCTTGACTACGTCGTAGAGCTTGCGGAAGCCTAAAGACAGGTGGAAAACGCGTGGTTCATGAATCTACTGGGGGATATCTACTTTCTTTCATGGTTTGCGCAAAGATTATTATATGGGCATACAGCACATTTGAATCAAATATTCAAGTCGTCGGCCGAAATATCTGCCGCAGCCTTCACATCTGGCGGGATGTAATTGCGGATAAGTTGGGTGTACTGCTTTGCGTTTAGCGACATATCTCGACGCAATAAGTAACTGACCTGAGCAAGTGGACGAACATAAATTGCATGGGTCCCATCGGAGAGTTCGAACCGAGTGCGGGCAAAGTGGCCTTTAATTTTGTCGATTTCAACAACAACCTTCGCGTGTGGATCTGGCTTCGGCCGCGGGGCCGTAAGCGTCGCCCGATCCGATGATGGTTTGCAAAGCCAGCCAGTTACTTCCGCTCCAATTGCGGCCTGCTCCCCATACGAGCGGAAGTTGTCCTGCGGCACCGCGAGCTGAACCAGTGGCTGCAGAATCAAACAAGTGCACCACAGTTGCGGGCCGGGCCCCAGCAACGGCAGGCACTGGACAATGCACTTGATTACCGCTGCCTGTAGTCCCACTCCAGTGTCGAATAGGATGTTTGCGTCTCCGTCGCGAATGCTGACGCCAGTGGGCGTGTATGTTGTATAATCCGCACAGATTTTCTTGAGAATGCGCCCCTCCCAAATGCGGTCGATGTCAATCTCAATGCTATTGTCGCTGTTGTCGCTGTCTACGTCCATTGCCGTGGGGTCCCCCTTCTTTTTGAAGTATTTATGGATGAGCTCATTGTCGTCCATTGAGAGATACTCCAGGTTAGGGTTGGGATCCAACACGCAAACGGGATCACCTAGATCATAGATTGCAGCTGCGGCCGCTGTCATGTCTGGGCTGTTAGCCTCCTTGAGGAATAGCTGCACAGCATTGTGCGCAGCAGAGTGGATATCCTCGTCGTGCTCGAGAAGGGCCACGAGATTTGCGTGTTGGGCTGTGCTCCGCAAGAAAGTCCCCTCCATTTCACCTATTCAAAGTTTGTTTTGTGAGTGCACATGTCCAGAATATGTTAGGGAGCAATATACCTGGTTTGCTGTTTGTCTTGACCTGGTGAATAAGACGGATGAAGCGTTCGTAGAAGTGGGCCCCTCGAGAATGTGTTGGCCCGTGGCTTGCAAGCTGGTCAGCAATATGGCCGGCTTGGTGAATAATCCCAGTGATGCTGTCCTCGGGAAACAGCTCCATGAGCTCTTTAAGCCAAGCCTTGTAAGATGTCCGGTAGTTCTTGATGTCCGCAGGGGTTATCTTGCGCAGCGTTGTTGTCTCGGTGATCGTCACTAACTGCAAGACATGCCGCAGAATCCGCTGCATTCGCGGTGCGGCAGCTGCCCAGAGCCGAATGAGTGTGAATGGGAAGTGGACAATGTAGAGTGCCTTCCATTGCGCCGCACTGAGCTTGCCATGGGCCTTTAAACCCCAGCCCGAGGGAGACCGCTCCACCCAGCTTGGAGTGACTGTATTCTCCATATCATATTTGATTGCTGCCAGTGTATCCCAGCCTAAGATTGCACCCTTTCCGGACTCCATCTGGGAAATCAAAGCACGGTCTGCATGGATCTAAAAAATAAGTCACTTATTTGCAAGGGAATGCGCAAAACCCACTGTTGGTTCCCGGAGAATAGCTTCATGCATGCGGGCAATGGTGTGTTTTGTGTTGTTGATATTAAAAGGGTTTCCATCGTCATCGTTGATATCAAGAGCACGGCAGAGGAGCAGCCAATCAGCGCCGCAATGCCACTGGCGTGACACCATCTCCAGCCCCGTAAATCCGGCGCAGCAGTGTTGTCGTATGTTGTTGCTCATCAAAACCTAGAGACAGAACATGGAAGCGCTGCTGCGATCGGCCAACAGCCTCGGTAGTCAAAGTCTTTTGGGACGGGACTGGTGGTGAGACAGGAGGGATTATGTGGGCCCGGAGTTGGTCATCGGTCTTTCCGTCCATCTAGCATATATACATCAGCCAGAATTGCCTCATAATATCAGACATAGCCTACGAATTGCCAAATACCAGGGTTTCCGTTTCTCACCACCGGCAGTGCGAAGATTGTGAACAGAGCAGAAGTACCACAACATGCGGTAGAACTCAGGAGAGCCAATCTTAAATATGGTGTCAGGGCTCATTCATATATGGGGGGTGATATTCACATCTTTTATTGACTTGAGTTGGTGGAAATCCTGAACCCACTTCTCATCACGAGTGCCAAAGGAGCCCAAATTCTTGCTGCGGTGCCTGATAAACAAGTTCAGGAGAGTGCGCAGATTGGACTGGAGGGTTGTAAGATCCAGTGTAGGTGGCCGGGACATTCGAGCTTCAGATCCATCCCCTCCCCGTTGGTGCTCATCAATGCAGAGAAAGTCTCTGATGTAGTTTTGAATCAACCCAAGATCTTGGTTATGCATGGGCTCTGCCAAGGATGTTTCAATTTGGTCTGAGTAGGGGAGCCCATCCAAATATGATGATCAAGCTCCATTCTGCTTTAGCAAAGCGTCGCGCTTGGCCTGTGTAGGTGCTTCCTGCCACTGTTTGCGGAATTTCGCCAATGCTGCTGGTGACCGTGGGTGCCAGGTCTCAAGTTCGACATCTTCAATGTTGTCCATTGTAATCGAGCAGCAAAAGTACTTGGATGTGGCCGAGCTTTTGCCCGTCATGTCCCGCAATCCCAGCATATCACCAATTGTGAAGCCCAGCATTGCCTTCAGTGGACGCCCTGCAGCGAAGTTGTGCGTGCGCGAAATGGTGAGCCCAGGGTTGTATGCGTCACTCAGGTCTTTGCAGACAACGCTGAGAATGGAGGTTCCGTCGTCATTGACGGAGGGAGTGGGAGATGGGTGGCTGCCAATGAAGAAGAGGTTGTGGAATTTGAACCGGAGGTTGGGTGGAAGATTGAGCAATGCAAGCCAAAACCCTTTGGAGGATAGGGTTTGCTTGGCAGTTGAATTGCCTAGCGGATTATAGCCGTCCTCTGCAAGTGCAAAAAGCAGCCGCAGCTCTGGCCCGGTGGTTGTAGGTTCCAGCAGAGCAGAATCGGCCGCCGGTCCCTCCAGAGAGAAGAACCTCTTTTTGTCAGCCCCAAAGAGTTTGCGGATCGCGGGTGATCCCCAAATGTCGGTTATAGTTGTATCCTGGCCTGGGTCGCTCATGATAGCGCGGGGATATGCAGAGAGTAAGTCCTCCATCCCAGGGCGAGCAAGTAGACGGCCAAGCCAGTCTTTGAAGTTGTGTAGAATAACCTTGCGGTAGGCCTTCATCGTTGGCTTTGGTGACGAGGACCTCGCCACTTCTCGTTTCAGCTCTTCACCGCACAAATCCCCAAACCGCACTGCCTTGCAATAAGAGATGGCCCGGTTCGCAGCATCTTTTTGGAGTTCTGCTAGGGGGACAAGGCTGTGGCATTTTGGACACACTGCGTATGGTGTTGTTGCTGGTTCAATGTTGAGAACATTGGCTACCGTCTCCGGGTTTTGCGGAATCTGGTGGGCATGCTGCGTGTATCCGGGAATTGACAGAAGCAGGTCACGATATCCCGCTAGCATTATCCGCCCACCGCGGCGAGGAAGGTGATAGATGTGGGAGGTAATTGCGGAAGTAACCAGGGCGGCGAGAACAGTATGGTTGGCTGGCCGGCGGAAGAACACTGCATCTGAACAGGTTGAGTATGTATATGATGCTGTAGGCAAATGGCTGACCGTTATGAACAATAAGAGGCTGGGTTTTGAGCCGCTGATGATTCCAATGGGTGCGTTTCTCCTGGTCGACGGCAACCATTTCTCTTGTGATAAGGTCGAGAAGTGGGAGGCGCCTTGGGTTGTCTGGCCACTGGGAGACCATCATGTGTAGATCATATAGGCGGCTTTCATGCTGCAGTAGTCGGATATTGCTCTGGTGGTTATCCCGGAGTACATGGGGACCAGCGTTGGGGCGCGAGATCATCGAATCGGCCAGCGAACGGTATTCCGCAGATGTGGGGTTGTGGCAGAATTTAAGAGGGCGAGCAAGTGGCGTAACATGGAAACTTGTTCGGGCCCGGAGTTCCCCTTCCACTCCCCGGAAGTCATATGGAGTTCCCAGCCCAGGGCCAGGAGGGGCTTCAGAGAGAGGCGGGTCATGGGTAGGCGCTTCGGCCGCTGGCCCCGGGGCTCTACCAGGAGGATTATTTCGGGGACTTGTAGAGTCCGCCGCGGCGGCTGAGCGTCTGGAGCCCCCGTACACATCGCCAAGGTACGGATGGAACCTCGTCCGCCCGTTTGCCGTCTGCTGCAGTTCTGCACGTTCTGCTCGTGAGGGTGTGTATCCAAGAGCGAGAGCCTCGTCGGAGCGATGATTTGCCCTCGTGGAGCGAGAAACCAGAGGATAGGTATGGTTGCAGTATAGTTTACAGTCACAAGGAACCGCATCCGCAGGAAAGTATGGCCCGGACTCGGTATTCGAGCTCATATTGGGCAGACAAAAAGTCTACAGGACGAGTCAGGCACTATAGGAAGTGAGATTCGAATTCGCAGTGTATGTACCTGTGGTGTGTTTGCAACGAGGTTACCGTGTGAGTTTGATCAAGTTTTATTCCCGCGATTTGAGCATGTACATGAACGCGTACGTATCCTACGGAAGCCAACATAAGCTACTTGCCCAGCACGAACTACTTGCTCGCGGCGCGGTACACAACATACCCCGGGAGGCGCGCGGCCCGACACGACGGACGACGCGATGAGCTGCTTATACAGTCGTCATCCACATAATAACCGTTATGGGTTATGTGGATGATGACTGTAGCCGCCACCAACGGCAACCTCCTTCGCAGTCGAACACTATCGAAACGAACAACGACCGCCGTAGCGGCGCACCAATGAACGCCGATATGGACTCCTCGATTGTTGGAACGGCGGCTACGCATCTTCTCGGTTGCGGACCATGGCAAGTGTAACACAAACCTCCAATCTGCATGTCCCAAGCTTGAAACAGAACGAGCGCGATGATTCCCGTAGCCCATACTGGAATGACGGTAAAGTATCGGGACGCGAGACGACCAAAGGAGGAGGACCAGTCGATGTTGATATTGAATCCCAGACCAAGATTTCACCGACATAGCACGTGCCGGCTAGGTTGATTGGGATGAGGGAGCTGTTGGCTTTTTGTCCGAGCGTCTTCAAAGTGCTGATGCGCCGACCGTCTCGAATGAAGAACTCGTGGAAGCGAGCTTGGTTATAGAGGAAGACGGCATTTGCGGAGTGTTCAGCGGAGTTGCGGGCGACGACGGGTGGAGATGGAACAGAGGCGGCGTAAAACTCGAGCAGGTCATTCTGGATGGCTTGATCGAGAGGCTGGTTTGCCCAAGGGCCGAGGGAGAACATGATACCAGCTACGGTCATATCAGGCTTTCAGTTTTAGGGAGGAGAACACGTACTGTCGGCCGATAATGTTTCGATTTCGGCGGCCATGGCTGCAAGGGTACCTCGCATATCCGAGTCGCTGGCAAGTATAAGTCGTGCGTTCTTGACCAGGCACTGGTCCTCGGGCGTCACGGCCTCCATCTGCGCGTATTGGCGGAGCTGAATCAAACAACAGTCAGGCAAGCCAGATGCAGAACAAAATTGCGCACCAGCTCTCGGAGGTGTACGTCGCGGAAGAATTCACGAATGAACGTTACCTCGAGTTCGCCGTTTCCGTGGTTATTGGTGTCGTAGCTCTTGAGCAGCTTGTTCAGCTGTTCAAAGAGGAACGTCCAAAACCCGTAAACAGGCCCAAAGTCGAGAATTATGCGGAAGATGTGGGTGATATAGTGGAAATTGGGTTTGACAAGATCGGGGTGGTTCTACATGCGGTTGGCGTTGTCCAAATACAGACGAAAAGGCTCACCTTGAGAAATCCCGCAAGATACTCCTCCAACAGCCGCTGCGCCCGCGGGAGCGACGCAGTGTCAATCGTCCCCACCAGGATAATCTTGCAGAACGCCGCAAGCTTGAGTAGAAGCTCCGCATCATCTTCCTGCATGCGGATAGGCTTAGGACGCGGGACAGGCTTGTCGTCGCCCGCCTTGGAATTGTTCTTTTTGATGCGTTCAAGTCGGGCCTGCTCCTTCTTCGTCCGGTTGAGGAGCGACTTGGCGTAGTTGCTCTCAGCAACGGGGTACCATTCCGCCCAGATGTGCGGAATCTATGTTAACTGAGAAGTGCAAGCAATCAGAAACATAACATACAATGAGCGGCAAGAACACTAGTAACATTCCCTTCCATTCATCCGACGTGAGGTTGCCGCCAGCGGGATAACCAACCTGGTTGGGCAAACGCGCCACCCAAGACGGCATCTCCATCTGAAAACACTGAGCACTAACTAATAGAATTGAGTGCGACATACCGCTTGGAGGTACTCGTGAATCTGGTCAATCTCACGGGTATTTTTCTCCGTGCGTTTGCGGAGGACGGGGGCCGGCTCGCAAATCCAAGCGTCGAGCCACTGCGTCTTGACAATTCCTGTAAATCTTGTCAGGCTCTACGGTTTTTGAAACGAAGCTGGAACACACCGAGGAAGATACAATGCATGGGGTCGATTATGATTTGCCGTATGGGGTCGAAATACGGAAGGCAGAGAAGATCGAAATACCAAGCTCCCCATTTTGCGACGAATGTGTCTCGGAGCTTCTTATTTGTCTCGTCCAGCTGAGCGTACTCGAGAGCCTTGCTCCGATGGTGTTGCGCGTCTCGCGCCTTGAAACCTGGACAAGGATTAGCGCAGAGAAGCGGGAGATATGAAGAAATGGATACCATCCACGATGAGACCCCGCAGCGTCTGTATATCTGCATGGGTTATTTCGCAGCATGTACAAGGGAAGAGCTTGGACGTGTGGTCGCCAAACCCGCCGCACTTGCACATAGCTGGATGGTCGCAGCATGCACAGACAAGTGCGACGCGGACGTGACGTCCTGTCCGCGGATAAGTTTTACAGAATTGAAACCGAGAATGAAGACGATGTACCGTTTGGATATTTACGTGTTGACGCACGAATGCCGGTCTCCCACAACATGAGGAGCTCAGTAACGGTTGCCGAAAACGAGTGGTTAAACTCATCGCATGTTTGGTCGTGCGGGCCGGGAGATAAATCAGTTGGAAGCAGGTTTCGAGGCCGGTATCTTCCCCAGTTCAGAGCGAGCACAAGTTATAGTGAGAGGCACATACCGAAGATGTTGGGGCAATCCAGTAATGCAGAACGACGCGACACCGGTCGTATGGCTTGCTGCATCCCTTGTACGCGCGTGAATGCAAACCTATGGACAGCTTAACGAACCGCAAAAACATGAACCTGGCGTTGGACGTACCCATCTTCTCCCATACATACCCCAATCCTCAACTCATCCGGGTCGGGACGGTCATCAGCTGTATCGAAGAATGGCTGCCCATCGGGTCCCTTTAGCGTCCAACAAATCTCCCCATCCTGGATATCGGCAAGCTTCCCCGGGACTGGCTGGCGCGTGAGGTAACTCTCGCATGCCGCCTCGTTGTCGTCGCGGTTCAAGAAGTCGACAATGAGGCTGGAGAGGCTGACGTGGCGAGCCTGTAGAATTGGCTTGGGGTTTGTCGGCGTCGCTGAGGATACTGCTACAGGCGCGGAGGGCGGTGGTGTCTGGAACAACGGGATAGCGCAATGCGCGCAGACGAGGTCGGCAGGGGATGATTCGGGATATGTGCGGCGGCATTTCGTGCACATTGCGCGTATACGTATCTCGATGTTCTCCTCAAGTCCTAGCTTCTTGAATGCCGTGCGGAGAGTAACCGGGACTTTGTCTTGCGACAAAAGTAGTTTGGCGGTGAGGAAAATGGCGGCAAGTCCCTTGAGAAGGAGATCGTAGGCACGATGTGGGAGGTGGTAGTGGACATGCAACCATGCGGCAAACATGAGCACACTCTGCCAGAACCAGAAGCGCGACGGCTCTGCTCCGTTCGCGCGCGGGCGTCGCAAATCTGGCGCATCGTCAATGTCCATCGTGTCGTTCGCGTCCATCGCGTTGTTCGCGCTGTCGACGTCCCGCGTTGTCCATGCTTACTTGCCGCGTCGGGGGTGTAGGATGCGGCGGAGGCTCGGGGAGCACGGGGACATTGGGGTCGGGATAGAATGGAGATGGTTCCGTTGGAGAGGGAGGACGCGACGCTGGTATCTCGACCTCCGCATTCATCCCATTCCCGTTCTGTACACCCTGTGCCTGCAAACGGGCCTCCTCAAGCCTTTCCCTCTTCCTCCGCACGTACTCCTTGGCCGAGAGTGCCTCCGGTAGCGCGGATACCTCTCCCTTGACCCGCCGCTCCTCATCGCGCGCATTGTGTCGCCGTTTGGTCGAGCGGTGAACGAGGCTGCCTGGCGGACATTGCAAGCAATCACACTCGAGGGGGGGGGAGCAGCGGCCGAGTAAAGAAAGCATGGGCCCCGAGAATAGGTTGTTGTGGCCAATTCGAAGAGGCAGCTGGCCATGGTCTAGATCTTCAAGTTTCATAACCTCGGTCTCGATTGCTTTGGAGCAGCAGGACTGGTGTGACATGCGACATGAATCCCAATCAGAATCCCAGCGATGGATTCATTAACATATGCACAATGTGCATACACAACCTGACGCACATGGAGAATATTCTACATATACACCAGAAGCAAATGTTAAGAATATGTTGAGCATATGTTGAATATGCACAACATATGCACATGGGGCACATGCTGGGCATATGTTGAGAATATTTTAAATATGCACAACATATGCACAACATGTGCACACGGGGCATATGCTGTGCATATGGTTGTGCATATGTTGTGCATATGTCAAATATTCTCAACATATGCACTAGGGTTATAATGTTAATCGGACGCAGTGGTATGCCCTCAGTAGTCCTCTGTACATGTATTAGTGCTAATATACTTTGGATCCCTCTGCCAGTCTTGTCTGTGTAGCTCTGAGCATACAGCGGCTGGGGAGTTGCCCTTACAACAGCGAGATAGAACCTTGTATCGTAGCACTATAAGTACAGTAGGTAGAGAGATGGAATTTGGTGAGAGAGGTGAATGCAATGCACCCAGTATATGTACAGAGAAAGGAAGGAAATGAAGAAGGGAAAGAGACCGAAAAAGGAAAAAGTAGAGTGAGGGTATATGGCGCACCGGGAGTTCCCCTTACACTCCGTAGCGCTATAGTTGCCCTCCGCTGAATTCAGGCTTCTACTCCAGTAGCATATTACTCTCTCCACGTGCACCACCGTGTCGTCTAGAGTTGAAGCCCATTCCTCTTCCTCAATTCCCTCTACTATATCCTTCGCACTTGCGTATTTTCGAATTAGGCGCGGTATTGGCAGCCCTGTATCGAACGCATGTCGTAGTCGCTCGTATAGTGGCGTCCCTTTTAAGTCTACCACACGTATTGCCTGTACTTGCTGCAGACTAGCTCCAATCGCAAAATTGGAAGCATCTGAGTATAATCGATATGCCTGCCTCTGGATGTCCCAACACTGGCGCCTCAGAAAGCGCGTCCTTCGCTTGTTGAAACGCTATCTCTTGTTCCGCGGCCCATTCCCATCTCGTTCCTTTCAATAGTAGCGAGAATGGAGACTTCATAATGAACACGTAAAACGGGATATACGCTGAGAAATAATTGACCATCCCAAGAAATTTCTGCAGCTCTGGTACCGAACGCGGTCGTTCCAGTTCCTGTATCGCGGCAACTTTTTCTTTATGCGTAGACATGCCTAGACGCGATATCTTTTGACCCAGCAGTAAGATAGAGTTGAATCCTAAGTAGCACTTCTTCGGTTCCAATGTTATTCCTCCTCGAGCTATAGCCCCGAGGACCGCGTCCAGATGCCGTAGATGCTCCGGCCAAGATTTGGAGAAGACCACGATGTCGTCGTATATACCAGAGTGAATAGCCATAGGTATGGAGCTAATACCCCTTGCATGATGCGTTGAAAGATGGAGGGCCCATTCCGTAAACCAAACGGCATTCGTCGAAATTGCCATAGTCCTCTGTGCGAGCGAAATGCTGTTTTCTCTCGGTCCTCCTCCTCCACTTCTACTTGATTGAAACCGGCCAACGCGTCGAAGGATGATAGAATCTGGGCCCCCGACAGAGCCTGTACGATATCTGATTGTCGTGGTATTGGGAATTCGTCCGGAATCGATAGCGCATTTAGTTTGCGGTAGTCAACCGCTAACCTGGCCTTGCCATTCCGGAAGACGACTACGCAAGGAGCTCCCCACGGGCTATTGGAGGGTTCGATTACTCCGCGTTCGAACCAAATGTCCATTTGTTTATCGATTACCTCCCTTTTGGCGGGAGACGCAGCGTACATAGGGAGTGAGACAGGTTGTGAATTTGGTTTCAGCGATATTTTGGCTGTACCCTCCAACGAACCTAGACGTCCGCCCACGCCAAATGCGTGCTTGTTCTTGCGAAGCACGTCTTATAGCTGTTCCCGATATTGCTCCGGGATATCGCGCCCTAAATGAACGGCCTCTAACACATCCTGTTCTGTTTTGGGACGTTCGTCTTCCGGCGTCTCTAGAGCGGAAGTCTTTGGGCCCTCCCAGCTCTCCTCTTCTATCTCTCTTGCTTCAGGCGCTGAGTATTGCTTCTCGCTGCCCTTGGAAGTAGAATTTTGACTAGGCGCATAGGATTTCTCCCTGCAGCCCTTATCCCCGGTAGACGCTTCCTCCTCATTTTCGTTGAGCTTCAACGAAATTACTCGTCGTATTGCTTCAGCCGTAGAAACCATTTTGTCCAAGTCCTCTTGATTCTTCAGAGAATCGGCGTATTTGTCTAAATCTCGTAGACGGCCCACAATATCACCCGTCTTTATGAACCAAGGACGCGTTGTAGGATTGGCAATAGGCAAGAAAGGCGCGTCCGCTCTCACTATGGTGGAGGGAGCAGCCATGACACTGCCGTCTTCTTGTTGTAGCAAAGTCTCTTCTACCAACCATTCTGTCTTGCCTTGCCAATCGGCCTCGACTGGAACGTTATGGACGCTTCCAGCGCTCACAAGTACGTCTCTGGATGCTCTCACTTCCTTGTTATTTGAACGTACGCTCTTCCTCCAGGCGGCAGCAGCAGATCGTCTTTGAGCCCCAATATTCGCATTCCTGCTTTAACCGGAATAGGGACAGCGTCCATGTCCTCGGTGACAAGCTGCACCTGGTGAATGTCGGAACCTAGCGTATATAACTTGGAAGTTGAGGCGGGAATTGTGACTCCCGATTGGCCTACGAAGATCGTAGCACGACCATCGCTACGCCGTTCAACTCCGAGCTCGTACGCAGTCATGAAGTCTTCTCCCAACAGAAGAGGCACTCGCATGCCCCGTACGACGTATGCTTCAACCTCAAACTCGATCCAAGAACCGTCTGAAGCCTGCATGTACATCTTGACCTTGACGTATCCGAGGACCTTTGCCAATCCGGTAAGATGGTATAGCTTCATTTTGAGCCCTTCCTTTGGCTTGGGTCGATCTGGGAGAGAGGACCAGAATTCTTCTGACATCAAAGTCAAGTCGGCTCCAGAATCTTGTCGTCCTTTGATAATAGGACCGTTTGGCGATCCTATACGCACTTGAGTGTGCAACGCTTCCGAACCCAGTGAAGCCATCCCAGCCGGCAGCTCTTTGACTTTACAGGCGCGAACAATACACTTGCCCTTCTCTTTGTCCACCGCAACCAACTGAGCGTGTCTTCTGGCCACTCTTCTAGGCAATCTTACGCTGGCTGCTTCCTTATCCTTCCCCTTCTTCAGGAATTTAGGCGCTTTAGTAAACTTAGCAGCCCTTCTAGCGTTCCTGTGTAATCCTTGCACAACCACATGCGCCTGTTTGGCTATATCTTCCTTTGACGGCGAGCAAGCGTTCAAAGAGTTTATTTCCACTAACATAGCCACGTATTCGCGATCTTCCTCTTCTATTTGCTCGTCCGTTACCTCCGCATTGATCAGATTCGCGCTTCGTAGTGCCATCCATTTGCCATGATGCGGGCAATCCCGCATGAAATGCTTCGGACTAGTGCATATGAAGCAACTGCCGTTCTTGGGAGGGCGTCCGCTTACGACGTTGTCGTCCCTTTTGAAATGATACCCATTTACGACTCTTCCCGCAGGAAACTCCGGCCTTCCTCCGGCGCTTCTGTTCCTGCGAGCGTCTACTGCCAGAGCCGTCGCTTCCACCTCCTTGTCTTCCAAGTCTATCAACGGGATGTCCTCTGGGTTACTGGTTTCGGCCATTTGAACCTTCTTATGGAATCGTGAACCAGCATTCGGCCGCGACTGCCTCTCCAGGTTCCTCTCCATAAATTGTCCGATTTGCTTGCGTTGTAAACGGTCTCGGTACCTTCCCATCAACGCTACTTCTCTGCGAACCGCCAAACGCAATAACTCTGTAGTCGAGAAGCAGTTATCCGAGCTGATAAGATCGTCCCATTCCGAGGGCTGGTTCTCGATAGCTTGAGCTGCGGCTTGATATATCTGAGCCGCGTCGTTGACATCCGTAACCGGATAAAGGAACGAGCCATATTGTATACGCCGCTGGAAGTACTGGACGGGGGTTTCTTGGTGGTGTCCACTTTGACGGAAGAACATGTTTTTGTACTCAATCAACCTCTCCGCTTTCCAATGAGGAGTGATAAAGTAGTCCTGCACCGCGTTGAACAGCGCGTTCCAGTTCATCGAGTAATTCCATCGCTCCTGAGGGTACAGGTTACCCCACCAATCCTTCGCCAAATCCTTGAACTGGTTAGGCGCGTACTGGGCGATTTGCCTAGTTAGCAGCCCTGGGCCCATCGGATCATCCATTTCCACTAATAGATTCATCGCTTGGCACCAAGGTATAATCGACAAGGCGGCGCCGTCGAATTCAGGAATAAGCTCTACCGACAGCTTGTAGTTGAACTGCCAGCCGTTGTAATTAGGCGCTCCTAAATTGGGCTGCCCTGCAACGTTGGCCGGACCTCCCGGAGGCCGGTGGACCTCCTCCTCCTCCACCACCCATAAACGGTCCTCCTCCTCCGGGTGGACCTCCTCCGCCCGCCGCCACGTCCGCCTCCAGGCACCCGTAGCTGTAGGGATTTAGCCAAGGTTCCAGGAATTCCTAATTTAGCGGTTGGCTAAAATTCTAGGAGCTCCTGGCCTCAGCCAAAGAAGGGAGATATAGTAGCATCATAAAGTGATCGTTAAGATCAAATATTGATGAGAATGATCAAATATTGATGGTCATGATCAAAAATTGATGAGTTTCATCAAAAATGATGGATGCCATCAAATATTGATGATAAAGTTATATTTAAAAAACTTTTCTAAGCAGCGAAGAACCCGGAGAATCGTGTGACTTCTCTGATATAGACTGATGTGGGCATAACACATTAAAGCTCATCACACCATTAGAAAGCTAGACCAAAAAAACCCCCTAGGGACACTGCCACTACGGCTTATGTAATATAGAACAAGGACTATTAATTATATATCTTGCAAACAGGGCTAGAACATAGGGGGTATTACCAAAAAGAGTCAACCAGGAGTTCCTAGGGATTTAGGCAACAGCTAAACCAGGAATTCCTGGAGGAGTGACGAAAAGGATGGGACTGGGACTCGCGCAGTCCCATATTGATGGCAATGAGTCCCACTTTTGTGGGATTGGGGGTTATGTCTACGATCACAATGGGATTCGGGGCATGAGGTCGAAGATGATCTGCACCCTGATATGAATGATGGCCGAGACACAATCATAATGGCTTCAAGTTCGAAGGTCTCAGTCCACCTCAGCAGGTGAGAGTGCAATTCTGTCACTGCTTTTGGTCATGTGGCCATACTGAGAAAGAAAAAGAGTCACAGCGCCGAATCATTTTTTTTTTTTTTTTTTTTTTGGTAGCCAACTTTGCATCCAAAAATGCAGACATTGCCGGGGATCATTTTCCCCCATTTTTCTAGGTTGGTTTTGGTGATAAATGTCTCCTCCAAAAAATGGAGGATCATTTCTGACCAAGAATACATGTCTTTTCTGGGGTATTAATTACAACACATACCTAAAAAAAAACATGTCTCTTTTCGAGCAGATTTCTATCTACAAAGAAATAGTCTAATCATGGTCTAGAAAAAAATGGATCTATCATCGATACAATTTGGTTGATGATGATGATACCAGAAATAGACATATTTTCAATGATCAAAAATGGTAGGAGTGAAAGACTTGGTGCAAGTCATGAAATAATCTTTAATCCAAATCTTGCACTGGGATGTTCACAGTAGAACCTGCAGCAAAAATAATTTTCTTGTGCAGCAAAGGGGGATTAATCCATTGCACTTGCACCAAATCTTGCTTGCCGAAATTCGACAGTTAAGACTTGGTGCAAGATTAGAGCATATTAGTTGGCAGCTCAAACCCCTGTTTTCAATGCACATAATTTCCTAGTTACATATACTCGTTCCAATTGAGTCCTGGTCGCTGTGGCTACCTAACTACAAATTTTGGCCTCAGTTGTTACACAGAATTTTGTGCTCAAAACCCAGTAATATGCTCTACTAAGGTGTGGTGCAAGATTTCTTCCGCTGTACATTAAACCCCCCCACCGTGGACTCCCCTAATGCTTCTTGATCACAAAAAGAATTCTGCATTTTTGGTTACATGATTTGCGAGGAGAGACAAAAAGGTTTTTGATCTGAGAAGTGATTATATATTTCTAAGTCAGGAAAATGACCATTGGTAGGTCAAGTATGTGAGATCGACGGGAAGTGTGTAAATCTCAAACCTGTGGTTATTAGGATGCCTTGCGCATACATAGAATATGATTGCAAGCATGCAGCCACCCCAAATAATTTGTCAACATTTCTTATCATTCTCCCCTCATGATCAACAATCTTGATAAGAGCTACATTGGTGTCTCTCGGTCGCGGTCCGGATAGGGGTCTCCGAATTAACTTCAATAAGTCCTGTGATTTTTTTGAGTGTCTTATAAAGATACACATATTTTTGGGTTATAAGTCATGTACTTATAATTCCAATTCCAATTGGGATTTTGTGACATTGAGGATCTCATTGCGCCTCAGCCGATGCAGGACCCTTGTTAGTTGGGGGTGAGGTTTGTGGGAAAGTCCGGACAAAATTTCAAAATTTCAGCTTTACCTCTGATGAAAGTCCGGACAGATTTGGCCTCGAGGCAGGTAATGTCGAAACGCTGGTTCGGACAGTCTGGGAGCGCGGCGGGAAGGTCGATGTTGGAGTCCGGACAGTTTTCATGGGTCCATTGTTCGAGGTTTTGCCTTTTTTGTTAAAGCGTGATCTAGTTTAAATGTTGATTCTATATGCGCGACAGCATTGTCCAGAATATACACTCCTCCTTTCCTTTCCCCATGAGCTCTGAGCTTTTTCTCGACGAGGACGACAGATCCCAGCCGCTTGACGCGCGGTTTATCCCGTCTGAATGGCGAGGATGCGGCAAAAGCTATTCCAATTTACCAACATATGTCGCTTTTGAGCTGCAGCGTGCACGCCAAATTCCTGCCGAAATCATCGAGAATACCCTTCCATCCAATATCCTTTCGCCCGGAGGCATTGTGGCAGATCCCAAACTGCCGGGCTTCAGTCAACGACTACACACCATCGCCGACGACCCGTCGCAGCTCAAAATTTGACGAGGCTGAGCCCGATTTTTTGCCCGCCACCGCCCTTCCTTTGTAATATCATGATTTTAGATTTTTTGGGGTCGTCTCGGGAGTCCGGACAAAAATTTGGAAATCGGCATTTCTTGTATCTGACCTCACCCCCGACTAACAGGGGTCCTGCCGATGCCTGCACCGATAATTGCATCGGCTCTGCAAAAGGAATTGCGGTGCACCGAAGGATATCCTGAATAGTTGAGCAGTTCATGTTATCATATACCACAAGTATGGATTATTCTCCATCTGGTAGACAGTGTTGGCATTAAGGGTCTTAATTTTATGTGGCATCGATGGAACATCATCAGACAAATTCCGAACTTCCTGCAATACCATGGGTCAGAATTTTTTGGGAGCCCTTAATAAGGGTTAAGGGCTTAATAAGGCCTCCCAGTTAAGGCTTCAGATAAGGCTTAATTTCCTTTTTTGTAACACAAAAATCAAATAAGTTTGTACTCCTTGTGGTCTTTGCTCACCCCTCCTGAGGCCCAGCATCCAGTTCCCTGTCACTATGCTCGGTAGCGAGCAGCTCCACTACTTTACCCTTCTCTGTAAGCGACTGCTGGCCATTGCTAGTGGGCGGCGCGGAAATGTTGGCCATTCGGCTTGTCGTTGGAAGGTAGGAAAGCTCCAGATCTTCCTGGGCAGCAGCATCGATGAGGGAAACTGTAATAAACTTTCCATGATAGACTATGTCACGTGTGATGGTAATATCTCAAGTCTTATTAAGGGCTTGGGCAATTCTGGGCTCCCAATTAAGCCCTTACCTTAATTGGAATTAAGGGCTTACACCCTCAATGCCAACACTGCTGGTAGAAGCCCTAGACGCCCTGAACACGCACTGGCATGGAATTAATTAGACATGTGATCGCGTGGGGGCGTCGGCATCGCCGGCGGCGCGGTGATGCGCTGTTGATTCCGCAATCCCACTGACGGGTGCACGAGTCCCATCTTTTGCACGAAGGAATGGGACTGGGCCATCAGAATGGGACTGGCGCGAGTCCCAGTCCCACTATGCTTGTATATACTCGAATTCCTGGCAAACTGTAGGCTAGAAACTACATCTACGGCTCCCCACTCCTAAGATTCACGGTGATCTGCTCTGAGATATGCCACCCTCAACCATAATCCACCTCAGTTCAAGCCTACGGGTCAATACACCCTTGAGCGACGCAACATGCTGCATGCTGTGAGAGGTAGAAGTATTGTTTTGCGTACAACGTCGTAGTCTACGTTGTGTACTTACCGCGCGTGGCTGCCATCAGTCATGCAACAAATAACTTGACCTTGACCACTACCTTAGTGATCGATGTCTGCGTCCGTATGCGCGAACCACGCCCCCGGTTAGACCCCCTGCTTGCCTGGGTACGCGTACAACTACACCAGTCAGCTGTACTGCGCCTCAGGGCAACATCGCAAAGATCCCGACGCAAGGCGGCTCCCCTCGCGACTTGAGTTTGCACCTCTCCCGGCTGCATCTCGTTTTATCTTCGGTTGTACTCTATGTACATCGAATACACTACTGGGCTGCCTATCGAGCACCTTTGACTCGTCTCTTGTCATCGAGAGCTTTTGCTTTGCTGAACGGCCCCAAACGAACCGTGCAGCATCACACATGCAGCACATGATCACCACTTTCCCGGGCTGAGAGAATTTGACGTAATCGACGACTTCATGTGCAACCAGAACAAAGTGTTTGTCTGGGAAGACTTGGAGCGGGGGAGCTTCAGGGAAGACTTCTTTCAGCTAGTAGAGATGCCGGTGGTTAAGCACAAATCTTGGGTATTGAGGAATATTCCAATCCACCTGAAGTTCCCACAACTGCCCACATATTAGTGGGGGTATACCCCCCCTTTACCCCCACTAATATGTGGGGAGTTTGTGGGTTTCGGTATGGCGGCTTAAAGGGCTGCGCAAATGCAGCCCTTTACCGCTGAACTCAGCGCCGGCTAAGTCCGGGACGCGGAGGAGGTGATGGGTGGGCCGTTGGCAGTGACGCCAATGTCCGGCGACATCCCGGATATCATGTCGGCGCCGCCCCGATGCTTGTCGTCGCTGTCGGGCACGATGAGCGGGGTAGATACACATGTACTGAGCGTAGAAAGCTCAAACCGGGCTCTAAAAATACAAAAAATTACAGTGAGCTCGGAGAGGTAGAGGAAAATTGATGGAAATGATCGGACACCTCGGGGATCTCGGAGTTGCTCAAAATACATGAAAAAAATTGTGTGTGCTCAGAGTATAAAACTTGTTTTGATGGTGTTGTCCGGGTGTGTCGGGCACATCGGAGTTGCCAAAATGGGAAAAAAACAAAAAAAAAAAGTTGCCAAATGGCCCAGAAGTCTATCCTCTACAAGTGGCATGTCTTATTTTGCCCTCGTTCTTGAGATATAGCCAAAATACAGAAAATAAATCCAGGATTCAGGAAGGCTTTGTGCCAAATTTCGAAAATATCAAACAGAGCTTATCTAGCCCCTGGGGAGACATTTTCCCCGGCCAAAAGATGAAGCTAAGTAGTGATGAGGCTGTTGAGCTAGAGAGTGGACAATCAAAGCTAGCACATGAGTCCTGGAGCACACAAAGTTCTTCCTTGATCTTTGTAAAACTGACACACAGGGATGATACATCTAACTGGCCATACACTAGCTTTCACCATATCAACTTGAAGTGGTGCCCGTGGTATCCCGTGCAATGTTCACCAACCTTGTACATCCAGGACTCACCATCCCGGCATTGGGGTAAGAGCACACAATGATATCCTCATTGAAAAACCAAACACACTGTTTAGCCCAAGTGATGGTGTTCACAGAACTCGGCTTCTCTCACAATAGACTAGACCACCTTTTTTTTTTGCTGAGTCCTGGAGACCCTCTGTCCAGGCCTCAGCAATATGACACCGACTACTGTAGTAATCCGACCGTAAGTTCGAGTTACGCGTTACGTTGCCAAAAAAACTCATCGCCAAAATTCAGCTAAATTCAAAAGAAAATTTTTTGGGCATCCCGGAGATCGAAAATGACAAAATGTCTGAACTTACGGTTGGATTACTACAGTATATCCAACATTCCAACGTGGTATCCCTATTATGGTGACTGATCATGGAGCCAGATGGAAACTAAGCAACCTACTTCTTGGACCTGCAGCCTTGCCTCCATTCCGAGCTTTGGATCTATGCAGTAAGTCCTGGATGTTTGTCACGGTTCACCCCGGATCAGCCGGCCAACTCCCCATCGTGATACCATCAACCCCCGATACCCGATATGACCCACAAGGGGTGTTCACAACGACCTGAAAGCCCGATCGGACGTACAGGGTTATCCCTATCCTACATACAGTATATAATCCTAGTACAACCTCGGGAGAGGCTTAACCTCTCCCTCGTCTATACACTACTTCGCCCTTACCGGGGCTAGCGACTGTTCTCGAAACCCGGTCAACACGGTCCCTCGACGGCATCCAGTCCCCCGCCGGCAAGCCCGACCTAGTCCTGACAATGTTCTGCACCGCTCGCAGCCCGGCTGGACAAGGTGGAAGAGACTATATACATTTGTACTATGAGTATCTACCTAAATTTAAAATCTCTATGTGCCATTCCTTGCTCTTAGACTCACCGATAAGCAAAGAAAACAGCCCGGTTTTAGAAACTACATAAAGTGCTTTATCGAGTTAACGGTCATGCAAGGGAGGCTATGTTGAGAAAACCCGTGCTTTCATAGATTCATGTAAGTCCATCTAGTACGCGGCTTGGTAGGTGGTGCAAGATGCCCATGAGTCCTGCACTGAGTGTTGGATCCAGGACCCATCTGTTTCATATTCTGTGTATTCGCTACAACTGGTTCTGAAGAGGAAAGGAGCTATTCCTGAGGATTAACTGTTGTATGTTGAACATATTGAATGCTTTCTAGACCTTCTAAATGCCAGATCAATCTGTGATCTTAGTGATGCAGCACTGATCCCCCAATTGCAGTCTCAAATCTGAGTGGATTTGGGTTGTCAAACTTGTTTTGGTAGCGGGTGGTGCATTCCCCATCCTGGCACTAGGCTCCTGGACTGTAGAGTGTGGCTATCCACTAGTGTTTCTTGGCCTCTCCTAGCTACATCAGACAAAATACCATGGGACCTATGAAGGGACTCTCCGTTTAAAGTGGGCAGAGAGATTCAGTGAGGAATGAAGCACACCATGGCCATGATGGCAAATATTCAAAGGCTCCAATCAGGATTTGCAGTGTGCACAGACTATCTATCTTAAAATTCATCATATACAGAAAATTGCAGTGGTGTAGTCTTCAACGCTGGGGTGAAGCTTTAAACATTGCCCAGGAGTAGAGCTAGTCTACCCTCACTCTAAAACCAAGTTTTGTGCAGCTGGGATGTGTGACAGATATGTATGAACTCGTTCTGTCTGAAAGACCTAATTTATACCCACTTTCATATAGTATTACTGCTTCAGAGACACTGGAGTCGGGCTCTGGACATTCAAACTGTATCTTTTGGCTTCATTTGAGGGTTCTCTACTATTTTGAGAAGATTTGTGTCCAAGGACAGCATATTGCACGAGAAATGGGTCAAATGGCAGTATGGAAGCTAAGTACAAACTTGAGCCCACTCACTTATCCGGTTGTAAAAAATAAAAGTTCTTAGTATCTACCAAGTTGTAATTGAAAAGTGTTGTGGGGCTCAAATAAGGACTATACATACAGAATTCAGCCCTTTAACAGCTCTAGATCTTGTAGAAGGGGTCTATCAGTAGTTATCATGACAAAAGAGATCATGGTATTAGAAAGGACTGGTTGTGCAGATTACTCCTGAGTCAGACCTGGGATCATGAGTGGAGGATATGACCAAGTAGTCACAGCAAGAACTGGAACATCAGACGATCATGATATCATGATAATAGAGGCACATTTCTCAGGGTCTACAGGCAAATAGCATCCTCCAGCACTATAGGTGTGTGTTTCCTTCTGGAGAAACAGTGTAAATAGGCAACCACTCCTGATACAAGGTTAGATCAAAATCAAATATGATGTGCATCAGTTCAAGGAAAATGAGTGATCTCTGAGGTGATTGGGACATATGCAAGTCTTCAGTAACCATATGAAGTCAGAAATTGGTGTCATGGTAGCCATGTACCCCATAGATCTCCCCTCTAAAGTTCATCTCCGCCAGACACTCCAGTATGATGCTCTCCTTTGTCTGATATTTAAGATTACTGCAGAGATATCTCACTGTATTTTGACACTAGCATGTTGCTTACACAGTGGTATACTATGCTGGTATGTATCATCCACAGGACAGTTGACCATGCTGAGCTATTGACTAGTTTCTTTTGAATCTTGTGTCTGATGGCTGCTGATGTGGGGGCATATCTTGGCATGTTTGCATTGTAAGGTAGATCCCATACATTGCCGCCAAACGTCATGTGCTCGCTCACACGCCGCTGTGACTTTCCCAAATTCAGCAAAATTCATGTAGAATATTATGCAGGTTAGATAGGCTCAAAAGATATTACAGGAATTCAGGGAGACTGAATCGAAAGCGCCTAGTCTTCTTGAGTTCCCGCGTGGATCCTTGGATCCCGAGTTTTTGACAGATCATCCATTTGACCCGCCTCCATCTGCTTCTCGTGTATACGACGGCACCCATGGGCCGAATCTCGAGGAAGAAGCTCGCGCAACGTGAACACATTCTCAGCAACATCTCAAACCGGGCCCCTCGGCGCGCCTCTGCCGCTGCACCTGTGCCCAAGCGGAGCTTTGAGCTCACGCTCAGTCCGTCAAAACGCGGCCTCACATCGCCACGGAAGAAACTACGGCACTCTTTGGAGGTAATCTACACTCACATATCATCCTTGGCCATGACTGAAAGTGTCTATGAGAACGTTCAGGACGAAAACGAGGAGATGCAAAGTGCCACGTCAAATGTGTCTGAGGATCCATTTGACGCGTCTTACGACGCGTCGACACTGACGTTCTCCATCCCCAACTACACCAGCAGCCTCAAATCCATCCCCGACGCGTCGCAGATGATCTGGAAGTTGCCCAAACCCCCCAACCCACGCATCGCTGTGGCGGAAGATTCCGAGGATGAGCAGCTGGCGTCTGCTCCCAAGCTCGATTACTGGTCGCGTGTCGAGCCCGTCGTTCTCAGCTTCCCACCCGAAGGATACGACATGCCGGATCCCATCGTCAACACGGCCGACTTGCCCATCAACACCGAGTTACGCGCCACGCCAGCACAGGACATCAGCGGCAACACCTCTCGCGACGAATACCCGCGCTCTCGCCCTTCTCAGTCGTTTCTCGACCGTATCCACGCTCACGCGACGCGACCTGGCGTGCAGAGAATAGCGCCTTTGATCTCGGAGGCGGAGTTAGCGCTCCGAGATCTCGAGAAGCTTCTCCGTGGTACTCCTTGAGGAACGGACACAACAGCATTCGGGAAGCGCGGCCGCGGGTATACTCCGCCTGCATTCGATCGACTCACGCTCAAGAACCTGAACGGAATCAAGACCGTCCTCAACCACTTCGTGTGAGAGGTACTAGAATTATGCGCACTACTTTTCATTTTGTATTTACCAGTAGAGTCGTCACACAAGTGACGACTGACATTATACTTACTTCGATACCATAACATGGCCTCGACGATGTCCTTCAGCGAGAACCCCGCCTACGGTTAGACCACCTGCATGCCTGGGCATGCGTTAACTGCCTCAGCCCGCTGGCTGCGAGTCATCGGAACAGCGACAGGATCGAGCTCCACGCTCGATCCTTACTTCCTACTACGACAACATCGTATCTACGCCATCTCGACCTCCGTCGACGCCCCTACGAATACAGCAGCATCACAATGGAGCCCACCGCGAGGGGGCTCGACGACGAGGGGGTCGAGTGGCCACTCAAATGAGTGCCTTAGGGCTGCGATGTTGGAAACAACATCCGCGCCTAGCTCTCGGGGCCACATTGCTGTTGGAACGTATCTATTCGAAGTACAGGAGCTGCATGGTATTCTATTCGAGAACTCGGAGTTATCAGCAGCCCGCGACATCGATGCGATTCGTGCCGCGTTGGGCTGATACGACTCTCTTTCGACAACCATGTCTGGCAAGAACTTCGACTTCGCAGCGGCTCAACAGCCCTCCAAGCGTACGACTCAAAACTCTCAACGTATTACTGAGCACGTTCCCGTTGGCGTCTACCCTGATACCAGTCGTCCCAAAAGTTGTCTTCCAGTAGCCGCCAAAAGCCCGAGCTCGTCGTCGACGCTAGCCTCGGCCACTCACGCCTCGGCAGCTAGGAGCATTCATGCTCCCTCTCCCCTTACCCGCCAGCTCCGGTTCGTACAGGGCTGCGCCCCAATAGGGGCAGCGCCTCAGCGATGCCGACGGAGAGCACACCACCTATGGCTACATCCTCAAGTGTCGCATTACCTCCTCTCACTGAGCTTGAGGAACAGTCTCTGGACTCACGCAATACGAGTATGGCTTATGACTCATTTCCGGAGTCGGGCTCAGATATGGGAGCGGAGATTGGAGAAGCGGAGGGGAAGGACAAGGGGAAGTCAAGGATGAGCAGCCAGACACTATCGGGCGTATCGTCGGAAGGGAGGGTTCAAGCTGAACTATTCGCGGATTCCGAGACGGAGCCAGAGCCAGCCTCGGTGGCGGAGACGCCACGACAGCCTTCTCGTACTTCACCGCGAGCTGTTGACCTACAAATACGAGCTCGCCTATCTACCCTCATTCCCCCAGAAGAAGAAAGTATCACACACGGTCTGCGCCTGCGTGAAACGCATAGGGCTGCGACCTTAGAGGGACATAATCCTTTAACTCCCATGTTTACGGGCTACGGCGATGACATTGACGTCTACACGGACGAGGCCCTTTTCCAGTCCCTCGAGCGACTCCACGATATGTCCAAGGCGTCTGAACACGAACCATTGTCGGGATTCCGCATGGAGGACGATACGGTCACCATAGTTGGATTATCCACTACCAGCACAGAACAACTCAGAGACGCGATACTACGCGTCATCCTCCCGATGAAAGATGGGCTGTGGCAGAATTTGACGGAAGCCGCGACGTTTTTCATGAAGATGGACTGCTCCAGTTTGGTAGTCGTCAAGTACTTCGAGGGAGGAGACGCCACAAGCGCAGGTTACTACGCTCTAGAGCCTAGAGATCTTCATCTTATTGCACACATTGTGGTGGCCCTCAGTCAGTCGCTCCAAGTGTTTGTCGGATTGACAAAGAGGGAGGTAAAAGACGCGTTTTCACTGGATAACGGCTTCCGTTTCTTGAAGCTTTTGGCCAGAAGCGAGGACGCTAGTTTATTGGCCGCCACCTTCGGAACGCTGCAGATTCGAACGAGTCGGTGCCTGTCCCACATGAACAGGATGCTTCATATCCTTAGTTGGGATTATGGTGACGGGCATTTAGAGGATAATGTTAGCTCGGTGAATTCGACAGTACCCGACGTTCGTCGGGAGTACGGCAAATCCTCTTCCGAAATCGAAGTATGGAGAATGGCGGCTCGCACGGATTACTTGCCACATTTGAAGGATGTTCCAGGGCACGACGGCGGAGTTATGCAAGGGGTGCAAGCGTATAAGGATATGAATCCTTTTATGGACGCGTCTCCATATCGGAATCGATCTAAAGGGCTAGCGACTCTTAAAGAGTCAGCGCCTGTAAACGAACCGGTAGTATCGGATCCGGGATATATTCCAGCGTCAAGTGTGGCTGGCAATATTGGAGTAGCTAGGGACGCGCCCTTTTGGGCTGCGCCTGCTTCCACGGTTACTTCGCGTGGCAATTTGGGTGAATCCGCGCCTGTTATCAGTCATATACCAGGCTTGGGCGCGGTTCCTCGCATCGTACCGGTACGGGTTGGAGGGCCAATGTCGATGACTGCTGTAGCGACGACTGAACCGCGTCCAGACGCTCCAGTGTCAAGACCTGCAGGAATAATTCCGGTCTCCTCGAATTACCCATATCCCGATGCTACAACGCATATATTCCGTTCCGTTATACCACCAAATGCGGTCCCTCTTGCAAATGTAGCAACAACGGCTACTCAGACCGTTACCGTTCCGGCGCCAACTACAACCACGCAAGGCAACAACCCTCCGCCACCACCAACAGGTCCTTCTGTACCCGGAGGCGGCGGCTTACCGCCAAATCAAGGGTACGTGTTAGTGGGACAAGGCGGAGGAGGCGGTGGAGGTGGCGTACCACCAGGTGGAGGACCAGGATTTGGTCCACCAGGAGGAGGGCCTCCTTTCGGAGGAGGAGGAGGCGGGGGAGGACCACCACCACCTGGACCTCCCGGAGGTCCGGCCGCAAATGCAGGGCTGCCCAATAATGGCGCGCCTAACTTCAATGGATGGCAGTTTAACTACAAACTGTCGGTGGAGCTTATACCTGAATTCGACGGTGCGGCTCTGTCGATTATACCATGGTGCCAAGCTATGAATCCTTTGGTGGAGATGGACGATCCGCTGGGCCCAGGGCTGCTAACTAGGCAAATTGCCCAGTACGCGCCTAACCAGTTTAAGGATTTGGCGAAGGATTGGTGGGGAAACCTGTATCCTCAGGAACGACGGAATTATTCGATGAACTGGAATACGTTGTTCAACGCGGTGCAGGACTACTTTATTACTCCACATTGGAAAGCGGAGAGGTTGATCGAGTACAAAAATATGTTCTTTCGACAAAGCGGACACCACCAAGAAACCCCACTTCAGTACTTCCAACGTCGGATTCAATACGGATCTTTCCTCTACCCCGTTACGGACGTCAACGACGCGGCTCAGATATACCAAGCCGTGGCGCAAGCTATCGAGAATCAACCTTCGGAATGGGACGATCTTATCAGCTCGGATAGCTGTTTCTCGACTACGGAGTTATTGCGTCTGGCGGTTCGCAGAGAAGTTGCGTTGATGGGAAGGTATCGAGACCGTCTGCAACGCAAGCAAATCGGGCAATTTATGGAGAGGAACCTGGATAAGCAGTTAAGGCCGAACGCGGGCTCACGATTCCATAAAAGGGTCCAGATGGCCGAAACCAATAACCCCGATGATGTCTCGTTGATAGACTTGGACGACAAGGAGTCAGAAGCGACGGCTCTAGCCGTAGACGCGCGCAGGAGCAGAAACGCGGGAGGAAAGCCCGAGTTCCCCGCGGGAAGAGTCGTTAATGGATATCATTTCAAAAGGGACGACAACGTCGTAAGCGCGCGTCCGCCTAAGAACGGCAGCTGCTTCATATGCACGAGCCCAAAGCACTTTATGCGCGACTGCCCTCACCACGGGAAATGGATGGCGCTCAGGAATGCTAATTTGATTGACGCGGAGATATCGGACGAGCAGATAGAGACAGAGGATCGCGAATATGTGGCTATGTTAGTGGAAATGAACTCATTGAACGCTTACGCGCCGTCCACGGAAGAGATAGCCAAGCAGGCGCATGTCGTAGTGCAAGGGTTGCACAGAAACGCTCGGAGGGCTGCTAAATTTACCAAAGCGCCTAGGTTTCTGAAAACGAGTAAGGGGAAGGATAAGCAAACAACCAGTATATGTTTGCCTAGAAAGGTGCGCAGGAGACACGCGCAGCTAGTATCAGTGGATAAAGAGAAGGGCAAGCGGATCGTCCGCGCCTGTAAGGTCAAAGAGCTGCCCGCTGGGATGGCTTCATTGGGTTCGGAAGCGCTACACACGCAAGTCCGTATAGGATCACCAGACGGTCCAATTATAAAAGGGCGACAGGATTCCGGGGCCGATTTAACGCTAATGTCGGAGGAATTCTGGTCTTCCTTACCAGATCGACCTAAGCCCAAAGAAGGTCTCAAGATGAAGCTGTACCACCTCACAGGGTTAGCTAAAGTCCTCGGCTACGTTAAGGTCAAGATGTATATGCAAGCTTCAGACGGCTCGTGGATCGAGTTCGACGTCGAAGCCTATGTCGTACGGGGCATGCGAGTACCTCTTCTGCTGGGGGAAGACTTCATGACTGCCTATGAACTTGGGGTTGAAAGGCGAAGCGACGGTCACGCAACGATTAGCGTAGGCCATTCGGGGGTCACCATACCGGCCTCGACTTCAAAGTTGTATACGCTAGGTTTCGACATTCATCAAGTACAAATCGTCACCGAGGATATGGGAGCTATTCCTACTCCAGTCAAAGCAGGAATGAGGATCGGAGCTCAAAGACGATCAGCTGCGGCGGCGTGGAGAAAGGCTGCGCGTGCAAATAACAAGGAAGTAAGGGCTTCCAAGGATGTACTTGTGAGCGCAGGAAGTGTTCATAATATCCCGGTGGAAGCCGATTGGCAGGATAAGAAGGAATGGTTGGTGGAGAAGACTTTGCTGCAACAGGAAGACGGCAGTGTCATGGCGGCTCCCTCCACGATTGTGCGAGTGGACGCGCCTTTCTTGCCTATTGCTAATCCGACAACACGCCCATGGTTTATAAAGGCAGGGGATATTGTCGGGCGCCTGCGGGATTTAGAGAAGTATGCTGATTCTCCAAAGAACGAGAAGGAATGGGAAAGGATGACCGCCACCGCGGAAGCGATAGAGCGAGTTATTTCTTTAAGGCTAAACGAGGACGACATCGAAACGCCCATGGAGGATAAGGGCTGCAGGGAGAAATCCCACGCGCCTAACCAAAGCTCCAGTTGTAAGGGCAGCGAGAAACCTTTCTCTGCGCCTGAAACTACTGACGAAGAGGAGGAAGCTTGGGGAGGGCCCAAAACGTCTACTCTAGAAACGCCGGACGAGGAGCGACCCAAGACGGAACAGGACGTGATAGACGCTGTTCATTTGGGTCCCGACATCCCTGAGCAATACCGAGAGCAGTTATACGACGTGCTGCGAAAGAATAAGCACGCGTTCGGCGTGGGAGGGCGTTTAGGTTCAGTGGAAGGTACCGCAAAAATACCACTGAAACCGAATTCACATCCCGTTTCGCTCCCAATGTACGCCGCTTCGCCCGCCAAAAGAGAAGTTATCGACAAACAAATGGATACATGGTTCGAACGCGGAGTAATCGAACCCTCCAATAGTCCTTGGGGAGCCCCTTGCGTGGTCGTATTCCGTAATGGAAAGGCCAGACTAGCGGTCGACTACCGCAAACTAAACGCGCTATCTATTCCAGACGAGTTCCCTATTCCCCGGCAGTCAGATATAGTACAAGCACTATCCGGCGCTCAAATCCTTTCATCCTTTGATGCATTGGCCGGATTCAACCAAGTGGAAGTAGAGGAAGAGGACAGGGAGAAGACAGCCTTTCGATCCCATAGAGGGTTATGGCAATTTCGGCGAATGCCGTTTGGTCTCAGGAACGGCCCTTCGATATTCCAGAGGATTATGCAAGGAGTTCTAGCGCCTTACCTATGGCTCTTCGCATTGGTATACATCGACGACATAGTCGTGTTTTCCAAATCATGGCCGGATCACTTGCAACACCTGGATCGAGTGCTAGGCGCTATAGCACAGGGAGGGATAACATTGGAGCCGAAAAAGTGTTATTTGGGCTTTAACTCCATTCTACTGCTAGGGCAGAAGATTTCGCGCCTGGGAATGTCGACACACAAAGAGAAGGTGGCAGCCATACAGGAGTTAGAGCGCCCTCGCTCAGTACAAGAACTACAGAAGTTCCTGGGCATGGTGAATTACTTCTCGGCGTATATCCCCTTCTACGCCTTCATCATGAAGCCGCTATTTGCGTTATTATCAAAGGGAACGCGATGGGAATGGTCAGCCGAGCAGGAAATTGCGTTCCAACAAGCAAAGGACGCGTTATCAGCAGCGCCTGTCCTTGGACATCCGGAGGCAGGGAAACCTTATCGATTATATTCCGACGCGTCAAACTTTGCCATCGGGGCAAGTCTTCAGCAGATACAAGCTATAAAGGTGGCAGATTTGAAGGGAACGCCGTTATACGAGCGCCTAAAACACGCGTTTGATTCAGGGCTGCCGGTGCCGCGCCTAACAAAGAAATACGCGAATGCGAAGGACATTGTCGAAGAAGGAGGCGAGGAGAAGTGGGCGTCTACATTAGACGAGACCACCGTGCACGTGGAGAGGGTGATCTGCTACTGGAGTCGTAGCTTGAACTCCGCGGAACGGAACTATAGCGCGACGGAGAGAGAAGCGCTTGGAGCAAAAGATGCTTTAATCCGTTTTCAACCGTTTATTGAAGGAGAAAAGGTGTTGTTAATAACCGATCATGCAGCGTTACAATGGGCACGGAGTTTTGAAAACACGAATAGGCGGCTGGCGGCTTGGGGTGCTATATTCTCAGCCTATCCCGGAATGCGGATAGTGCACAGAGAGGGACGTGTCCATTCCAATGTCGACCCGCTATCAAGGCTGCCAAGAGCGCCTAAACACGATTCGCCGCTACAGGACGACCACGCTGCTATCAGTCAGGACGAAGACAAGCGAGCCAGAGCAGAAAGTGCAGAGGCGAGAGGGGAATATGCGCCTGCAAAAAGGGCTGCTTTTATGGCGTCATGGTGGGAGGAATTAATCGAGAAAGTCGCAAATCCTGTGGAAACAAGGAGACAGAGGAGAGTAAGGCTAAATGAAGAGAATCAGCAGGAGGAAAGGTCGAGCGTCAATACCGAGTCTCCGCGAAGGGCAGCCAGTGAGCGCCTAGACAAATCGGAAGGCGACACTATGGGCCGAACGGAAGTAAAAGACGGCGAAGAAGAAGCGATTTCGGAGAGCAGTGATAGCGAATTGACAGACGAGTGGACATACCCTCGCGGAATCACGGGCTTGAAAGCGGAGCCCATCGAGGACGATTGGAATACTCGAGCTCACCTCCTGATCCATCTGGAGGACAAAGAACTAGCGGAATTTGCTGAGGGATATCAGGCGGATAGGCATTTCAAAAAGCGCTATGAAGAGGAGGAGGTACCGGGTGGACCGCAGAAGAAACTCACGCCGTCGCGGTTCTCCAAGGCAAAGAACGGTCTATTATTCTTCATAGACGCTGATTGGAAAGCACGTTTATGCATTCCGAAGGCAAAAGTGAAAACCATTTTGGAGATTACACATGAAAGTGCTAGGGAAACAGCGCATGCAGGGCCGTCGAAACTCTACTCGCGCCTAAGGGAGCTGTTTTATTGGCCGAACATGGCGGATGACATCGAGGACTTTGTTTCTTCCTGCGACATTTGTCAGAAGATAAAGGTGGACAGACGAAAGAAAATGGGTGGTTTAAGACCAGCCCATATTCCCGATCGTCCGTTTGCTACGGTGTCCATGGACCTTATTACAGGGCTGCCTCCTTCAGGGAAGGAGAAATACACCGCGGTCATAGTATTCGTGGATAAGCTCACGAAATACGCGGTGTTCGCGCCTACGCATAACGAATTATCGCAGGAGGGATTCGCAAAGCTATTTGTTGACCTGGTGGTAAATCGCTATGGGATGCCAGAGCGCATAATAGCGGATCGCGACAAGAGATGGTCCACCGATTTTTGGCGCTCAGTGGCGAAGCAATATGGCAGCAAGATGGCGCTTTCATCCTCTCATCATCCGCAAACAGATGGGCAGACGGAGGTGCTAAACGCGTTAATAGAGCAAATGCTGAGAGCGTACATTGCCTCGGACCGGGCTTCATGGTCCAACTGGTTAGGGGAAGTGAATGCCGCGTACAATTCGAACGTGCATTCATCTACGGGATACGCGCCTAATTTCCTGCTCATGGGGTATTCCCCGAGAGGAATAACAGGGCTGCTAAACCCAGAGAGTGACCCGGTCCACCGTCCCTTTTTTACCCAGTCAGAAGGGTTCCGACTTCCTAGAACTACTCGAATTGCATCGTAGCAAAGCGAGAGACGCGTTAGTCTTGGCGCAGGAGAGACAAGCTCGCGCGTACAACAAAACGCGTAGACCAATAGAGAAGATTGAAGCCGGAGACCTCGTGTTGGTGAACCCGCACTCACTGGAGCTGATAGAAGGAAAAGGCGTAGGACGGAAATTGGTGCAGAGGACAATGGGTCCTTTTGAGGTCATGGAGAAGATTAACCCCCTGGTTTACCGTCTTCGCTTACCCGACAAATTCCCTATGCACCCAATCTTCAATCTGGAACATCTTCGGACATATAAACCCTCGGACGAGAGATGGGGCGTACGAGCCACTATGCCTGATACCAGGGAACACCTTATCGCTTCCGAAGAGTACGTTGTGGAAGCTATTTTGGGGCACAAAACAAGGAAGCGTAAAGGACGCCATATTTTATTCTTCCTCGTAAGGTGGGAAGGTTACGGTCCGGCCGAGGACTCATGGATTTCGGAATATGACATGAGGAACGCGCCGGAGCTTAAAAGGGAGTACAAAAGACTCAAATCGCTGGATTGACACGTGTTGCTCGTGACCGCGTCCCGACATCACGGATCTGTCAACTGGCCAAGACCGAGTCACCTCTCTTCTCCTCCCACCACGACGAACGCTGGGCTGCTACACGCGCCTGTTCTGTGCTCGAAAATCCTCAATCATAATAGCCCCTTCTTTCCAATCGCCTCGTCTCAATCGTCTCGTCGGTTTAACAACTATCCCCCCTGTTCGCACTGGCCTGCTATTCGCTACAACCGGGTTTCGAATACTGTCTATTCGAGGGATCTCTCAAGCGCGAAATTCCAACGAGTTCGTTCTCATCGAATGGTCCCCCAATTCAGACCAGCTCCCTCTATCGGCTGGTATCGCTCCGCTCGCCTTACCCCTTGCTTCACCCGAAAGCGACCAGCGGCGGGAAGATGGTTCATACGGGCCGCATGACGTATTCGTCATGCCAGTCACCTGGAACGCTGCACGCCCCCACTTGGCTATGTTACGGCGAGGGAATATGGTCGAATCAACAGACGACTGGTTCCCTGCTTACCGGAGATTGGAAGAGTTATGGACGGGAGGAAGTACAGGGATATTGGATCGCGAATGGCTAGACGCCGTCGACGCGTTGAGCCGTCGTGTCGAGAAGGAAGTCCAAGACTTCCTGGACAATATAAGCGAGGACGGCAGGGCTGCGCTCGTTGAGCTGCGCCTACCCGTACGACCATCACCGGAGGCATTCGATACCAATCGAGCGCTGCTTTGCCAACCATCCTCCTGGGATGATGCCTTGGACAGAGCCATTGCTTTACAGTATAACTTACGGGAACGACGGGCCTGGATGGAATGGACGCTTCTGCGCCTGTCGTTAGAACAAACAAGTATCGAGTCGTTAAGGGAGAGGGTTCGTCAAACGCTGGCCAACGACCTGTTCATGGGATCCTTCATCAATGGCCTTCAAGAAATCGACGCGTTAACCCTCATTGTCCTGCAAGTTCCCGTCTTCATACTACACCGGCCACGCGACGACGAAATCTTTACAAACATACCGCCTACTCGCTGGTTGGAAGGATCCACAACGTATGAAGATTACTACTGCAATCACTTATCGTCTATGACTGGAGGGCCTCGTGCTGAGGACGCGGTATACCGTCGTAGAGACCCGCATCTGCAGGACTTGTCTTTTCAACGAAGCGATCGACTAGCAGCCTCCTCCCCTCTGCCGCTTCTACGATTGGAGACTCGTGACAACCTTCCTTCATCCCCTCGACCGGCTTCACCAATGTCCACGTTTCAAGGCCGATCATCGGTGTCTAATTCGTCGGCGCCTAATGCTACGGCTACAAGGGCTGCGACAACTCCCGAACCAGCTCCCCCAGGAGACGCTCCAGGCGTCGTGGGAGGACGTTTTGTCATGGCTCCGGATGACTTGATCGACTATAACGATTCCGAGGACAATGACAGTGTACGAGTGCCTACTCCAGAGCCCGGCCCTGGATTCCAATATTTGGAGACTCGTCCTCTTATGGAAGCAGACCCAAAGGGTAAATGGGATTGGTGGCAGTGGGTAGGAGACGACAGTGAGGATGAAACCGAAGAAGTGGAAGAAGGAACCAGGAGCGTTGGCTACTTTGAGTACTATGGAAAAAAGCGGCGGAGGACGATAGAATCCTCACGGATCGTGTACGACCGCTACCGGAAACGGAAGATCGTCCTTCCTGATTCCGACGACCGCCCAGACTATAAGGTCCCGAAGAACACGTATCGTCCCGAAATGCTGGGGTATGCTCTACCTCCATCCACCTTCAAGGTCCGTTCAGGCAAGAGCTGGGTGGTGAAGAAGTCGAGCGATTGGGTATACCTCGAGGAAAACGTACTCCACGAGCATCGACCCTTTATAGGCCAACCAGTGGTCTTGCCGGAGGCGAGGCCGATTACGCCCGAACCGGCTCATCCTGTGGAACCGTCAGGGCAGCTGCTTAACGCGAGCGCCTTAGCACAACTGGAGGAGGGGAGAAGTCGTCCCAATTCTCCGAGCAGCGAGACGACTATTAGTCTCGGCTCCGTTGTAGAGGATAAGACAGAAGAGGAGGAGATAGTGAAGGGTAAAGGCAAAGGGAAGGGGGAGTTGAAAAGTGGAGATACTCGACCAGCTGTTCAAGACGTCGAGATGCCAGACGTGGTGGACCCGTATATCGCTATTAGGATCCCAACCAACAGGCATTCGGCCGTGGATCTTATCGCTATAGTACGGGATGACCTAGCTAGGGACAACGCCATGCCTACACGAGCTACCGTCGCTCAAGGCACGACCTGGCTCGAGTTTACCAGCCCATTGGCAGCTCAAAGGGCACAGATGAGCCTAGCCCGCTGGTGGTCTGGTCGCGATCTGGGAATGAATAGCGCCGAAACTCGACCTCGGTCGGATTTCGAGGACGCTTGGGCTTATTCTCATGACCGATGGACGCCTTTATTCGATCAAGCAGCAAGAGATGAAGGAAGAGAGCGTCGGATACGAGAAGAGGAGTATCGGAAGAAGAGAAGGAGTTCCCCTCCGCGAGATCTCCGTAGAGATCCACCTCGTCCCGTACGACCTTGGCCCGAGAGGGAGACGGCTCGCGGCCAAGAACAACAGACGTCATCTTTCCCGAATAATTCACGGAATCGCTCAAACCTGGATTCTGTGCAGGATCGACGGCGTCCTCCATCGCCATCCTGGTCAAGGGCAGCGACTGCCTCGGTTGCGCCCACGCCTTCTCGAATGACTCGCCCTCAAACGTTCTATCCCCGACAACCCGGATTTGTCGTGCCAGAATGGGCGCGTAATTTGAGAGTACCTACGCAACCGCGGTCGATGATAAATCGCGGGGAAGGTCGAGGACGCCACTATGAGGCAGGACGATCTCGCTATGTTCAGCCTACTCGACCGATACGTGGCTTTGCCCAACGTGAGTGGCGGGGGAGAGACGAGCCGTTTTGGTCGCAGAATCGTGGTGAACCAATACGCGATCCTGGATGGGTGCAAGCCGCCGCTGTTTGGACGGACGAATGGCCGGGAAACGATATACCGCAGAGCGAATGGTCCGAGTTGGGCGGAGGATGGGGAGAGCAAACGAATACGGTTAATCGCGAAGAGCAGGGCAGCACAAACGCGCCTAGGCGATCGCTTATCGAACGAATGTCGGACGAACCCGACACTACGGCTACCTCTCCGCGCGAAGCAAGCAACGATGACGGCCGCTCGTTACTAGAGCGCATGGACGCTGCTCATACTACCAATCCCACCAGTCCTCGGAGCCATGCATCTTTGGGTGACGAATTGCTGGAGGGCAGCATCATACCTCTAGCTGAGCGATTATCAGACGCTTTAAACCTCGAAACCCAAGACGACACCGATGAAGACAGCCAATCGGAGCCTGCGGATGAATTAAACGAGAATGGCAAGCGTACTCGTAAAACAACGCGGGGCGTAGGAGGCGGAGCCGTGCGACGGCTTAGACGACTGCTCAACAAGTATCGCAATGTGATCAACCTAGCGGAGATGAGTGGTGAGGATGTCGCCGAATTCTTTAAACTAGCCAAGCTAGTGAAGGAGAAGGAGGAGGCGCGGGCAGCTCGTCGGCAAGAGCAGAATCGGGGCCGAGGTCGGGGCGGACGAGGCGGAGACCGAGGGCAAGGATCTAGTCGAGGGTATGGAAGAGGCCAGGAGGGGCGGGGAAGAGGCAATCGTGGACCAAATCGAGGCAGAAGGGGTCGGCGTTAGAATGAAAAGAATTACGCAGGAGGGCACTGTGAGAGGTACTAGAATTATGCGCACTACTTTTCATTTTGTATTTACCAGTAGAGTCGTCACACAAGTGACGACTGACATTATACTTACTTCGATACCATAACATGGCCTCGACGATGTCCTTCAGCGAGAACCCCGCCTACGGTTAGACCACCTGCATGCCTGGGCATGCGTTAACTGCCTCAGCCCGCTGGCTGCGAGTCATCGGAACAGCGACAGGATCGAGCTCCACGCTCGATCCTTACTTCCTACTACGACAACATCGTATCTACGCCATCTCGACCTCCGTCGACGCCCCTACGAATACAGCAGCATCACACTTCGTGTCCACAGCTTCGGCAACGCGGGGTATGTGGGGACAATCGGCGCTCACAACATTGACGGGACTCGGCCGTGGCTCAAACTGTGCTGAGGCGCTTTGTGCAATGGCCAGAGCATACATTTGTGACCATACCGAGCTCCCGGAGAACCCGTACGGCGGGTGGAAGGAGTCGATGATGGCGGATGAAGATCTTGCTAGCGCGGCGAACGTCTATCTGCTATCCCTGGGCAAGAACATCACTGCGGGCAAATTCCTCGACTTCTTCCATGACCCCGAGGTTCGCGCCGAACACGGAATCGACAAGAAGATCTCGCTCTCAACTGCGTGTCGATATTTGGATGACCTGGGTTACCGGTGCGCTGCCTTCACAGCGCGGCGTCTGTAGCCAACCTTATTCCCAGATTTTCTGCGCCAAAAAAGGGCTAGTATGTCGACGGACATGATCGCTCGGACGTTGTGTACCACCGTGACCATATTTACCTCCCCCGTCTAATGAAACTCCATCGCGGCGTTGTTTCGTTCGACAACGACGGGAAACCGTTCTTCGGACCTTTTGTGGAGCCCGGCCGACGCGTCGTAATTTGGTACCATGACGAAAGTATCTTCTACGCCCATGACCGGCGTCGCAAGAGCTGGTTCCATAAAGACGCGGCTGCCGTTCCCTACCGAAAGGGCGATGGCGCGTCCTACATGGTTGCGGACTACTTTTCGGCGGACTTTGGCTGGCTCCGCGATGAGGCTACGGGGCGATCTGCCCGTGCATGCATCCGCCCCGGTAAAAACCGGGATGGCTATTTCAGTGCCGTCGAGGTCCAGCAGCAGGCCGAGACCGCGGCCAAGCTCACATCGGAGCTTTGGCCGGATTTCGACCATGTTTTCGTTTACGACAACGCTACCACTCACAAAAAGCGCGCCGACGGCTCCCTCTCCGCCCGGTACATGCCCAAATTCCCCTCCAAGTCGACCTCGAATTGGCTCATAACCGTGAATCAGCGCGACGCGAACGGCAAGCTCGTTTACGGGCCCACCGGCTCGCTTGCAAAGGAAAAGATTCGGATGACTGGGGCAACATTTGCGGACGGGCGGCCGCAGGCGCTGTATTTCCCAAATGATCATCCCGAGCCCGAGCGTCGCGGGATGTTCAAGGGGATGCAATTCATTCTGCAGGAGCGCGGCTTTTCAAAAGAGGCAGATTTGCGAGCCCAGTGCAAGGAGTTTAAGTGTGCGGACCAGAGCGAGACGTCGCGATGCTGCTGTCGACGCGTCCTGTTCAATCAGCCAGATTTCCTAGAGGCCAAATCAGTACTCGAGGAGGTTTGTGCAGATCTGAATGTGGAAATCCTCTTCCTCCCAAAGTTCCACTGTGAACTAAATCCAATCGAGATGGTATGGGGGTTTGCAAAGCGGGTTTACCGTTTGAAGCCCGAGTCGTCTCGCGAGGATTCCCTGGAGAAGAATACAGTTGATTCACTTGGAGAAGTACCTCTTCTGTCTATGCGCCGGTGATTATGTCCGTGCATCCTGCCTCACGATATTAATTTTTACACAGATTTGTTAACCGTGCATTCAGATTTGCTGACGGCTACTACAATCAGAAGCTCACCTCAGCGCAGACAGCATGGGCAGTGAAGAAGTACCGTGGCCATAGAACTTTCCCGGCCACAATTCTGGAAGAGTGCGAGCGGGCGGGCATATCTTAGTGTTCAAAATCAATGTCGGCTTAATATCAATTCACCCGCCGAAGGAATTAAATTGGTTTCTTTTCGAGCTCATTACCAAGGGGCGACCAGTCGCGCTTGCGGGCAGATCAACTGCCAGAGTTCACCCGTGAGATTCTGCCTTTTTGGGTAGCCGAACAATGGGGGTTGGGCCCCAGCAACGCCAATTCGCGCTCCGCAGCTTGGAGAAATGGTCGAGAGGAGTCTCTCCCACTACCCCGGAGATTTATTCGGCGGTTTGAGCAAGCTTTGCCCCGCACTGAAGCTGTTTACCATGACCCCATTAGGCAAAATCTCACGGGCCAAGTCTGACAGTGGATCTGTCGGCAAGCGCGGCTGGTCGCCCCCTGCTCATTACTATTGTTGGATTGCGGATTCCTGTAATATATCTAGTCTCTAACTGCTTTCTATCTCTCAAACGACGAGATTGTTCCGAAATGGAATGTCACAAATTGGCGTGTGAGCGAGCACATGACGTTTGGCGGCGGTGTATGGGATCTACCTTAACCAAGCACGCTGAAATGGGTTTGGCAGCTGAATATCTCATAGACATATAGCTATATACCTCCAGGGTCCAGCTTTACCGGTCTTTGTATGGCAACCCATGAAAGGACAGTTCAAAATATCCAGGACTCACAAATATCCGGGTTGCAAACAGCAATAAATGCCCACACAGGGACAGATTGCAGTTTAAAATGGCACATTCTGACCTATACATAATCCTCATAAGCTTAGGTATGGATGTGTTGCAGGATTCCACGGAAAAGCAATGCTGAGTCCTGGAGACTAATCCCATCTCCAGGACTCAGCAGAGTCTGTGCATGCCAATCAGAGTTGACCACAAGGTGCCCGGAGGTAGGTGGAGCAGATGTTCATTCAAAGAACAGGTGTATACAACAGGTGCAATTGAGAGTGTGGTTTGACAGACAATGCTCTAATGGCGGTAATGTGCTGGTGATTCCTAGATGCTGCCTGAATGGATGTACGCATAACTTAGAAAGGATGAGGCAAGATAGTGCATGCAGCTGAAGGGGGGAAGGCTTCCATAGCCCCCATATATGAAGTAGCCATGTATATAGAATCAAGGCTTTCTTTCGGGAATATTTAAAAAGTGCTGATGATTGTACACTCTCTAGCTCTACAGCCTCAAGCCCATTTGGCTTTATTTTTTGGGAGGGACAATCTCTTCCCAGTAGCTAGATAACTTTTGTTTTAGATTTTCGAAATTTGGCACAAATTCCTCCTGAGTCCTGGACCTATTTTCTGTATTTTAGCTATATCTCAAGAACGAGTGCAAAATAAGACATGCCACTTGTAGAGGAGAGATTTCTGGGCCATTTGGCAACTTTTTCGTTTTTTTCCTATTTTGGAAACTCCGATGTGCCCGGCACACCCGGACAACACCATCACACCCAGTTTTACAATCTGAGCATACACACATATCTTTTTGTGTATTTTGAGCAGGTCCGAGGTCCCCAAGGTGTCCGATCATTTCCATCAATTACCATTTCACTCTCCGGGCCAACTGTAATTTTTTTCGTGGTTTTACAGCCTATTTTGAGCTTTCTACGCTAAATACAAACCTATATACCGTGCTCATCGTGCCCGACGGCGACGACGAGCATCGCGGCAGCGCCGACGCAGTGTCCGGGATGTTGCCGGAGGTCAGTGTCATTGCCGACAGCCGGCGTCACGCGACAACAACATCCCCGGTGTCCCGGACTCAGCCCCCACTGAGTCTGGCGGTAAAGGGCTGCATTTACGCAGCCCTTTACGCCGCCATACCAAAACCCACAAACTCCCCACATATTAGTGGGGGTAACGGGGGGGTATACCCCCACTAATATGTGGGCAGTTGTGGGAACTTCAGGTGTTCCAATCCCGTGCAGAAAGCTGCACAATGCATTGAGGCCCTTCAAAGCACACTCAAGCACTTTGCTTTGATCTTGGGAACAGCTTCTTTGATGGTATCTCAAATTTCCTAGTGATAGATGTTGCTTCAACAATATTTTGTTCCGCTCTTTTTGGCTGAAGATTTACTGTTGGTGGACCAGGCGGCTTGGCAAAAGGCACACAACTGTTTTGACAATTTTCCCCTTTGTTATATGCATGCATATACCAAGTATATATAGGCCCGAACAGCCATGACCACTACCTGGTCATAGCAGCCTTTTGGCTCAGTTGGCTAACATGTTGGTTCTTGGGGCATGGTCGTCACACCCTTTTGAAAAGTTAATTCGAAAATTCTGAGCTTCCCCAACACTGAAAATTCCTTTGAAACCTTGTCCGGAAACAGCAACTTTTGAAACAAGGAAAGTGTGTCAGAAAATGGGAAGTTTCCAAAGGAAGTTTTCATTGTTTGGCCTCATGGTGTAGCACGGTGGTCACTGCGTCCCCTGGGTTCATCTAGGGTATTTGTAAGCACAGCCGTTGTGGAGATATGCATAAATTACCTGTAGCTGCCATCCAGACAGAGGTAACCTATTCTGAGTTGCACTTATTTCTGCAGTCAGTTGGTGTAATTGGTAAGTTCCTTGGCCTAGGGTCTCTTATATGAGGTTGCACAAATGTTCAATATCCTTCTATTCAAAACTCTCTTTTTCTCAACAAACAAGCAGGCTCACCCTGCCGCCAGGCAAACCGAGCTTTTTAAATAATCCTTTTGGCCACACCAAACATGTGTTGTCCACATGTTTCCGTGCCGAAGGGCACCGTGAAACACCAGAATAGTTTTTAGCAGCTGAGGATGTCTCCGTACTGGTTCCAGGACATACTTTGGATGTATTTACAGCTCAGTTCTGTGCCTTGAAGAGATATTTTCTTTGTTACTTCCCCGTCAGCCACAAAATTTCCACTAAGAGGCACCCCCGAAAGGGGAAGAAGCCGATACCCAAAGTCTCGAAGCGACATCTTGCAAGCTAGAGGAGCAGAGTAGCGACCATACCCATCAGCAAGGCACCGGGACAAAGGAGAAGAAGAACGACATACCAACCAGCAGCAGATCAACGAACCTTGAATCCTCCTCAAGGAGGAAGTACTCGCCGGGCATCGAACCGGCCTCCCAGAACTCGAATCCGAACCTCCCGAGTTGTTCGACGTCAACGCGATCATACGCGGTAGAAAACGGGCCCCAAGATGGGCACGACGAATGAGCCTGGTTACATTCGTCGCAAGCACGCCGAGCGACAGGAGGAACCCCCAGATTGGCGTCCTTGGGGCCAACCCAGATCCCGCACAAATGGCCCTGCTTAACGCACCGACCACAGCCGGGCACAAGAGCCCATATCACGCTCCCCACCTCGTGCCTGGGTTCGCCCGGGAAGAACCTTGTCACCCCAACCCTCTCCAGCGAAGGAGCATCGTGCACCAGACCGGGGCGATCCCGTCCAGTGAGCTCGAACATGTTCGGGGACGGCCCGGAGACCCTGAACGGAAACCGCCGCCACGAAAGAGACGAGCGATGAGGGTCCGGGGAGAATATCTCCTTGTTGCTGGAGGAGCGGGACCGAACGGCGGGCGCCAACCTCTTCCCCTCTCGAGAGTCCGAAGAATAGAAAGCCGGCACATGCAACATTGACGACTCGGCTGCGGGGAGGTAGCCGTGGCGACAAAGCCCGGCGAGGTGATGAGGAGGGCATGTCGAGAGGGAATCAACCCCGTATGGGGGAGAGACAGCTGCTAGAGCTACTACATTGCACAAGATACTGGATACTGCCAGGCAGGCTAATGCACAAGATATTGGATGTAGCCACACAGCCACAACCTCGAAAATTATAATGGATTTGGTTATGGATTTGGCTATTACAGGTATCCCTTTTGGGTTTTCCAATTGTTATATGCCCTTTTAGGCCTGCCGAACCACCCTTAATTCGGCCACCGTTAGCAAATTAATTCCTGCTGAAGCAGGCCGGTGAACGTACCAAAAATAAAGACAACTCCAAGTATTGAACCGGGGATCTCATCGATAAGATCGAATATACATAACCATTTGGCTATTTCCCGTTGAAATTGTGGATCGGACGCCAGCTACACCCCGATCCCTATGCTTCGCTAAGCATGATCAGCGCATCACCACCGACCGTCGTGCGCCGGCGCATCACACGATGGTCGGGGTGTCCGTGGTAGTAGCAGACTCAGGATACAGTAGGTCCGAGGCGCATGGTGGCTCACCACTCCGCGTATCGGCCACTTGTTGGCGTCAGTAAAATGGCAATTAATTCTTCCCGCCATACAACCAGTCTCAATATAAGTAATCCCGCACATCCTCCTCGCACCTCAAAGTGACCAACGAACCACCCGAACTCTCTGCAACAGCCTCCGCAGTCGCCCTACGCCGCCATGAACCACCGCAATGGATGACAACCGACACATACCTGTTCTCGAAGGTCTTCTTTGGGTAAATCACCCCGTACTTGGGCTTTGCAAACTGGATTCGATCTTGATTATGCGCGTCTAGTTTTGACGACGCGGGTGCCTCGTCAGATTTCTGCTGGGCATCCTCATCGGAGCCAGGGCTCTCGGGTCCTGCCAACCACTCTGGGACGGCCGCCTCTTGCTTGCTGGCGCTGCTTTGGAAGACGTTGTTGACGACCCAGGCCGAGCCTTTCTCAGGTGTTCCGGTAATGGGGGATGGGGCGGGTGGGTGTCGAGTTGCCATTGGAGAAGGTCAACTACGATTGTAGCCGGCAATCCGCCTCTCTGCCGCCCCCCTCTAACGACGCCTCGCCCGCTTGCTTCGGAATCGAACATTTATTCAACGACTACGACAATGCCGACTTGGCGCGGGCCATGGCAGACATGACCCAGAGAACGTCCTTGGCCATTTCCATCCACTCGGCAGCCGGTTTTCCCTTCTCAGCCTCGTACCACCACTTCAACGCCATAAGGATGTTCAAAAAGCCATTTCGTCCGGGCCGATCCAGCGTGGCCCACTCTGACCAATCCCCCGCCTTCTCCTCGTCCCGTTTGAGTGACCCAACGCTAGACGCTGACTGCGCCTTCCGCCATTTGGGGTTGATTGCCACCCACCACTCGCTCGTCTGCGTGCCGAAGGTTGAGGCTTTCTTTATCTTCGGAGTGAACCGAGCCGGACGAGCAGTACTAACCCACTCGTGAATAGCGGCCGGGCACTGCGCAGAGGGGAACGTCTTCGTCTATAAAACGGAATCAGAAAACACTACAGTACTACGATATAAGCAGCTTGAAATTTACCTTTACTGCAAAACCCTGAGCGCGTTCGAGCTCCTCCAGCGCCGACGTGAGTTCTGCCCATATTCCCGGGATTGTTTCGCGACCTTTCAACTCGAGCTGCGCTGCAAACTCCTTGACCCAATTCCCCGCAGCAGATATGTTGTTCTCGCTGCTTCGGGCCCGCACAGCGTCATTATCTTTACGGCCTGTGGCTCGCGTTCGTTGCCCCCGACCGCCCATGGCCCCAGGTTGGTCGGATGTCCCGTTCACGTTGTCCTGCTGGCTGTTGTCGTTACTGGAGGTGGTCTGGTCGTCACTATCCCCACTCTCATCCTCGCTCTCTTCATCGCTCGTTTCATCACTCTCGTCGTCGCTCTGAGTGGCCGATCGTGTCTTCTTCTTCCGCCCGCGTGTCCCAATGCTCTCCCCGTCAGAATCCGTGCCATCGTCCGAATCGCCCCGGCGCGCGCCACGCCGTCGCTTGACCGTGCTCCTGCTGAGGGGTAACGCAACACCAGACATGGTCCGAGAGAGTAGCTCGCGGTTGCGGGCCATATTTTCTTCTCGCTGCATTTCGTACTGCGAGCTGCCATTCCTCAGAATCTCCGCAATCTTCTTGCGGCGCTCCTCCTTTCCCATGGCGAGAAGCTCACGGCGTAGATATTCGCCCGGAGGAAAGCGAAACCGCTCAAGTCGGCCGCCGCAGTCTGGTCCGGCGATACCACCCGCGTCGGACCCATCGTCGTCATCTACATCCATAACTTGTTGGCGCAGGTCGTGTCCCTGGTCGGCGGGCGGTGTTCCGGAGCGCGGAGAGGTCGGAGCGCCGCTGGGAGTGACGAGTCCATCGGACTGTGTTGGTGGAACACTGCTGGCAGTGGTCGAGAGGTTGCTGTTCCCCGTTTGAGTCGAACTCGCATCTTGAGCGCCGCCTGACTGCAATCGTCTCTCGGTTTTGTCTACCATTGTACGTTCGTAGGTTAGTGGACGACAACACTAGATGGGCATTGAACTCACAAGCGGAGACCAAAAAACGTGTATACACTGCAGGGAAATTACAATATTTCACTGGTGAAATATGTTGATAATATCCTGAGAATATTTCGAATATGTTGCCCATATAATCAACATATTCCACCAGTGGAATATTCGGAATATTATCACCATATGTTCAACATATCTTACCCATATAATCAACATATTCCACCAGTAGAATATTCGGAATATACTCACCATATGTTCAACATATGTTACCCATATGTTCAACATATTCCACCAGTGGGATATTCGGAATATACTCACCATATGTTCAACATATGTTACCCATATGTTCAACATATTCCACCAGTGGGATATTCGGAATATACTCACCATATGTTCAACATATCTTCACAATATCCCACCAGTGGAATATTCGTCACAGTCAATCCCAGGATTTTTGTTGGATTCCTAGCACAATGGCGCCTGCGTCCCCCAGGGTCATCCAGGGGTCGATTCTGTAGCGCCAAGCGAGGGGAACACAACGCAAGTTACCGCGTAGCTGTCCGCGCAGCAGTTCCCAAGATATTCGCAGTTTACTGTCTTTGTGCCTCATGGCTGCCACATGTTCTGGAGCAGGTGGTATTGGCTGCCCCGGCTTTGTGCAGGGGTGTTTTCTGCAGCCTGAAGCGAGGGCATTTTAATGAATGCTTCACCATAGTTCTTGCTGCAGCCCTTGAAGCGATATTCCCAAAAGTATTTCTGCCCCATGGTAACCACATGCCCAGGCCTCGAAATTACTGTCACTTGGTGTAGTGGTCTCGGCTACTGCTTTTGCATTCCGAGGTGATCTTCGGTTCAATCCTCATGCAAAACACCATTTTTCTGTGTTTGACTTTTCAGTCCTGTTGCTCGCTCAAGGGCTCGGGATGAGGCTGCCTTGAACAAAAGGCCCCTCGGTTTATGATGCACAGCAATTTCTCTTCCTGCCGCCCTCTTTTGTTTCTCAAGGTTCCTTTTTTTTTCTTCTATTGCTCAACATTCCTGAAAATTGCAATACTGCTGCACTTACTTCCAATATGAACTATGATGCAAGGTCTGCAATTTAGAAGAAAATGAACCACAGATTCAGAATTTGGTTGGGATGAACAATGTAAGGGACAGAACAAAACAGGCCAGCCGTGAGAGTCTGTGTTAGTAACCAATCACAAGCGGGTGAAGAGTACTGTAGTATTTTGTTCAATTTGTGAAACACATGGCATTTTGATGGCAACAAAATGCGTCAATAAATCAGATAAATTGAGAAAAAAAAATTCTGCTGTCTTTGGAAATGGTGTGTGAATGTGACATACAAGTTGAACGAAATACTACAAGAGTGATTTGTATGAGGAGAAATGTGATGAACAAATGTCTTATTGTCGTTTGCAAAATAGTTGGCGCGCAGTCACATTGAGCCATTTTGCTCAAATTAACCAGTGATCTTGCACGCCTCATATCTCCACAACCGCTGCACCGTTTGCCTCGAGACCGGGCGCATTCAAATCGTATTAGTTGCCCGCAGTTATTTCAGCAAAATTCAATTTATTTTCCGTTCTGGGAAATCCATGGCCGACTGCGGGCCAACCAGTGCATATTTTGCTTAGCTCCAAAGAGAAAAAGAGGTCGTCTGGACCTTGCAAGTCCACTCGTCCGGCCACTGTAAAAGTACAGGTTCTTACCTCATCAAAAAATCCGGACTTTTCCCTGCCTTTTTTCCCCACAAAAAAATCGAACTTTTTGGGCTATTTGTATTCCCATCAAGAGGTGAAAGATATGGCTATCACCAACATGGTGGCAATAACTCTGTTTGGTATCCGACATCAACTGAGAATCTCCCGAGGCGCACCGAACAGCAGGAAGCGAGCGCTGACAAGCGCTGGGCGGGTTGGGGAGGGATATGTATTCCTTCACTTAATAAAATGGGTCCCTAGTGCAGAAACTCCCAAGCAAGTATTTGTATCTAACTACAGTGTCTGTCACATAAGACATAAGCAGCAGAATTTTTGGTTGGCTCCCCAAAGCTTGGCACGCGCCGCAGGTGCTCTCCTGTGCGCTAACACGCCCGACGCCGGCCACAGGGGGACGCGGGAGGCTGGCAACCAGCGTAGCAACCAGCATCAACTCGCTCGGAGCTACTTCCTAAACTGGGGGGGGGTCGTGAGACTGTGTGCCATCGCGCCAGATCTGACACCTCTCGATTCCCATAAGATTAGGCGTAAAATTCTCCTTTATATCAATGTCCACTGGACGGAATCAGCTCAAAATTTGAGAGCCTGCGCACATTCAATCAATGCATGGATCGTACAAAGGAATTTTTTCCAATCACCAAGAACAATCAGCATTAATGGACAATTTTCATCCCACTTAGCGCATGGCCAAGATAATATGGTTCTGCTTTGTGCAATTTGTAGAAGATATGTCTAAGATATGTCTAAGATGATACATGCAAATTCTGAAAGAAATTGTAGCAGTGCAAGGCTCCCCATTCCAACAACGGTGCAAATCACGGGTGTGGCCATTACTCGTGGTCCTTGGTGGATTCACAGCATGGGAAACTATCCGCATTGTGCAAAACATATGCTGTGAGCAACCCTCCAGAATTCAGAACCTTGGAACCAGAAGATGTTGCAAAAATGCAGATAGAAGTCACGGCCAGGGTTGTTTTCCTCCCGTTCTGCAAGCGTTTCAGTGGAGGAAGCAGCGAAAACACCTTGATATTGCCCGTAAAATGGCTTCCTGCTCATTGATGAGGATATAAAGTGTTCCGGGCACTGCTGGGAGCTCCCTGCAGACAGGAAGCTATTGCGCTGGGTGTGACCTACTGTGCAAAGCTGTCACGCGTCGTGCATGTGGCGGGAGGATGGTCGGTTTTTTGCAATGCAACCCGTCTTGGCTCGTGACCATCAGGAGCGGAGCTAGGGGCGGACAAGCGGAAGCAGAGGAATGGGATGTTTGTTTTCCTTTGAGGTTCGAACCACATGTACAATTCAAAACACACCAAGTGTGCAACGCCAGAAGGCATGGAAAAATCACAGGTCACCTCCGCCCGTCAGAACGGAGCGGAAGTGTCCTGGATTGGACCAACATATACAAGGATCAGACGAACGACTTGTACCAACAAATCCCGGACTTCCAATGATATCGGAGGAAGTTGGCGACCAAAGTATTGTCAGCTCGATGGTGACCCGTGGGAACATGGAAGCGGAGATCAAAGCGGAGATCAGGCGGAGGTTGGAGGAGAGCGGAGCGGAAGCCAGAGAGGAGGTACCGACGGAAACTTGTGGACGAGCACAAGGCCAGGCCTGTAACAACAAAGCAGAACGTCGGAGTTGTTGGCTGAGATTGGAGTTCAGACAAGTTCAGATGAGGCCAGTGCAGAGAGAGATGAGTGACAAGAAGCAACTAAAATAATCAAACTGGAGTCCTGAAGGGTCTCCAGTCCTACTTATACAAAATGGACTAGATACAGATAAGGCAAGGCAAGACAATAAGACAATAAGGGTGTAGGCAAACAATAAGGAAACTGCCTAATCAGGAATGATGGTAGATAATAAGTGTGACAGGTGGAATCACCACATGTAGATGGTGAGAAGACATGAGGCGGAGACAAAACAAGAAGAAGAAGTGGAGAAGAGCATATGTGGAGGGATATTTGGAGGCATAGGTTTATAGATGCGTACAAGAGACTCAAGACTCAATTCCAAGTTGGAGTGGAGCGTCGGAGATGGATATCGGAGGCGGAGTTTGGGCGGAGTCCGATGTACTTTGAGGCGGAATGCATAGGGATTGGTTTTAGACGTTTAGAAGTCGTTTCCGAGTTGGTTGTTTGAAATCCGACTTCCGACAATCTCCGATGTTTGATCTGACTTTTGATCCGTCCTCCGCCATTGTATTTCGATGTCGGAGTGGAAGTCAGAGTGGAAGTTGGCATTTGCACCGTCGAGAGGATTGGAAGTGAGGTTGGAAGGATTTTGGGTGGAATAGAACTCAGAGCGGACTGGGCGGAACATCTGCAATAAGCTCCAGGATCAGAAGCGGAATGCTTTTGACCTATATGTGACATCTCTGCCAAAGTGGCTGTGCACGGATATGACAGTATCCCCCTTTTAGGCCGCGAGCCACGAGCGGTGAAGGCCAGAGTGTGCGGAGTGCACCAGAATTATGTGCGGAGAATGTCAGAGCGGAGCGGAGTTGGAAGGAGCGATGTCCGACCTAGGTGGAGTGGAGATGGGGCCGGATGTATGGATTGATCTCGGTGACCGGAGGGAGCAGAGGTAACGGACATGAAAGAATGTGGGACTTGGAGTTGCATTTTGGCTTCCAACACGATGGAGGAGATCCAAGGGCGGCGGAAGAGCAAAAAACGCTGCGGAACAGCGGAAATGCAAAACACCATGCAGGATCCATAGGAAGTCAACTGCTCGCAGTTGAAAATGGTGAGGCATCCTACAGGAACAACAGCACGCAGCTCTGACTTCCGCTTGGAGAGCCATTCAACTGTTGTCACGTACAGGCCAAATGTTGACCTAGGTAGGCACAGAGACGAAGCCACGGAGGAATGGAAATCTTGGATCGGAATTGGATCGGATCAGAGTTGATCAGAATTGATCGGAGTTGATCGGAGACCAATTTACCACCAATATGTAGTGGTGCAGAGTAGCGCCCAGAAATTCCTGGCAGGGTCCAGTGGAAGAAAACCTGTTGAAAAGAGGTTTGTAAAGGCTCCGATGAAGATGAAGACGAGGTACAAAATTCCAGCAGGTCAAATGGTCAAGTTGGAGGCGGAGATGAGCCCTGCTGATGGCGGAAGATGTGACCAGCACAGAATGATCCGGAAAAGTTCCAGAGTGCGAAGGCGAAGCCTGGCGGACCAGGGAAGGGAATGCTCGAAAGAAAATAAAGAATTGCAAACACAACCACAACACATGGCGGACAGCGCGGAGACTGAGCCATAGTGCGGAAAGGAGCAGAAACAGTTGGATCAATGATTGGAGAAGTGGAGTTGATCCAAAATTCTGGGAACAAGGTCCAAACTGCAAGAAGCAGAACCAAAAACGCAAGCTCAGAGGAAATTCTAGCGGAGGACTTGGCGGAATCCCGACGGAATATTGGAATGAACGGATGCAAACACTGCATGTATCCCCCTTTTCAGGTAGATGTCCCATTGGCTACGTAGTCTGGGCAGGTAACGTCGGAGTGTTGGAGGAGGTGGAGGACAGCGGAAGAATTTCCGACAAAGAGATTTTGAAAATATGCGGAGGTATATTCCGATGAAAACCAGAGTTGAAGCTTGAACAGAGAACACAAAGCAGCCAGAGCGCAGTTGGGTCAGAGGCAAAGATTGGTTAACGGTTCAGGTAACTGCATAGCCAGACATCGGAGCATCGGAGCGGAGGCGGAGACAAAGCAGAGATGTCGGAACATGAAATGATCATAACCGCAAAAGTCAATGCAATACTCAAAAGAGAGCCGGAGACGACCCAAAAGAGTTGTAATGCACAGAACCGAGGCGGAGTACGCGCAGAACAGAGCGGAGTTGCTCAAAAAGAGCCGGGAGGACTCTACTAGAAAGTTGGAGTACTCGGACCGGAGCGGAGTTCGCGCGAATCGGAGCGGAGTTGCTCGAAAAGAGCGGGGGAGCTAGATATGGGTCGGAGCATGAAGCGGAGGACCAATAATTTCCAGCCAATCAGGTATAAGCAATAATTTATGCAATACAAAGATACAACTTCGATGAAGTCAAATGCAGATTTGATCAAATGATCGGATATCGTCAGAGTACAATGCAGAAAGCGGAAGTACAATTGATGATTCAAAGTTGTGGCCAGGAAATGGCAAACAACAATCTACAAAATACGACCTCAAAAAAGAAGAAGAACCAAACGTGAGCCAAGCGGAATCAGTTGGAACAAGGGAGTTGGCAAACATCCCAAGACCAAACATAAAACTGTTTGCGCAAAACATCGGAGGAGAATTTCGGAACGCGGCGGACAAACTCGACTCCCAAAAGGGCAGAAGCCAGGGAAGTGCTTGGAGGGCACGTCGGAGAAAAAGCGGAGTTGATTTCCGACGTGATACCCAATGATGCGATCGAGCTGACAATACTTTGGTCGCCAACTTCCTCCGATATCATTGGAAGTCCGGGATTTGTTGGTACGAGTCGTTCGTCTGATCCTTGTATATGTTGGTCCAATCCAGGACACTTCCGCTCCGTTCTGACGGGCGGAGGTGACCTGTGATTTTTCCATGCCTTCTGGCGTTGCACACTTGGTGTGTTTTGAATTGTACATGTGGTTCGAACCTCAAAGGAAAACAAACATCCCATTCCTCTGCTTCCGCTTGTCCGCCCCTAGCTCCGCTCCTGATGGTCACGAGCCAAGACGGGTTGCATTGCAAAAAACCGACCATCCTCCCGCCACATGCACGACGCGTGACAGCTTTGCACAGTAGGTCACACCCAGCGCAATAGCTTCCTGTCTGCAGGGAGCTCCCAGCAGTGCCCGGAACACTTTATATCCTCATCAATGAGCAGGAAGCCATTTTACGGGCAATATCAAGGTGTTTTCGCTGCTTCCTCCACTGAAACGCTTGCAGAACGGGAGGAAAACAACCCTGGCCGTGACTTCTATCTGCATTTTTGCAACATCTTCTGGTTCCAAGGTTCTGAATTCTGGAGGGTTGCTCACAGCATATGTTTTGCACAATGCGGATAGTTTCCCATGCTGTGAATCCACCAAGGACCACGAGTAATGGCCACACCCGTGATTTGCACCGTTGTTGGAATGGGGAGCCTTGCACTGCTACAATTTCTTTCAGAATTTGCATGTATCATCTTAGACATATCTTAGACATATCTTCTACAAATTGCACAAAGCAGAACCATATTATCTTGGCCATGCGCTAAGTGGGATGAAAATTGTCCATTAATGCTGATTGTTCTTGGTGATTGGAAAAAATTCCTTTGTACGATCCATGCATTGATTGAATGTGCGCAGGCTCTCAAATTTTGAGCTGATTCCGTCCAGTGGACATTGATATAAAGGAGAATTTTACGCCTAATCTTATGGGAATCGAGAGGTGTCAGATCTGGCGCGATGGCACACAGTCTCACGACCCCCCCCAGTTTAGGAAGTAGCTCCGAGCGAGTTGATGCTGGTTGCTACACTGGTTGCCAGCCTCCCGCGTCCCCCTGTGGCCGGCGTCGGGCGTGTTAGCGCACAGGAGAGCGCCTGCGGCGCGTGCCAAGCTTTGGGGAGCCAACCAAAAATTCTGCTGCTTATGTCTTATGTGACAGACACTGTAGTTAGATACAAATACTTGCTTGGGAGTTTCTGCACTAGGGACCCATTTTATTAAGTGAAGGAATACATATCCCTCCCCCAACCCGCCCAGCGCTTGTCAGCGCTCGCTTCCTGCTGTTCGGTGCGCCTCGGGAGATTCTCAGTTGATGTCGGATACCAAACAGAGTTATTGCCACCATGTTGGTGATAGCCATATCTTTCACCTCTTGATGGGAATACAAATAGCCCAAAAAGTTCGATTTTTTTGTGGGGAAAAAAGGCAGGGAAAAGTCCGGATTTTTTGATGAGGTAAGAACCTGTACTTTTACAGTGGCCGGACGAGTGGACTTGCAAGGTCCAGACGACCTCTTTTTCTCTTTGGAGCTAAGCAAAATATGCACTGGTTGGCCCGCAGTCGGCCATGGATTTCCCAGAACGGAAAATAAATTGAATTTTGCTGAAATAACTGCGGGCAACTAATACGATTTGAATGCGCCCGGTCTCGAGGCAAACGGTGCAGCGGTTGTGGAGATATGAGGCGTGCAAGATCACTGGTTAATTTGAGCAAAATGGCTCAATGTGACTGCGCGCCAACTATTTTGCAAACGACAATAAGACATTTGTTCATCACATTTCTCCTCATACAAATCACTCTTGTAGTATTTCGTTCAACTTGTATGTCACATTCACACACCATTTCCAAAGACAGCAGAATTTTTTTTTTCAATTTATCTGATTTATTGACGCATTTTGTTGCCATCAAAATGCCATGTGTTTCACAAATTGAACAAAATACTACAGTACTCTTCACCCGCTTGTGATTGGTTACTAACACAGACTCTCACGGCTGGCCTGTTTTGTTCTGTCCCTTACATTGTTCATCCCAACCAAATTCTGAATCTGTGGTTCATTTTCTTCTAAATTGCAGACCTTGCATCATAGTTCATATTGGAAGTAAGTGCAGCAGTATTGCAATTTTCAGGAATGTTGAGCAATAGAAGAAAAAAAAAGGAACCTTGAGAAACAAAAGAGGGCGGCAGGAAGAGAAATTGCTGTGCATCATAAACCGAGGGGCCTTTTGTTCAAGGCAGCCTCATCCCGAGCCCTTGAGCGAGCAACAGGACTGAAAAGTCAAACACAGAAAAATGGTGTTTTGCATGAGGATTGAACCGAAGATCACCTCGGAATGCAAAAGCAGTAGCCGAGACCACTACACCAAGTGACAGTAATTTCGAGGCCTGGGCATGTGGTTACCATGGGGCAGAAATACTTTTGGGAATATCGCTTCAAGGGCTGCAGCAAGAACTATGGTGAAGCATTCATTAAAATGCCCTCGCTTCAGGCTGCAGAAAACACCCCTGCACAAAGCCGGGGCAGCCAATACCACCTGCTCCAGAACATGTGGCAGCCATGAGGCACAAAGACAGTAAACTGCGAATATCTTGGGAACTGCTGCGCGGACAGCTACGCGGTAACTTGCGTTGTGTTCCCCTCGCTTGGCGCTACAGAATCGACCCCTGGATGACCCTGGGGGACGCAGGCGCCATTGTGCTAGGAATCCAACAAAAATCCTGGGATTGACTGTGACGAATATTCCACTGGTGGGATATTGTGAAGATATGTTGAACATATGGTGAGTATATTCCGAATATCCCACTGGTGGAATATGTTGAACATATGGGTAACATATGTTGAACATATGGTGAGTATATTCCGAATATCCCACTGGTGGAATATGTTGAACATATGGGTAACATATGTTGAACATATGGTGAGTATATTCCGAATATTCTACTGGTGGAATATGTTGATTATATGGGTAAGATATGTTGAACATATGGTGATAATATTCCGAATATTCCACTGGTGGAATATGTTGATTATATGGGCAACATATTCGAAATATTCTCAGGATATTATCAACATATTTCACCAGTGAAATATTGTAATTTCCCTGCAGTGATAGCCGTCGATGACGGATTTGTACTCGGTTGGGTGACCGTTAACAAAATCATAATGGTTTCCGACGTCTTCTGGGGCTCGCGTGTGGACGCTTGTTTTCCAATCAACCGTCGAAACAAAAGGCACCCAAGACATGTACGATCTAACCGTGACGGCTCCCTTCTCCTCGCTGACATGACCATGGAGGACGACAACCCGGCAACCAGTGTAGCGATACAGCTGGTCCGCGAGGGGTTGGATTACTTGTGATATACGCGCGCAAGCTCTGTTAGATCTAAATGAGAAAACCATCCTGTAGGAAAGAATGTGGACATACTCCTCGCGATGGGCCTCGTTTTCGGATGGTTCACCTGCCAGTGCCTGCTGTCGTTCGGCGACGAGATGCGCATGATGTTCTTCTGCCTCCCGCCGTATCTGCTGGCGCACGACTTCGGGTTCCTCACTCAAGAGCTTCTTGGCGACCTCACACCGCCGGTTGATCTGCATCGGTGCAGGAAGAGCGTCGTAATTGGCTTCCTTGAACGCGTTGTCTACTTTCGCTTTGTACAGGTTGTGGCCCATATAGAACTGTGCGTCCGTAGGGCGCCGTGGTTGAGGACCGACAGGCGCGCGGAGCTTCTTGAGAAGCTCCTTGAACGGGTTGGGTCCACTTCGCGCGCCGCGCTGGCGGGAAAACCACCATATGATGCTCTGATAAAACGAGCTCAATATTTGTCGAATAGGTGGTGCTCAGACGTACCTGCTCGACCTCTTGCATCCTGCATGTCTTCTGCTCCATCTCATCTTCGTTGACCGGATCGCGGGCAAGGTCGGCGAGCGCGATGGGATCGTCGGGGAGCTCTTCGGCCAACGACGAGCGCCAAGGCGACATTGCCCAATACGCAGGGAAGAGTGTATCCCACATACTCTTGCCCGAGCCACGACGAGCGCGTGACTTGGACTGCGACCGGCGCTCATATTCCGCGACATAGGACTCGAGGAACGCGAGGCGTTTACCGTGAAATTTGCCCTTGTTGCCGGGCTTTTGTTTTGGTTTCAGCGTGTCCTTGGACTTTTCCTTGCGTTGGGTAGTTGTGAAGCGGGGCGCGGGAGCGTTCGGGCGCGTCCTGGGGAGATTCGGAGTCATTGGCGATGAGATCGGCGAGAGCCATGGAGGAGAGTTGGACGTTGAGTAGATTACACCCGTTGGTTGCGTCGTGCAGGTAGCAGTTGGTTGTCATTTTGGCTCTACATGGCAAGGCAGCAGGGTGGATAGTGGAGTTTGAGCGATGGCGAGGTGCACGCTGAGACGAGCAGGTAAATGACATTGATCAGCCTACTTATGCAGAAACCGACTGTCGAGACCGTGGAGACAGAAAGTGCAGGGAGTAGTGGTGGGTAATACAGGAAGATTAATACGGGGCACGGATTGGTTTGGAGGAGAAGAGGCGCAAAAGAATCGATGGTCAACAGTCGCGCCCACTATCCTCCGACGAAGTTGGCTTCTCCCTCCTCCGATTCCTCTGGATCTCCAACCCGACGCCGATAGTGGTTTCCGTGGGACGAAGGCCGCCATTTTGCGGAAATTAGTCGACCGCTTAACTTTGAACGAAGGTCCTATCATCGAAGACGAAGCGTCCCGTCTCTTCGAGGCTCTCCAAATAGCCAACGAGCTCCTTACTGAGAGCAAAAGGAAAGTCAGCGCCGGTTTACGGACCCAAAGGAACACCTACGGCGTCGGAGAAGATAACGCCGGCATGCTTGATACCCCAGTAAACGGGAGTGGGAGTGCGGCTAGGAGTGGGCAGGGTTCGTTGAAGACGGCGCCCGTGAGCGTGAAGCTTCGGCGCGGTCCGTTTTGGACTCGTTGGAGCGGGGCACAGGCTGCGAAGCCACGTTTGGAGAGGGCGCACTCGACGTGGGTGATCCAGCCGAAGAACGCGACGAGGCTAGACTTGACGCGTCGGACGGCGCCTCCCGGTACGTTACCTCCATCCATAGACCATTTTCTTGGTGGTTGCATTGGTGCGCCATGCACAGAGGTGCCCAAAGGGACAGAACATCGCGCCATGAGCGGCACGGAACTTGCATAGAATCTGGCGTCGGGTTCGCATTTTGAGCTCTTCCACTAGAAACTAGTGAGAGTGCATTCTTGGAAGTGGCAAGAAAGAGAAAAAAAACACACGGCGTAGTGTAGACACCGGGCTGCTGGCCTCGAAGGACGAGGATTAGACTAAATGGTTTGTCCAACTGGTAGAGAGTAGGAGGCGTGATACACGCGTCGAAGTACAAGGGAGGAGAACAGACGAAGGCGGTCCTAATCGTCGTGTCAGAGTTCAGCGCCATGAGGGTTGGTTCCAAGTTGGCGCGACATCGACGACGGATGCAAAGAGTGCGGTGGTAGATCGGCAATCAAGTAATTATATTTTCTTTCCTCAGGACGGCGACAAGCAAGCGACAAGACGCGTTTTCCGACTAAGCCAGTTAATTGCTCAACGCAGGCGCCGCTGCCATAATACATTCATTGTGCGAGTATGTACAGAGCGTCCTTACAAGTATCCAATTTGCTTTGTAGAGAGGAGCGAATGGGCCAGATTGCGGTTTTTGGTGACCGTATCAATCCCGATATTGTTGAAGCGGATGTCGCTGGTCCATGTCTTGCCCCTCTTAAGCTGCGCACCCGACGCCAAAAGAGCAAGCATGTGCTTCTGGAACCAGAACTCGCAGTTTGAATTCCACCAGCCCGTGTTCAAGGCCGACAGGTAGAACGAGCTGGGCGACGGAAACCAGGACACATGTCGAAGATCTTTGTTCTTTTCATCTTCTATATGTATAAATCAGCGCGCAGCATAAACACCAACCGGGAAACTCACCCATTCTCACTCGATATGTGCCGCAAATAAGCTCGCGCTCAGGTTGCTCCAAGTCTTGTACCCACAGAGATGTTCCATCCCCCATGTCCTTGACGCGAAGGGCGAGATGGAGCTCGTCGTCCGTAGGCACTTCGAGGAACTTTGCCTGGAAATCCTCGATGACCATACGTGCAATCCGAGCAACAATGCCTCCTTGACATAGTGCCAGATGGCCCCGAGGGCCGACCAAGAAGGCGTCCCGGAGTCGCTGATATGCGCGGTAGTCGTGGAAGCTTCCTTTATAGTTACTTGGGCGCTCGCCAAGAACTGAGCGACGACGAGGCAAGGGCGAAAGTAGGATGTTAGAGCGTCGCCTCCAGCAGATCCAAAACTCGACACCCAATTGGAGCAGGCATTCGACGAGCCGATGGGTGCTGCTGAAGCGCCAGCGGACGCATTGGAGGACCACAGCCGGATCTTGCACCACAATGTAGGGGATCTCGGATCGGGAAGGCGCCGACGAAAATGGCAAGAACAAGTATCGGTCAAACTTGCGCATCGGGAGCTGTTTGATAACAGGCCATCGTTCTTTGTTGAGCGGCGCTTGCGGACCGGTGAGGTCGGAGAGGGTCGGTGGAAGAGTCCGCCAGCTCTTGACCTCGCGAATCGAGGTAAACAGGGCAGCATGGCCAAAGGGCGGATCTGAGCAACGACGATCTCCGAATGCCCATTGATTGGCAACGGTTGGAGCCACGGGCACATCGTCTCGCTCAGTGTTGCGAAGGAGACCATAATGCTTTGAAATCATGGTGTTAGTAGACACTTCGTGGTAGCCAACACTCGTATCCCAGTTGTTGTCCCCATAATAGAGGGTTTTAAGGATTTCGGTGCCGTGAATGGAGATATTGCTGGCTGAAACAACAGGATGGGTGACGTCGAAGTTGTTGTGCGTGTCAAGAGGGAGATCGTAGGACGTATTGTCGTCGTTGTAGCTTATGGTTGGGTTCTCGGTCTCGGGCGACACGACGGGCGACTCGGTCTCGGGCGACGCGACAGGCGACGTGACGGGCGCCTTGACGCGGTCTGAAAATGCAATGCAGAGGTCCCACTGGTCGGAAAACGCGTCGTACACTCGCTGCTCTGGCTCATACTCGTCCCAACAATCCACCGTTGGTCGGCGGCCGAGGAATTGACGAATGTAATGCCCGTTGATATTCTCCCAGTAGAAGCATCGTGTCTTGCTCTTGCCATGGATTGAAGGTGGCCGTTGTTCCTGCGCTTTGGCTTCGCGAGCAAGACGGCTCGCTGTTTGCTCGGGGGACTCGTTCTTGCGCTTCTCCTCGTTGGCGAGTCTGCGGCGCTCTATGAACTCCCAGAATGACTCCCCTGCATGCTGTCCGCTGCCTTTCTCCACCCTTGGGAAGATGGCGCCGCCAATATTGAACGAGTCGTATGTCTCGTTCGTCAGCGGGCGATAGATTGATCCCGCGTTTGCTGTGTTTGTTGTGGCAGAAGATGCGTCTCTGCGCCCACCGGGCTGAGCCAGATGACGCAAACTGTACCAACCACCAGTGTCGTTAACGCGCCACGGGCTGAAGACAACATCGCCTTTGAGCGTTGCCAGATACGCGACTTCCTTCTCGCAGGGAACAAGGCCCATTCGAGCGAGACTGGGTGTACGATCAACAGCGAGCTTGGAGTCGCCAAAAAAGAAGTAAAGCGGGATTGGGAGCTTTCCCCAGAACGAGGCAAAAACCCAGTTGGGGTGGGAGGGCAAGTTTAGGTCGTCGTTGTAGTTATATGTCCCAGGCATAGTGCCGTAGGCACGCGTAGTGTAGTTTGTGGAGGGTGAAAGGTCGATTATGCCGCCCATCCGCTCAACCGACTGCATGCCAACGACGGAGTTGTTCAAGTCGTCCATGATTTGCCAGGGCAATCCAAGCTCCCGTTGTAAGTCGTAGCGCCAGTCTTTATCCCCTCGCCCGTCAAGGAAGGCGAAATAAAAGGCAAGGTGGGCGATGATTGGGAGGAACGAGTCGCGTGCCCGTAAGACGGAGCGGATAGCATACTGGGGCGTGGGGGCGAGGCAGCAGTACTGTTGGCTGTTGGGCGGCGCGAACACGCGGAGGCCGGGAAACCAGCGGCGGCACCTGCTGGTCAAGGTGTAGAGGACCGTGCAAAGTACTTCTTCGATATTGACCCATTTCTCCCGCACTGACAATTCCAGAATCCACTTGTCTCCAATTCGTTGCAGAGGAACTTTGCGGATGTCAAGGGCCGAGAAGATGCAGTCCCGGAATGGGTTTTGGCGAGGGATGAACGCCAGATAGAAGTGCTCTGGCTTGAGCCAGACAGGGCGCTTGAAGTCTGCGCGACGACGTATCCAAAGATGGGGGCATTCAGCGGTCCAGTAGTCGGGGAAATCGAGCATGTATAGCGGGCTTCCAAAGTGGACACCAAACACGCCCTCTTTGGCGCGTATGAAGCCGTCGAAATACCACAAATTCTGGTAACAGTAAGTCGCAAGCAACTTATGTATAAATGAGCGTACCGTTGGCAGGGTTGGATGCGTGGACAATCTGAGGGCTTCGGGATCTATCTTGGATGGCCCCGCCGTCGCTGCTGTGGACAGTGTGGACATTCTGGTGTGTTGGGAGTCGGGCGTGCTCTGCAAAGCCAGATACACGAGCCCACCAGGCGAGCAAGGCAGCGGGCGCGGGCTAGAAGGCGATCCCAATGCTCCGCAAAGCGGATACACGTGGGGCAGGCAGGCGGAGTTGAACGGCGTCGATGCTGGACGTCGAGAGCAGGCAGCTGCAGCGCATCAAAGTCGGCACAGCCCCATCACCATACCACGACAAGTCCACGACTGGCTCTTGTGCTGGTCAAGCCCACAACCAGTAGACGCTTTGCGTCGCTGGTCTGGTGACTCCCAGCAACACCTCCATAGCGCACGCCCACAAACACCGCCTTCCGACCCTGGCATACAACTCAAAACACCCCTCTGAGTCCCATATTTCATCGCGCTGCGCTCACGACCAGTAGACGCTTTGCGTTGCTGGTTTGGTGGCGGCCAGCAACACCTCCATATTGCACGCCCACACCGCCTTCCGAGCTTGGCATCCAACGTGAAAACGGAATCCCGGCTTCGCAAGCCCTCAAGCTATAACTTAAGACCGATGTACGTGCTGCATCCTCAGTCAAAGCCCAATCCATGTTAATTACAATGCGTCTGCAGCGTCTAAAATACGGTCAAGCTGTGGTATCTCTACGAACTCAAAATGCCACAGTGCGCCCACCACGACGAAGAGTGCAAACCCCATCCACACCACTCTCGCCACCAAGTCCACAAGAGCCGTTACCAAAGCCAGTATTCCTCCTTCTCCGGCATCCGGATTACCTCGCCAGGATTGACGAGACCACACCGAGATCGAGTTCGCCTGCCCTTTCATCTCGTCGCCCGACTTGGCGGCAAAGATCATGGGCACGCTCTTGGTGGTCGCGGTCTAGTTTGACTCGTTGGCCACCGAAGACGTGGAAGGAAAACGACACTCACCGCTATCGTCTGGAGGAACCCATCACTGTGGACGTGCAACTCGTCCAGAGGATCCTCCGAACGTTTATCGAACACATAAACGGTTCCGTGGTCGCTCCCGCTGACCACCAGCTGACCCTCCTCTGCAAGTGCGACCATCCTAAACCTCACTCCGACTCTAACCGGAACATTGAACGCACGAACAAGCGCCTTCCGCTTGATATTGTAAAGATGTGTGCCGGAGGACGGCTCATCGATGGCGACAAGTCCCCGCTTCCAGTCGACAACTGCGCTCCCGCTGCGAGTCTGTGAGCGAGATGGCGATGCAAACTCCATAACTCACATCAAGCCGCCGACATTCCATGCTCGTTTACTCTGGTCATGCAGGGAAATAGTAATGCTTCAAGTCGTAAGTCTCTTGACATCCAGCAACAGAGTCAACTCACATATCTCCGCCGTAGAAACTAAACGCGACCAGGTCTCGGTCATCTCCCGCTCCCTCCCCAAACACGAGCGCGCTGGGAAGAATTCTCTTCTCGTCGTCGCGTAGGAGGAACCGGCAGATCATGGAAAGCTGCTCTGTGCCCTCGCGCTCGACGCGCACCCGGTAGACGATGACCAGACCGGACACGCAAGCAACGGCAACTCGATTGGAACGAGTGTCGAACTGCATGGCGCTAACCGCGTCAAAGATGTCTCGATTGAGGGTAGGAAGGACGATGCATTGGGCTTCCATAAGCTCGACACCACCCTGTACCGTTGTTTGAATCATAATCGGAAGCATATCTGCAACTTGCCTCGATTGAGATCATCTCCCACCAAGCCAAGCGGTTCGTCGCCGTCCCACAGAACAACAGAAGCCTGTTGGTGCCTTCGGGCCTAACCCACATAACCACGTTGACCGCGGCACGATGCTTCGGCCAGCCTGGACCTTCTACCTCTCTGTACGTTGATAGATCCCAGACTTTGGGACCATCGTTTCCTCGGAGCTGGTTAGCTCAGGCGGCAGCGCATTAACATGGGGGACAAACCTCCGCTTGCCAAGAATCTACCATCGCGTGTCGCCTGTAGGGTGTGGATGGGTCCGACGTGGCCGTAAAGCTCTTGTTGGTGAGTGTATCTGCTGGATTTGGAGAGTTTGCTGAAAAGCGACATAGTGGCAAAGTCGGACGACGAGAAAGAGCTGGCGGACAACTTCAAGTCTTTCTAAGGACGACAGTCAGGTCTTTATAAAGACAACAGACAAAGATCTAAATGACAAACACCATTGAACTCTTTCTTTGTCTATATAACAATCCATCGCGTACTTATAACAGACACCATCCGCCGCCAAACTCCCTGTCGCCAAGCTCCAATTATGACCTTTGGTCCATCTGCTCCTCCCCTCGCAACCGTTCCCCTCGCGCACACAGACCTTGGGGCCAGGTACCGCCAGCCGCTGCTTCTCCAACATCAAGACTTGACCGGCCGCCAAGTTATACCTGCCCGTAATATCGTTTGCACCTTCCTCGACCAGCCCGCAGCCCCCAACATACCGCTGCACGAAGAAAAAGAGCCAGCCTGAGCGAGTGAGCGCACAAAGACGTAGGGTTGCGAAAACCTACTTGGTTGATTAGTTCCGCGGGTCTGAGATGCCGCAGGCGCGGGGGCGGGCGCAGGGGCGGGCGCAGGCGCCGGCGCAGGGGCGGGCGCCGGCGCAGGGGCGGGGGCGGGGGCGGGCGCAGGACACGAATGGGAAGTGGGAGGATATGAACCACAAGTCGGGCACTGCGCGAATTGCCAGTAGCCGTTGTCTATGGTTGAGTCAGCCAGTAGTATGAGCGGTAATTGCTGACTGCGAACGCACAGTGACGGTTAAGCGGTCTTTGGGCTGCTCTGAAGGGCATTTGGTAGCGGATTGGCTGCTCGTAGGGCATTTGGTAGTAACTCATTGTGTTGCAAGCAAGACCGGAAGGTGTTTTGGCCCAGATGTGCTTTAATGGATGGATGGCCGACAATCATCATCTCTTTGAGCTTTCAGCGCCTGAAAGAAATCGATGGCGTGTATCAACAAAGCATAGAACCCATTGATTGTGGGGTGGTTTCATGTCGGGCGACGTTCTGGTAGCGTTGGACACCAGGTCCAAGGGATGCCGACGACGCGGGTAGTGTTGACGAGGAACCAACAACGCAAAGCGTTTATTGATTTCTGTCGGAACAGGTGGTCAGGACGGCGACGTGGAGAGGAAGTCGGTTCGGGGGATGGATGGAGGTGAGGCCGTCGAGGCGATGGAGTTATGGTGGCTTGAGGAGATAGCAGTCAGCACGGATCACCGCTGACTTGCTGCTTGTTGTTGACCTCAACGGCCGCGCCTGCTCGGGGGCCAGTATACGCTTTGCGTTCCTGGCCCCTGGACGACTTCCGGTCAACGCCTGGACGACTTGCTTTTAAAGCCCGGGTCGACTTCCAGCCAACACCCCAGCCCCAGACCGACAGGTAAACACTCCGCTTCTACATCCCATCCCCTTCATCAGGAGCAGCACCTGACGGGCATATCCGCATGGCGAGGGATGCCTGTGGCTCGATAGCCATGTGGATTGTCCTACTTGGTGTTCCCATGTCCATGCTGACCTGCCGATTACAGGGTGCTTTAAACAGCTCGGATTCCGACAGTAAAGACTGGCCCTTCTCAGATAAACGCTTTGCGTTGTCGGAGCCTCAATGCCCAAGTTTTACACCTGCAAGAAATGCCCGCTATACAACAACGAGGACCACGACGTCCTTGTCGTCAGTTCTCATAAACTCGATCGCGTCCGACATGAACGCGCTAGCGCTCTCTCTGTCGCCCTTACGGGTCTGACTATCACAGATGAAGGCCCTCAGCAGGTATTTTGCTCTAACTCCAATTTACCTACGTGCTAATCTCAAAATACAGGTGCTTGACGCTTCAATCAATGAAGGCTTCGAGCGGGCGCTGGACAACACAGCCAATACCTCCATACCCGTCCCACCAATGAGTGTCGCCGACGCTGCTATCCTTGGCCAGCCCAAGCGTGTCGCGAAACCGACCCGTACAGAACTACGGGACCAGGAGCTGCAAAAACTGCTGGACCGACTTAAGGACACGCGCTCAACAGTTGACCTTGCATCGGCGTTGTTCGATACAACAGAGGATACCTCTTCGTTCAAGTCGGCGCTTGACACCGCGGCCACTGCTGTCAGCGACGCGGGTGTAGTCCTTGGACGACACAAATCCTCAATTCGCTCACGTTTGCCCCAAATCCGAGCAACATGGAATGCCGCAAATTCTGCGGCTATTGAGCTCGATAAGCACATAACGTGCATTGGCGCAGTAGTCGGATGGGACGACGTTGAGGCCGACCGCGAAACGACCGAGGTTTATGATGCAGGCAAGTCGTGTCGTACGCACATTCTTTTTGTTTGCCAACTAATCTAACAACAGCCCACCATTATGAAAACCCTCTGGATAACTATCACATTGTCTCACAGCTCGTTCACCTCTTTGCTATCGTAGCCAACCTCATCATTGGCATTGGGACCGATCCCGCCAACATGCTGCTCAACACCGTCATTCTCATCGTCCAAGCCACTATGTCAATAACGGTGCCGCCTGGGGCTGCATTCAACTTGACGCAGCAGACTGTTTTGAAGCAGCTGCCTTCAACAATTGAGACGGCGTTAAAGCATCTCAAGCTCGATCCCCAAACTACTATCTACGCCGCCTGCCCGTCCTGCCACTACACGCATGCTCCGCGGCAAGGATCGGGTGACCAAGCGCACCGTCTACGTGCAGCGCTGCCAGAACAAGGTCTTCCGCGACAAGCACAGTCCTGCCGTCCGTTGCGACACGGAACTGCTACATCTCCGCCATGGCGAAATGCGACCCATCAAGCCATTTGTCTATCCCAGCCTCAAGGATTACCTTGCTTCTGTGTTATCCGACCCCGAGGCTGTGGAGAAATGCAACAGCGCTTGCGATGATGCTTGGGCTGAAGTGAGCAAGGCCATGGACGGGAATATCGACACGAGCTCCGAGCGTATCACAAACATCTTTGAGGCGGAATTTCTGCGTTCATTCAAGGGACCGGTGCCCGACGAGCTTTTTATAAAGCGGGGAGACCGCATGCGCCTGGCGTTCGAGATCCTCGTCGACTTTTTTAATCCCCACGGCCTCCGGAAGCGGGGAAACCACGACTCCGTGGGCATTCTCGCCATTGCGAATCTCAATCTTCCGGACGACATGCGGTACAAGCCAGAATTCATGTGGCTCAGCGTGATTCTTGGCCCCAAAGAACCCAGGCATGACCAGATTGGCTCGTATTTGCGATTGCTTGTGGACGACTTTGTTGCTGGATGGGAGAGCGGCATTCATCTCTCTCATGTCGTTGGACGCGAAGGGCCCGTTCGTGTCAACATTGCCATCGCCCTCACCGTCAATGATCTTCCAGCTGCTCGCAAGGTTCTCGGTCTCGCTGGGGTCGGATCCAATCACATATGCACCATCTGCAGCTGCAAGGGTGTTGATAACATGCACCGCACCGATACCGAGCATGCCGATTGGCATCGCAAGAACACGGCGGAGCTCTATCAATGGGCTGTTGCGTGGAGGGACGCTGAAACCCAGGCGGAACGTGATCGCATTTTCAAGGAGCATGGTGTACGGTGGTCGGAGCTTTGGCGGCTACCTTACTGGGACCCAACACGTATGGGTGTCGTCGACGTGATGCATTGCATCCTCGAAGGGCTCGTTCACTATCATTGTCGTCGTGTACTTCGAATCGACGCCGAGTTTGCAAAGAAGAAGGACAGTCCGGCAATCGCATACGACTATAACTGGAAAGATTATCCTGATAATTGCCCATCGGAGCTCCTCTTAAGCAACCCGCAAAAGGAGATTCGCCAAATCCGGCGCATTCAAGAGAAGCTCCAACAAGCGTTGCTTGATCCAGACGAGGAGGACGAGGAGGACGACTACAATGATGACTACGACCAGTACAGCGATGAGGAGACTTTGGAGGATGGTGATGGAGTGGGCGCAATTCCTCAACGCAATGCGTCTCTTGGCGTGTCCGTCGACGAAATGAAGTGACAGTTACGGGTGTACAACCTTCCCGCTTTGCGTTGGGTGGCGTGGTCCGTGAGGGTGGATGTCCCGAAAGGTCGAAAGAAAGCGCCCGTTGTGGACCGGATAATGGAAGACTTTGTACGTTTTTGCTTAGTTACGCATCCTGAACTAATGGGCCCGCAGCGTAAAAAAACAGCCTATGAAAAACGATGGTGTCTTCTCCGCCAAGGCAATCGACATGGACCAACTCGCGTTCATCCAACGTGTTATTGCGCAGACTGCTACACCTACATCTGTCAACACGGTTCCAAAAAACTATGGGGAGAGTAGCGCGGGGACCATCAAGGCGGACGAATGGCGGACGCTGGCAACACTTTATCTCCCGCTTGCTCTCATCCTGCTTTGGGGTGACACGCCCAAAGAGAATGCAGACGCTGAGACGCAGCAACGGCGCAAGATGCTGAACCACACAATGGCGTTATTCAACGCAGTCGGGCTTGTTTGTCGCCATACCATGACCCCGCAACGAGCGGCGCAGTACCGAGCCTTCTTGAAGCAATGGGTTGATGGTCTTGTTGAGAACCACCCTCATACCAAGACACACGCAAAGCGAACCAATGTCCATGTTGCCTTCCATATCTACGACTTCTTGCTTTTGTTTGGACCCGTTGTCGCCTGGTGGTCTTTCCCATTTGAACGCCTCATTGGCTTCCTCCAGCGAATTAACACCAATAATCGTGTCGGTGGGGAACTGGAAGGCACCTTGACAAACTCTTATGCTCGTGGGGCTCGTTTGCGGCGTTGGTTGCGTCGGCCGGATTGCCCTGAGGGTATACGCCAATTCAAGGAGATATTTGATCGTGCTTTTGGACGTGAAGATGCTCGTACGTCTGCTCCATTGGTGAAACCAGGCAGGCGCGCCCACTACACGCACAACGGAGTAACATTCAGTCGATCTTCTACCCACGTTGGGAACAGCATCGTATTCTACTACCCAACCACCCACTCTCCCCATCCAATCGCAGGTTCAATTGAGGAAATCGACTCGCCCGCCGGAGCTCCAACAACATTTCGAATACGCCGGCAAGCTAAGCTCCCCACAGGCAAATTCGACCCTTTCAAGGACTATCGGCCGCACTTTGCTGCATATACCTACGCGTCAGCGATGGAGGACAAATATGACTTAGTACCACCTTCTGCCATTCTGTCTCAAGGTGCACGATTAGAGTTCTCCAATGGACGCGCTGTAATCGTAGATCTTTCGCGCTCTTAATGTATATTATTCTATTTCGCTGTGCCCTCCTCTTAGTTGTCTATGTGCACGACTCTCTGCTGCCCCGCGTCCGACCCTCTGCTGACCGGAGCGCGACTTTCCGCCGCCTCGCGCCTTCCCGTTGCCCTCCTGGTGCCCGCCTGGCGGCCGATTTGCGGCCGATGAGTTTTCGGGGGATAAAAACTCCGCTTTTTCGGTGACGCCAAACCCAAACTAAAATTCCGCATTTTTAGCCAGCACAATCTCTTTATAACTTGTGACGTTCTTTGTTTGATTTTTGCGTGCCAAACATCCTTTATAGTTGTTTGTATTTTTGTTTCCTAAAATCCTTTTGTAAAATCCCATGCTCTTATCTCTCATTTGCCTGTCTCGAAAACCCATCTCAAAACTTGACTTAAAATCCCGTATTCTAGGACTCGCTTGTGCTTAGCTCGAATTAATCTAAGAACTTCATGTTTTTGGGCGTGAAGAATTTTATGTTTTTCTTCCAGTTTCTCGTCAAGTTTGCATTGACCGCAAGTTCATCCAAAAATTCAGAGTTTTCAGGATTCAAAAATTTATTCAAAAACTACAGGTTTTAAGAAGAACTTTCGGGGAGCGAAAATTGATGTTTCGCCCCGGTGACAGAATCTGCAACCGTGCATCTGCCAGGTAAACTGCTTGCTTTCAACCACCATGTCCGCCGACCCTACTCCCAACACAACCGCTCACGCCGAGCTGCCTATCCTCATGTACCTCCATCGTCTCTCAGCCAACGCTTCCGACACAACACCGGGAGCCTCTACGGAGGACGCCACCAACGAAACGATCCATGCCTCCATTGATACCACCGTCAATGGCGCCGCCCAATCCACCTGCAAAAACACCGCCGCTCATCCAGCTCAGCCTCGTACCATGAGCGAGGAGCTCGAACACACTTCAGTCTCAATCCAGCGTGAACCGCTCTTGTCTGGTTAGTACTTTGTCACCACGTGCAGATGCAGACGCTAATCTTAGATAGAGAGCAGCTAAAGCCCCAGCTCTTCCCGACTGCTTCAATGTCAAATTCCTCGACGAGATGTGTCCCCTCGTCTCTACCCGCGTTCTCGAACGCCATGTTCATCAGCAAGGTCTCGCCCATACAAAGATCATGTTGGATCGCATGCCGCTCAGTGAAGGTACGTTTGGATTTAATACCGCAGCTACATCGCGCCGAACTAATCAACCTTCCAGCTAGCGAAGCGGTGGTCCGGCTCAACATCAAGAAACTCGACGACTTGGCATTGGAGGCCGATACCGCTGTTCGCGCTGCCCAAGCCTGCCTCACCAAACGCGACATGGTCCAAGCGACAAATCAGTTTGCAGAAGTCACCCTCACACAGATCAAAGAGCTCCTCACCTGGTACCAGGAGACGTCGAGTCGGCCGGGCGGACGCGGAGGAGCGGACAAAAGTGTTGTCCGCCCAAGTTAGTAGCTTGCCCCGCGCCCAAACGCTCCTCGGTCTTGTCGCTACCTGGGCGGAGGACGAGTTTGCCGCCTGGCTTGATGTAGAGGTCATCGCTACCTCCCACTGGCTGCGCGTCATCGGGCTGTTCAACCACGACGTTCTCGGCGCTTGTTTCACAAGCACGCCTATCCTTCCTCCGCAGCACCCCGCTGTGTTCTTCCTTCGCGACCCGGTCTATCCCAGTGTTTTCGCTTCCGACCTCATACTCCGTCACTACATTAACCGTATGTCTGAGGCCATCCAAGCGCGTTGGCAAGGAACGCGTGCGTCCAGGTCGCTTTCTCCATTGACCTTTCTAATCGAGCCTTTGACAGTGCTTCCCGCCGTCCAAGCCTTGACTGCAGAGATGTCCTTCTGCAAATCCAAGTACTGCGAGCTCGTCCAAATCGCCGACCAGTATGACGAGGGCAAGCTTGAACCGTCCGTCGCCGCGCTCTGGAAGATCGAACTTCCAGCCAACTATGGGCCAACCTGGGCGAAGGGCAGGGAGTTGGACGGGAGTGACGAGGAGGCCAAGCGTCTCGTCGATCTCCAGACTGTTTGGCTGGAACGCTACCTCTACAACCTCGGCAAGTCAATGATGGCGCTGAACGGGGCAGACTGCGACTGCCTCCTCATGGGCTCGTCGCGGCCATTGGCTCGCGAGCGCGAACGCCTCGAGCGGCTTGCATACGTCGATGAGTGGCAGGTCCTGTTGACCAAGAACCGTTGAATTTGCTCTTCCAAAAGTATCGTTCCTGTACTGTTGTCAAGTCCGCATCCTACATACACGCGCGCGCCCTCCTTAGTTGCTGCTGCTACGTACATATATATGCTGGTTCATTCCGTTGATAATAGAGAACTCGAAGGATCTCGACGCCATCGCGTTCGCGTCGTGCACCAGTATACCATAACTTGGACTCCAACAACATGGGATTCGAGACAAAAGACAAAATTGGGGGCTTGTACATCTGGGTTCATCGACTACATCTGGGTTAATTGACCTGCGACTGAGAATGACCTGCAACTTGGAAGGACTTTGCTAGGGCGGCCTCGTCTGCCTCAACCAAGCGGCAAATCTTCTCGCAAAGGCGACGATGCTGGCGCCGCTTTATCTCCTGCGTCTCCTCCTCAAACTCTGTGTGGGACTCGCAAAACGAAGCGATGTATTTCAGCTGATCCTCGTATTCCTCGAGGGTGATACCCTGCTTCGCAGCCTCGCCTGCCGCTCCAAATTCAGTTAATGCATCCAACATGCATTTGAGACGACTCACCTTTCTTGCGCTCAAGATAAAGCTGCGCGACAGCCTCTTTTATCTCCAGATACTTCCAGATGAATAGCCCCCGGTCGATGTGGGTAGGGACGTCGAAAGGAAAGTCTGCGCTCGTTGGCTTCAGTGAGCAACGTATTTTGGTAATGTACCCATGGCGGTAGGCGGTGAAAGGTTTTGCTGGTCAGTTTAACTCAGACCGCAGTAGGTCCACTTAATTCGATACTCTTGTCAGCGCAGGGCGGATGCTCGCCGATTGTTTGGACGCGGCATGTGAGCAGATTGCTTTCTCGCCAAACGACGATGGACAACTTGAAGCGGAAGAGGGGACCAGCAGCTCACACGCCCACCACTTCAAATCAAACCCACACCTTCTTGCTCGCCCACACTGCGGAGAAAACATGATATAACCTACGGTTATATGCGAAGCATATTCTGTATATGCTCAACATATGCTCCAACATATGATCAGCATATAACCTATGGGTATATGCGAAGCATATGTGAAGGATACTATATATATGCTCAACATATGCTTCGCATATGCTTCAACATATGCGCAGGGCATGAGGCAGAGCATATTTTAATGAATGGCAGGATTCAGATTGGGATTCGTCCTCATGGTGAAGCGCGGTCTTTACTGGGTCCCCTGGGCTCTTTGAGGAATCGATCCTGTAGCCCCAAACGAGGGGAACAAGACGTAAGTTACCGCATATTTGTAAGCGTAGCGGTTCCAGAGATATTTGCAAATTACTATGGCATGTGGCAGCCATGAGGCACACAGTAATTTGCGAATATCTCTGGAACGACTACGCTTACAAATATGCGGTAACTTGCGTCTTGTTCCCCTTGTTCGGCGCTACAGGATCAACCCCTCAAAGAGCCCAGGGGACCCAGTAACGACCGCGCTTCACCATGAGGACGAATCCCAATCTGAATCCTGCCATTCATTAAAATATGCTCTGCCTCATGCCCTGCGCATATGTTGAAGCATATGCGAAGCATATGTTGAGCATATATATAGTATCCTTCACATATGCTTCGCATATACCCATAGGTTATATGCTGATCATATGTTGGAGCATATGTTGAGCATATACAGAATATGCTTCGCATATAACCGTAGGTTATATCATGTTTTCTCCGCAGTGCCAGTTCTTACCGCCTGCGCCTGATGCCCCGCTCCTTACTTTTGTCGACCGCGTGTCCTCCGATAATCGACGCGTCTACTCCAACGCCATTCCCGTCCCTCCCTCTTCGCCCGTGAAGCGCGTCCGTGTCCACGCTCACACTAACAATCTGGTCGCGCCGCCACCATCGCTACTCCTTGTCGAAGACCAGGAACGTTACACGATGGCGATGGATGGCATCGAGGAAGACAATGGTGACGCAGAGGGTCCTGAACGTCGTGGTCATGGCCCTGCGGTAAGTGCAGTCGACGCTCAAGTCTCATTCTAGGATGAAATAATGCGACAGTGGATGCAAGACCACAGAGATGCGTACCTTCGAGTCCTTCTTTGGCGCGAAGGGCGTGGTGCTATTGGCGCGGGGTGCGCTCTGTTGTTTATGCAACTCGCGAGTTGCCAGCGTGCGATGTCGGGATTGCCTACAGCGGCGTTTCACTTGCGCCGAGTGCTGCGTCGCAGGGCACGTTGGGAATCCCCTTCATTGGGTAGAGGTGCGTTGTTTAATGCGAATATTTTGTGTATTCTAAACCAATTCTCCAGAAATGGACCGGCGTCTATTTTGCGCGCTTCTCCCTCCGCGAGTGTGGGCTCCGCGTTCAGTTTGGTCACTCCGACGGTGCACCCTGCACAAGACCCCGCCGCGGACGCGACGACGACCGTCGTCCTTAACCACAACGGTATCCATCAAGTCGCCGTCGACTTTTGTGGATGCTATCGGACTACCGACGCCGACCACCTACAACTCCTCCGCGCCCGGCTGGTACCCCGCATCGATAGACTCCCCTCGGACCTGCGTAACCTTTGCGTGTTTGGACCAGTTCCAAACACTATCGCTGCACGGCAAGACCAATGCATTCGTATGACGACTACTACGCGGCGCTGGAAACACAAACAAATGCCGTCGGAGTCAAACCTCCCGACCGCTACAAAGTGTTTCTGCGCATTTCTCGACAATGGCGACACCTCCAACTACTGAAGCGGGGAGGGCGCGGCCACGACAAGTACGGAGTCGTCGGAACTGGGCCAGGCGAGCTCGCGGTACGGTGTCCCGTTTGCCCCAGGCCCGAGGTGAACCTTCCCAATGATTGGGCTCACGCCGCTCCAGAGGACCGGTGCGTGGTCATTTTCTTTCAAGCATTGTGCTCACAACGATTTAGCTGTTTGTATACTTTCTTCGTCGCCATCGACGCCTGCTTCCGCCTCAAGCGGCGTATCATCTCGAGCTGGGCAAGGGATCCGGGCCTAGGGACTGGTTGGGCTTATATGCTGGAGCCGAGACCGTACGAAGAATATCTGGTTACCGTCGGAGAGCAGAAGGAGGTACGTCCAATTCACGACGATAGACGCGACGACTTCTTAAGACTCGTTTTTAGATGAGCACATGCAGTGGTCTCGCAGCGGTAGACCACGCAAACGATAAGTTCGCTCGGGGATACGCCGCGACGGGAGTAGGAATGGGTGTATGCGCTCCGCCACAAGTTCATACTGCCAACTGGGGTCGGGGATCTGCAACGCGGGGAACGGTAGGTTTGGATAATCTTTCCGCTACTATTTTCTGACCGTTCATCCAGCTACGCTAACATGGATTGGATCTTTGTATCCTTCATGCGCCACTTCGTCTCTCTCCTCTGGCTCATTGTATCTTATGACATCGCTTGTCAATGGTATAAGAACCTCAAGGCCCGACTCGCTGCGCTCCCACCGCTAATGCGCTTGCAAGCGCTTCAAACCATCATTGCTTTGGCGCGATTCGCAATTCCAAAGATGCACATCAAGGGACACATCTTCTTGTGTCAGCTTCTTTTCGCGTTCGGTCTCATTCCCGGCAGCGGCCAAGTCGACGGAGAAGGCGTAGAGCGCCCTTGGAGCATGCTGGGAGGCGTTGCCGCAAGCACACGCGCAAGTGGACCTGGTTCCCGGGCGGACCAATTGGACGACCACCTTGGGTTTTGGAACTGGCTGAAAGTCATAAGATTGGGTAACGTTACATTCTCCTACGGGCGGCCTCGTTCTCATTACTTTGCAGCAAGCTTACTCCGGCGTCGTCTTGACAAAGCTCGCCTTGAGCATGCAAAACAAGAAACTGAATTCGCCGAGTTCTCGAAGCAGCAAGCCGATGACGTTGAGGGTTGGAAAGCACGCGTCCACGCCTTCGAGACCGACCGTACTCTACCCAACCCGTACGAGCCAGTGACGGATGGCCTGACGGAACGCGACGTTCGGAATCAGTTTGAAGAGGAGGAGGCGATGGAGGAAGAAGCTGGGCGGCGCATTCGTCTTCATGACGTCGGGCCGGCTGAATTCCTTTCGATTCTTTTGCAAATCGAGGATGAGCAGTACGTTTCTCACTTTCTTTCAGAAGAGCCTGCAATGATTTAGCTTAGACGCCGAGTACATGCTCTCACTAGTCTGAAACAAGCCAAAACTTCCGCCGTCAAAATCAACCTCCGAAAGCAGCGGCGGTGTCTCAACAAATCGATTTCTCGTCTGCGAACCTTGCAAGCCGTCTACTCCCCAGCCGCGCTCCAGTATCTGGCGTCGCTCAAACTCCCGCAGGAGACGGCAGCGGAGCAGGTCCCATTGCTACCCCCCTCCGCGTTATCTGAGGCGCAACGTGCGTCTGGCGGATGTTATGAGGGTCTCGCCGACTTGGAACACCAACTCTGGGACGCCCAGTGCCGTTCAGCCTTAGTGGCTCTCCGCAATCAGCTACACATCAAGTCTCGTCTGTTGACGTACAAAAAGAGACATTCGCGACATCAAGGTGCCAATACACGCTCACGCGCACTCGTCGCGCGAAACGAGAATAAAATTCTCCTCTGCGCAGACAAGTATCAAGCGGCACGTCGCGCGCTTGTAGCTCTTGCTGCTGGTAGTATCTCCGGAGTGTCTTGGCCCGTCCTACTCAAGGAACACATACGGTGTATGGACGATTCCGATGACGTGTTCGTACCTCCCGAGGATCGACAAGATGTCTTTGGAGCGTCAACAACAACTACGCCTTCTTCCCGGCCGACTTTGGGGGTACGTGGACGACCGGGAGAGACCCCATCGTGTGATGTCGTGGATTTGGAAGTTTACGGGTCGCGCCGGCTCGGACGAGGAGTTGAGAGAATGTGCGTGCCTCTATATTTGTCTTGCTTGTGTTTCTGAATAGGTTTCAGCGATACGTATCCAATGATGCAAGGCCTATGCACGAACGCGGCGTTGGGAAGAGGAAGTCAGAATTCTTGAAGAGGAATGGCGCCGTTTTCCCCTCTCCATGGTGTACGAAGAAGAGCGATGGGTGCAGCGCGCAACATCCATTGACGTTGGTGATTTGGATGTGGAGGATGCGGAGGGCTTGCTTGCTTACGCCGCCAAGCAAGCAGACGTTTTTCGGGGCATCGCCCGCCGCGCGGAGGTAATACGGACAGCTCCCGCGTATCGCAGAGGTCATCGTCGACTGCGAGAGAATACCCTAGAAGGAGTGATGGAGATGCCGGAGTCAGTGGAGCCTGGCGCGTCGGGGTATGCTGACGAAGAGATCGAGGATTTTGTTGACGAGTTGGGCAACGCAAGTGATGATGAGGAATACATCCTGGATGGCGACTCGTATGACTAGGTAGCGACGGGTTTTGTTAATCTATTGCAAATTGCCTTGCAATCCAAGATGTTCGGTATTCTTCAAAAGCTTGGTTATGGGGACGCTTGTAGCATGCACGTGACATGATTGATACCATGGCGCTCCTCGGGCCGTCTCGGGCAGCGAACAGACCTCCCGAGACAGCCCGACAGGTGGTCTGAGGTAAGTTGACACTTTCAGCGCCGTCCGCCAACGTCGCAGGAAAATCGCGGGTCCAATCCATTACCAAAGTGACACATTAGGCCCATTTAGTGCATTAGTGGTCGAAATAATATTATTTAACTGCTCCCAATAGTTATTCAGCTGCTCCCGAGGATTATTTTGGATAATTGGTCTGCTCCCGGCCATCCCAGGCCTGTCCGCAGGCTCCGGGATGGCCCCGGTATCACCACATATACCCCCAGTATCCTGTGCATAAGATATCCTGGGGGTAACCAGTATCTTGCTCATTACTTGAGCTGCACAAGGTGGGAGAGAACGGGTAGGGGAAGAATTTGAGGTGAGGCGGAATCCACGACCCCGACCCTAACACCAATCCCGGCGGGACCGGGCTTTCGTGCCGGAGCGGCGTGCAACGGCGCGACGGACAGCGCCGCGCCAACAAGCCCTCGGACGGAAGGGGAGACGGTTCCGAGACTACCCTCGCGAACCCCGACTCCACACACGAAAGCACTCTGGGATCGGCGAAGACGAGCTCGACCCTGGAGCCAAATACCCCACCCGGGTGTTCGACAACGACCGACGCATCGTGCAAAGCGGAAGAGACCACACCGGAGCCGTTGTCGAGGAAGCGATCCAGCCATTCCACTACTCCCTCAGACATGAGAACTACTGTGTGGTGCTTGACGTCTGGCGCATGCAGGTCCGGAGCTCCCTCCGGCAGGCGAACAATACTCCTGAAGTCCGACAAAGCGCGGAACTCGATTGGAAGGTCCCGGCTGGGAGGATTGAAGTGAAAGGAAAGACGATCATTGGTGGAGGGGAGGTCGGGGGATAAGACAAGGAGAATCGACTCGACGATTTGCCAAAAGCCAAAGGAGACAAAGACAACGACCCCCAGTGCCGAGAGGGACGCGAGCGTACCAAGAAGACGACGCTGCACAACTGATTATTTCACAAACCCGAGCAAAAGGGGAGGCTCACCATGCGAGGCCACAACCCTGCGGCTACGTACGGGGTCCGGAAACTATCGCTACTCTAGTACCCTGCAAGTTTGGGCCAGAAGGGGTTGTAATCGGCAAAGACGCGCCGGAGGTCAGACTCCCCACCGAACGGAGAAACGATACGATGGGTACCCGAAGCGATGTAAAAAACCGCGCCAAGCAACATCAACGGCGGGCCAGCGAAGACAAGGGAAAGACCCGCCACACGCATATGGGCATCGAAGAGGCCTTGAGCCCAGTCCAAGATAGTCGCCCCATGAAGGGGAACCGAGGAGAATCGCTCACCGTCCAGGAAACGGATGCGGAAGGGGCGGTAACGGATGGAACTAGAAGCCGATGGAGGCGACAACTGCCGGTCAGGATGGCCGCGAGGCAGACGGGAGACGAGGGGAAGCAAACGCGGAGAGAGAAGGTTGTTGCTGCCAGCGTCAGCGTCCGTCTCAGCGATGCCAAACCCAGAGAAGGGATCGAACAAATTGGAACAACCAAGGGCGACGAACCGCCGCATCATGCGGCCGATAGAAAACAACCAGGAGTCCCGCCGTTGACGATACAGAGAGGGACGAGCATCATCGTCGGTCTGTGCAATATAATGAAAGGTAAGATTACGGATTTGTTGTATCCTGTTATTTGGCCCATACTGCAATACAGTTTGCCAGCCATACTTCTACACCGTACACATCAGAGTGGGCGGGAGAATCATCTTGGAGGTGTATATCGTCCATATCATGTTCCCGGCAGGCGAAAACGTACACCGTATAGAGGAAACAAGTAGGTGCTTTATACTATAGGGCAGTTAGCAGGATAGAAGGTGAAATAAGGGGGGATGTGGCGGCACAGATTTCCGCCTGCCATTGCCTTGGCAAGGTCATTATTGTACTCTCATTGCCGCCTTCAGTCCCGTCCTCCTTGATACCAAACACACAAATACCTCCCCGTTTAAGGAGCTCTTGTGCGACAGCATCATCACGGTAAGCCACCTTCATAGAGATGGAGTGGCGCTCACCCGCTTTGAGCCCTTGACCATGGCCGTTATGCAAACGATGCTCTCAACTGTGATGCCCTGACCGTCAAGATCTGTGTATAACATTGTGGTCTCGTCAAAGAAGTCGACGGGTGGAACCTTGCAGAACCTAATATTCGGTCATACGCTTGGTTAGGGTTAGGTTTGGTCAGGATTAGGTTTGGTTAGGGTTAGGGTTAGGTTTGGTTTGGTTAGGGTTTGGTTAGGTTAGGTTAGGGTTAGAGGTTTGGATTATGGTTCTAGGGACATAGAGAGAAAAGTGTGATAGGGAGTGATGGGGACATGAACAGACTTAGCTGAGTGTGCCATTGAAAAGATAGAAACCAGAAAAACCCCTAGTGAAGGTCTGTTGGTATTATAGAAGGCCTCACATTAAATGCTGATAAAAATTTGCTCCAACTGCATAGATAGGGGCCACTTCCCACAACCACCTTTTGTGACACAAGGTAAAAAGCCCTGCGTTATGCATAAGGCCTCACGCTAATAGCCCTTGATCAAGATTAATGGATTAATCCTGAGTGCAGCTGCTGCCGTACAAGGTCGTACGGGTCGTGTTTTGCGGGGTTGGGTTTGGCGCCAGTTCAGCGGACAATGACGTGTTAAGCGGAGCAACCTGTCAACGTCTTCCGGTGCCGCTTTGCTGCAGTGGTGTCGAGGGTGGGAGGCGGGACCCGGTTGCCGGTCCGTGCGGCGACGGACGGTGTCGTGTGGGAGGGCAGACAGTCTTGGCCACCACGTCAGCGTAGGAGGGTTTTGTCATTGTTGCAGCAGGCACCCGCTCACCCAGGGTGTGCAGGAGCTGGAGGATATTGATTGGGGTATGCGGGTGGAGATTTCCCAGGCAGGTTGAGGGCATCGAGTGTGGCAATGGCCGGAGTCAGAAGTGACTAGGTGGGCGGTCCACATTGGAGGATGGTAACGGCGCTGCCGGGGCCTTGCGGGATGCATCTGGTGGTACCGGAGCAGCGGGCTGGGCAGATGAGTGGTTGGTAGTGGTGGTGGTGGTGGGGTTTGGCAAATTGTGGAGGGTGGACTATCTCGTCATCGTTGCGCATGGGCACAACAGCTGCCGGGCAACAGCCTTTCTGCTGTGGGGGAACCCTCGGAGTCAGAGCTGTTTGCAGGATGGTCGGGTTTTGCACGTATGGTGCCGGCAACGGGCAAAGACAACCGCGGCGGCGGCGCAGGATGATGGGGATCAAGAGCCATTCTCCTGCTCCGCTGTGATTCACAATTTTGGTTCCCATAAGTCTTGCAAATGGGTTCTCAATTACCCCCGCACTTTTGGAGCACTTCGCTTTTTTGCATTAATTCTGGTCCAAAGTTTGATGCTACCTGCGCTTGTGCTTTGTTTCCGTTCTTTTCCTGACACTGGCTTTTGGCAATTCTCTGGTTCTGCCGCATTCCGAAATCTCTTCCCACATTTTGCACAAATGGTTTTAGGTCTTGGGACGTTAGCCAAGACCAATCACCTGGTGCACCCATATCCTGCTGCAAGATGCTGGTACTCACTCCAGTGATACACGTGGAAATGAGCTACCAACAAACAGGGGACGGTTCTGCGTTTGGCACAACTAGTAGCTCGGATGGTGACCAGGTAAACAACAGGTTGTGATCACGTAATTGCCCGTAGTTATCAGGAGAGACTTAGTGGAAATTTTGTGGCTGACGGGGAAGTAACAAAGAAAATATCTCTTCAAGGCACAGAACTGAGCTGTAAATACATCCAAAGTATGTCCTGGAACCAGTACGGAGACATCCTCAGCTGCTAAAAATTATTCTGGTGTTTCACGGTGCCCTTCGGCACGGAAACATGTGGACAACACATGTTTGGTGTGGCCAAAAGGATTATTTAAAAAGCTCGGTTTGCCTGGCGGCAGGGTGAGCCTGCTTGTTTGTTGAGAAAAAGAGAGTTTTGAATAGAAGGATATTGAACATTTGTGCAACCTCATATAAGAGACCCTAGGCCAAGGAACTTACCAATTACACCAACTGACTGCAGAAATAAGTGCAACTCAGAATAGGTTACCTCTGTCTGGATGGAAGCTACAGGTAATTTATGCATATCTCCACAACGGCTGTGCTTACAAATACCCTAGATGAACCCAGGGGACGCAGTGACCACCGTGCTACACCATGAGGCCAAACAATGAAAACTTCCTTTGGAAACTTCCCATTTTCTGACACACTTTCCTTGTTTCAAAAGTTGCTGTTTCCGGACAAGGTTTCAAAGGAATTTTCAGTGTTGGGGAAGCTCAGAATTTTCGAATTAACTTTTCAAAAGGGTGTGACGACCATGCCCCAAGAACCAACATGTTAGCCAACTGAGCCAAAAGGCTGCTATGACCAGGTAGTGGTCATGGCTGTTCGGGCCTATATATACTTGGTATATCTTCAGCCAAAAAGACACTGCGGGCAATAATTGCAGCGGACCGGATGCAACGGGCAAACGGTGGATGGCCCACGGACGCGTGTCTGACACATGCATCTGCCACATGTAGATCTTTATCATCTTTGAAGGCTGATGGCCTCCTCGGTATGAAAGACCTTGTAGTTCCTTTGTTGAGTTCCCTGGTTGAATGGAAAAATCCTCCGCCCATGATTCTGAGGTTCACTATTAATTTGAAACCGGGAGGGTACCACTATGCACTCCCTTGCACTAGAAAAAGGAAAGAAGAAAAAAAACCATGCAGTGTTCATTACAAAGAGGCACTGGATGACTTAACTTTTTTGCCTGCAACTAGGGGCTCCAATCTCTCCGAGCAATTGGGAGCACTACATGTAGAGCCACTCACATGTTCATTGGGGTAGATGTTTTTGTATTGCTTCGTTGCGGCAAGTTCTGCAGGCACTGCCAGGATTGCACTATATAACGGCAAGGCTGATGCTCATTTCCGGCCAGTATCCTGCTTGGTGGGGCCACACTCATTTAAAAATAATATATATGCACATTATTTTTTTCTGGATTTGGTAGCGTCATTTACTGATTTACTTTACATTTCTTCCTGTGAGTTTGGTAGTATGCCAGTCAATGAGTGTGCTACCCCAGGGCTATAAGACGACAGAATCAGTAAGGTGCATCCCGGTGGCTCTGGACTGAACCTCTTCCAATAAGCCAGGGCATATATACTGCATTGGCACTCCCCTTTGACATGAAATTCATTGTGTTTTACTTTGAGAGTGAATATGCAATAGCACGAAAGTACTCTATCATCCTCTCATGTACAGATTCTATGCTTGAAAGACTTTAAATATGTGCTTGGGAGGAAATGTTCACTGGTTGTATCACAGCATAGCAATGTTATGGCTTTGTGCACATTTCAAGCCAGCTTGCACGTGAAAGTGATGCACCTCTGGGTGTTTACAGAATAAGATAACTCGATTGACCAGCTTTATGACCTTCAAGAGCATATTCTACCATAGACAGGCTCTTTATGGTCATTTCTTTTTCTTGTCGTAACTGCAAGCTGAATTAAATACTCACTGTATTGGTGCACTGATGCACATATAGTCTGGAGGTCAATATCTAGTCTTTTATTGTGCTTTCCCCCCATTTTTTCAACAAATAAAAAGCCCGGTTCATGACCTCAGGTAGATGCTTTGTCTGTCACCGCGGCTAACAGCCCTGTCGGGAATGTATTCAATTGATATGCAACTCCGAGAATCTGCCTGGCACATGAAAGAGCATGAAAGAGCTCAAGTCCGACAGCGGTCTGCCGTTTGCTCGGTGTAGCGGGTCCGCCGCAATTATTGCCCCCAGTGAGAGCGGAACAAAATATTGTTGAAGCAACATCTATCACTAGGAAATTTGAGATACCATTAAAGAAGCTCTTCCCAAGATCAACTCAATGCATTGTGCAGCTTTCTGCACGGGATTGGAATATTCCTCAATACCCAAGATTTGTGCTTAACCACCGGCATCTCTACTAGCTGAAAGAAGTCTTCCCTGAAGCTCCCCCGCTCCAAGTCTTCCCAGACAAACACTTTGTTCTGGTTGCACATGAAGTCGTCGATTACGTCAAATTCTCTCAGCCCGGGAAAGTGGTGATCATGTGCTGCATGTGTGATGCTGCATGGTTCGTTTGGGGCCGTTCAGCAAAGCAAAAGCTCTCGATGACAAGAGACGAGTCAAAGGTGCTCGATAGGCAGCCCAGTAGTGTATTCGATGTACATAGAGTACAACCGAAGATAAAACGAGATGCAGCCGGGAGAGGTGCAAACTCAAGTCGCGAGGGAGCCGCCTTGCGTCGGGATCTTTGCGATGTCGCCCTGAGGCGCAGTACAGCTGACTGGTGTAGTTGTACGCGTACCCAGGCAAGCAGGGGGTCTAACCGGGGGGCGTGGTTCGCGCATACGGACGCAGACATCGATCACTAAGGTAGTGGTCAAGGTCAAGTTATTTGTTGCATGACTGATGGCAGCCACGCGCGGTAAGTACACAACGTAGACTACGACGTTGTACGCAAAACAATACTTCTACCTCTCACAGCATGCAGCATGTTGCGTCGCTCAAGGGTGTATTGACCCGTAGGCTTGAACTGAGGTGGATTATGGTTGAGGGTGGCATATCTCAGAGCAGATCACCGTGAATCTTAGAAGTAACTCTAGGTAGCCCCAAGAATTGGTTGCACCTTCTGAGAAATGGGCTTGTGTGTTGGAAAGACATCTACCACAGGAGTACAAGAGGGTGGATTAGGGTGTGGAGAAGTCAAATTTGAGGCAGAATGCGAGGAGGAGGAAACCAGAGAGCCGCGCGCGCTGGGTGGGGAGAGAGCAGATGGGAATGGTGTGAAGCGGAATCAGGCTAGAAATATCATTTCCGTAGGTTGAATTGCTGGCGGTCAAGCAGAACCTTGGAGGAATGCTTTCAAAGCAAGGTGATTGGTTGGAACTAGGTTTTAGACCTCTCCTTCACAAAACATTGAGTTTTGCAATAAGAAAATTCATTGTAAATCCTTGTGTTTTTGGCTTTGACACCATTATTTGGACAGTGAACAATTTCTTTCCAGCCATGGTTTATGAGCCATTAGAAGTAGGGCATAAACAGCAGCCCTATACCTTTCAGATGTTGTTTGAAATGTCGTTGTACTAGTAGGATTTTGGCTGGAACTAATATTGTGTTGTATCCATAACATTCTATCCAACTGGACCATTTTTTCTTTCTAGTCGGGTGTCCAGAGTCGTCTCTCCAATATCTTTTTATGACAAGATATATATTAGTTCTAAGATGGGGAATCAGGAGAGTGATTTAAAATTGATGCTCTGCTGTCTAGAGCCAGAGCAGCTTCCGAGGGCCTGGCAGAGTGAGGAAAAGAAAGAGAAAAAAGGTTGCAACAGCAGGGTTTGAACCGGCAACCCAAAGTGAAAGGAAGAAATATAAACCCATTCACATACCAATTAGACCAAATGACCATACCATCCACTGGGAGATTGGCAGGTCCACCCCCCATACCAGGGCCTCTCTGCTCTGCAGCATGGCACTACAGCATATCTTGTGGTTGCTGCACCTCATTAAGCCCACATTTGCGGCTTTTAAATAGAGCTGAGCAATACTAGGCTTGCGAGGGGAGGGAATTTACCCAATAATATTCAGTAACTTGTGAATATCTTTGGAACGGCTGCTCGGACGCCAATGCGATAACT